>JAQISU010000042.1:25090000-25690000 GCA_029339505.1 Unio delphinus
TAAACAGTATCACACAGACATAATAATGAAAATATAATATCTTCAGTTAACACAGCTAAACAGTATCACACAGACATAATAATGAAAATATAATATCTTCAGTTAACACAGCTAAACAGTATCACACAGACATAATAATGAAAATATAATATCTTCAGTTAACACAGCTAAACAGTATCACACAGACATAATAATGAAAATATAATATCTTCAGTTAACACAGCTAAACAGTATCACACAGACATAATAATGAAAATATAATATCTTCAGTTAACACAGCTAAACAGTATCACACAGACATAATAATGAAAATATAATATCTTCAGTTAACACAGCTAAACAGTATCACACAGACATAATAATGAAAATATAATATCTTCAGTTAACACAGCTAAACAGTATCACACAGACATAATAATGAAAATATAATATCTTCAGTTAACACAGCTAAACAGTATCACACAGACATAATAATGAAAATATAATATCTTCAGTTAACACAGCTAAACAGTATCACACAGACATAATAATGAAAATATAATATCTTCAGTTAACACAGCTAAACAGTATCACACAGACATAATAATGAAAATATAACATCTTCAGTTAACACAGCTAAACAGTATCACACAGACATAATAATGAAAATATAATATCTTCAGTTAACACAGCTAAACAGTATCACACAGGCATAATAATGAAAATATAATATCTTCAGTTAACACAGCTAAACAGTATCACACAGACATAATAATGAAAATATAATATCTTCAGTTAACACAGCTAAACAGTATCACACAGACATAATAATGAAAATATAATATCTTCAGTTAACACAGCTAAACAGTATCACACAGGCATAATAATGAGAGCATATATTCAGGTAACAGGGATAAGCTCTATTGCTCTGAAATAGGTATAAAAATACCTCCTTTTATGCTTTTGTCGACTGTCATCCCTGCGAAAAATAAATTTATATGAGAAAGTGAGACACACCATGTTCCTTTCATATCTTTGAAGTAGAAGCATATTTAAGAGTCCGATTCTGTCGTCCAGCTCTGACATTAACATTTAGCATTCGCCCATTGCATTAACACATTTACAGGTTGAACCCAAAGGCATTCAGTGTTTTTCTTGGTATATTTTTAGATGTGTTTTTTCTCAAAATATGTATTCGATGATAAGTATTCAGCCTACCTAAGTAGGTCCCTAATACAAATGCATCATTCATATTCTTCTATATTTTGAGGAACGGTAAGACATCGCTCACTGTAACAAGGGCAAGTAATTCCTATTGAATTGTTGTTGTATATTATTATTATTATTATTATTATTATTATTATTATTATTATTATTATTATTATTATTATGATTATTATTATTATTCACATCAAGAAAATTTAAGAAATATGAGCATTAAGAGAGAGAGAGAGAGAGAGAGAGAGAGAGAGAGAGAGAGAGAGAGAGAGAGAGAGAGAGAGCAGTCTCTTTGGACTGGTCACTATTATGGAAAATTGTAAACAATTCTGGTAGAATTGTTATTTCAAATATAGTGGTGTACCCAAACTAGAAGTAAGTGATATTACTGATTGTTTTGTTTATTTTAAATATGACACGTCCTACCATAGGATGTTTACGTCTCACAAGGAAGAGAATGCTTTATGGTGTGATGGAGCAATTGATGATTTCGTAGACATAAGAATTATTGTGTTTTGAATCTCAAATGTAAAATAACAAACACAGCTGTACTCCCAGTACAAAGGATATTGTCCGTATGATTGATACCTTTCAAATCTCCCATAGGAAGAGTGGGAATATGGACAGTACATGGAATAAAGTTTCATTTCTTATCAAAATTTCCAAACAATTTTCTTTTCTTTTTTTAATATCAAATTATCTAAAGCAAGTAAAGCTGAGAAAAGCAGTGTCAAGTATGGTATGAATCAGCAGGTAACGAATTGTTTGAAATGTTTAAATTACATTGCTCTGTATTGTCTAATAGGAAAGAAAATGGTCTTTATCCATGCCAAATGCCCAAACGGAATGTGTGCATGTTTTCAATTTTAAGTTAACTGAATGACGGATAGTGCATTAAAAAAAACAAAGTAGTATCGTCGACAGTGAACAAAATGCAGAGAACACAGCAGTAAACTAATTACGATATGCATTCAGAAATAATTCAAATCTAATTAAATAAGCAGCTTAATTCACAAGGTCTCCATAGCGGGAAAGATATATCTACATTCTGTAGTTAAGATTATTTAAACAAAAGCAAACGGGATGAATTCAAATTTTTGTTTTAGCAATGGTCAGTCAAAACGCTACAAATATATGAGTATACGACGCTGTTCCTGTTAGTCTAAGCTATATAAATATGGGCGTCAAAATTATTAGGAGCTATAGTATTCTGAGTATTCATACGTTATACAAATTCAAACATATTTAATGTAATATTTGATTCTTATATTCAGTACAAAATTACATGTATCTTGAAAATGGTTACAAATTGAACAAAGTCTATCAAAACCGTCTACGTGCTTAAAATTCGAGACTATGATCGGATATTATTAAGGTAACAACTTCATTTTTATATTGCGATAAATGTTTATGCTGTCAATGTTCAGATTATACTTCCAGTTTTGGATAAAATTGTTAAATAGCATTAATATAAACAAATGTCAGTTTTACCATACCTTGATTAATCCTAACTTCAGGAACTCCTAATTGTGACAATAAATCTTTATTTAAATATCTCCATTTTACAATATTGTGTAGAGCTTCTGAATCGTTCAACATCATTTGTTTTCTATTATAAATAAATGGAGATAATAATTTAGGATCAGATTGTTTTGTAGGATGTAAATTTAAAAGTAAAATAACTAAAACTGTCGCTGGCTTAACATTAAAAGGTAAAAATTTAGAGGCAAAAAATTAAAACAAATCGCTTTCTCAGCTGTGAAGGTTTTACAAACAAACAATACAAATATCGCTTTTTTAGCTTGTCCTGCCAATTATGTCACTACTTCGGTAAAAGAAACAATATATGTCATAGCAGGTTCAAGATATATAAATGTATATAAATGTATTTACAATTTCAAGTTTTATATTACAGTATGTAAACTCCATAATTCAAGGTAAAATACCTATTTTTCTTAAACTCATAACTTTTTTGTAAGTGTTACTCTAACAATTCCACTTAGCAAAGTAATCTTTTCACTAATTTAGCCCGGCCTGAACATCTTCGGAAAAACCTGAAAGCATGCTTAAAAAAGATGCCAGTATATTTACCCATAATGCCACGGCAAACTGGAACTTACATCGATTACAAATACAGAAAAGATTTGGTTCTAAACATCCACCTTGCCGGACACCAATAATACAAGAGAATTCGTTATTTACATATCATAGTTAATTCTCTCTTTACATTGCTTTATATCGATTTGGTTATATCTAGAATATCTGTTTTAAAACATAACTTTGTCAATTTATGCCACTTTATAACAATTCTCTGTCTGAAATCAATTATTTAATACGAACTATGTCACCTTTCTTTGTAATATGCAATATAGCCAATGTATCAAAATAAAAAAAAATATTTTTGAACTTTACTCACATCGATTTAAAAATTGTGTTTAAAAAGACAGCATAGCTTTCTGCCAAGTCATTCAGTCTAGTATTACGTATACGTTATAATAACTTGCATAAGCAACTCCGTCGTGTTATTCCTCTAAAATTATTAACATCATCTAATTTTACTTTTTAATGCAACGGAATAACTAAACCTTCAGACCACATTTATGGAAAGTGACCTATTTTAAATACAGCATTAAATATTATATTTAACAGGTTATCTTTACCATGGTAGAGAAAATCACTAATACTTATATCTGACACAGAACTGCGGCCTAAGTTTATTTGCTGCAAAGAGTTTTCCACTTCAAAGAAATATTTTTATTTAGTTCATTAAACGTGACATAAACCTCTGATTTCTAAATTTTGCTTTTTTGTCTAATTCTACTGTTTTTGATTAACAAAATTCATCCCTATATTTTCGTCATAGGTCTTCCTTTGAGTATTTTAGCAACTTCATAAACATTCAATCAACTCAAAAATATGACCGTACGTCATTAAATGAAGGATAATATATTTGCATTATTCAAACTACGGCGTGCTGTCGTGGCTTTTCTTTTAATTTTTTAAAGATCAGCAGATAAAAGTGAGAAGCATCATGTCGTGCCACTAATATCAATGATTAACATTAACGAGCATTCCTTCTTTAATAACTTTGATATGTTATCTTACAAAAGCGTTACTTAATTTCGAATTATACTGACTAAGACCTCTGGTCATATTATATATATATATATATATATATATATATATATATATATATATATATATATATATATATATATATATATATATATATATATATATATATATATATATGGGCTGCCGATTATTTTAAGAGTTTAATATTCTATTTTCAGTGTATCGTGTTAAAAACTGTCAGATGGCGAATCTAACAGTAAATAACGCATGAAGCGCGTTACGTACACTGTTTGAGTCAGCAACTAACATTTTATACCACGATAAATCGATATCAAAAGCAAGATCAAACTCTTATCATTAAATTCTTTAGAGTTTTTCTTTAAATTCATTAATTTTTAATTTGCTCTCTCAACGATAATTCATATCAGGTTTGAAGCTTTTTCAAGCGTATGAGTTCTTATTAAAAGATTATGATATTTAGCTATTTATGAAACAATATATTCTCTATGAATCACCAACTATCTACGCCAACATCAAACAAGTAATGCCACCAATGGTAAGCAATATAAGGTTTTGCGCGTTTCACAGCATGGTCTTAATTTTTTGCAACATTGTCACACGTGTTTTGGATAGAAGCTTACTATTCAAACATACAGAGGTGATGTTTTGTTCAACATTCAAATGAATCTTGGAATAATTGCAATGCAAGTAGCTGGTAGAGGAAAGTAATATTTTCATTGGTCAGAATGTTACTACGTGAACAAAATGAACTGCATTTATTTCAGTATGAACTGTAAGTGTCACAGAATTAGGAGGAAGAAAAATAACGTTTGTTATGCCTGAGAAAGTTTTGACTGTTTTCGTTGTGCATGCGAACAATGTTATCTAGGGTGAACACCTGTTTATCCCGGTAAGTGACGGATCTACGAGCAGATTTAAAACGTTGTGAACTGTGAATTACAAGCTGCTATTAAGAGTTTAATGTATTAGTAATTTCCAGAACTCATTATTATTAACAGTGTAGTTTTATTGTAGCTAACAAGGCTAACAAGTGTAACGAGGCTAACAAGTGTAACGAGGCTAACAAGTCTAACGAGTGTAACGAGTATGAAGAGTTAGCTGACGAGCTGAGCTGAAGCGTATAGATGTCTATATGTATGTACATATGTCTGTACATGTGGTGGAGCCACGACTGTAGACGTAGCTAATACAAGGGTGCTGTATGGTCTCTGTACGTTTGTATACGTATGACTGACTGTACATGTGGTCGATCAATTAAGGGTACGAGCGGCCGATACAAATTAGGGCCAACCCGAGGGACTGTGCGGTTTATCGGTGTATGAAACGAGCAACTGTGCAAGGGTCAAGAAGCACATGTTTGGTCAAATTGTTGTTTCAGTTGGTACATTTGTAATTACATGAGATTATTTTGAATCTTAGTTGAATTCCAGGAAATTTGTGAATCTTACTTACAGTGCAGAACATTAGAAACGTATTTGAAAACTTGAGATTGTTTAATCTCAATCCTAGCCTATACGTGAAATTATGTGAATATCTTAGTGTATACTATTATTTCAAACTGAGGTTTTCTGAATCTGTATATCAGATAAATAAAATATTTTGGTTTATTTTCAATGTGTGAATGTTAGTATAGTGTGATTGGATCAATTGTATGTTGAGAGCGTGTGAGAATCATTGTATTTATAATCATATATTTTCTTTTACTAATTAAGTTCATAAATTTACATCTTTCACTCATTGTGTTTGTGTCATTTTTTATTTAATCCGAAATCCACTCGGTTTCTATTCTACGACAGTAGGAAGAACTTCTTTCTACGAATACCCACTTCTATAAACAGAGTCACGTGCACAGCTATTAATCGCGACATTCAGGTTGAGTGTGGTCGTTCAGTCAATATTGTTATAGACCCTGAGATTAAAAAAGCAAATAACAAGTTAAATGGAATATTAAAGTTGAACACACAGAATGGCTTATCATGATCAACTCAACACAAACCAATTATTCCTCCATCAGACATGAATGCAATCAATCAGTACCTGATGTAACATAATCCTATCACACTCAGATACAGGGTTTGGTTATACCTCTCCATCCACTATGTTACGCCTGGATTATAATTCCACATCCAATTGACACCTACAAGTCTTGAAATCAGATTTGATGAAACAGGGGCTGAATATGTCATGTTGACCTATATAAAACGATGCAAAAACATTATCAGGGAGACTTAAGTGCTAAGGAGGAAAATTCTGACAAAAGAATGTATGCAACTGGTGGTCAAAACTGACCAGTCAGGTCAGTAAAATATTACCTCACACGCATTAATCCAAGAGCTGAATCACTGTTTTGTCACATTGATAACAATGCTTTTGAAAATCCCCAATTTTATCAAATATGGTACACCACAAGATGTGATTGACAGGATATTTAGCAGTTTTATGCCTGACATGTACAAAAATCTAAATCTATATATATCTGCAAGATATACTGCTCACTCTCTTCGTGTCACAGCTTTGAATGCAATGGCCGACGCCAACGTTCCTGCTAGGCACATTATGTCTGTCTGACCACTCCAACGAACTATCCTTGAAACCATATATAAGGCCCAGCACTCAACATACACAGCAAATGAGTAAAAACATTCTTTCCAATGTATGGTCACATGTAGCATTGTCTGCTCAAGACTCTTCTGTAGTAATATCTCATGCAACTGTAAATGTTCAAATGACCTCAACAACCTCAAGCAGTATTACTCAAGAAAATGTTCAAATGACCTCAACAACCTCAAGCAGTATTACTCAATAAAATGTTCAAATGACCTCAACAACCTCAAGCAGTATTACTCAAGAAAATGTTACTGAGTCTGCTCAAAATCCTCTACAATCGCTATCATATAATACAATGAACTCTATGACAGGTTTCACTACACAATCCATCTGTCATATCAATAACTGCACCTTCCAGTTTAGTTCAAACTAAAACAAGTAAGTGCAAACAAATTAAGGAAATATGTGATATTCAAGTTAAGTGACCCATGCAAACTATCCAGTCTAGAATAATAATTTACAAAACATCATGTATAACTCCTGGATTTTTTTGTATGGCAATTTCCAATGAATAATTATAGATAAATTAAGAAAATGTTTAACAAATATATACAAGTACAAATATTAAAGTAGTAAATACATGAATGTTTCATGCAGTATTTAATTTTTAGAGTGATATTACATTGCTGTATTGTCATTATTATTGCACTACTCAATGTACTTCGAAAAGTGTATAAAGAATAGACACATTTCACAAATTAAATTCTCTTGCTGTTTTGAACCCCCGAGTGAAACTCTTAACTTTTTACACCAATAGCCTTCTTGATCAGCATCTGCCTCTGCTTGCATCACTATGTCACAAATTAAATTTGATGAGAGCGATCTGGTTATGAGCCATTGTCGCTAAACAACTTATGGAATAACTAGAGTCATAAAATAACTATTCAGTTATTTTAGAACTGTGTGTGTACGTGTATGTTTGAGCCAGCAAAACTGATCACACACTTTCTATAAACTAACTTCATACACCTACATGCATTAGTCCAGCCTGTTAACAAAACGAAAATAGGTTTTGAAGAACGAAATTAGATTACTCACGAGTCAGAACAGCGATGAATATGCCAGATCACATTCAATCAATATATAAACACACACGTTCTTACTGCAGTGACATCGTGACTTTAAATATTTGGCATACACTTTGAATACACGTGTCCATTAAGAACAAATATAAAAATCACAGTTGCATGGTTCAAATTCCTTCCATAGGCTTCTATTGGTTGGAAGGACTAACATTATGGTGACCATGTTACGATCATGCAGGACAAATCCCATGCACTATAAATAGCTACGTAACAGAAAATCCCAAACTAGTATTACTACGCTCAATTAACATTTTTTTATGATGCAAAAGTCAATAGCCGAAAGCTATCTGGAAAGTTTTTACAGGGTTTCGTGCAGGCAAATGTAATCGTAAAGCTGAAATTGTATCCCTCAATCATTAGGGCATTCATATTGATAATCCAAAAGGACATCTCAAATATTTTAAACAACTTTTTGGTTCAAATTTATGAAAAACTTAAAGAACCCAGAACTTAATCTGATCATCTTAAACTCAAACATTTTTGTGCTAAAAAAAACTTCCAAACAATATAAAATTTGAAATTCTTGAAATCAGTCCATAATTTGTGTTGAAATATATTAACAAAATGGATGTTTGTAAAGCTACAGGACTCGATATGACTGGACCAAGGCTACTAAACGTGGCTACACCTTCAGTTGTAGAGAGTATAGCTTTTATTTGTAATGAAAGTATTAGGTCTAATAAATTTCCACAAACATGGAAAACTGCCAAGGTTATACCATTGCAGAAAGCAGGAACAAAAGATGATGTAAATAACTACAGACAAATCTGTATCCTTCCTTGTCTCTCCAAATTACTACAAAACATGTACATGATTCTTTTCTCAACTATTTAAACACTTCTGATCTTATTCATGATAATCAGTCTGGCATTCGCCAGAATCACTCCTGTGAAACTGCATTTGTATCTTTGATTGATAAATGGCTGAAAACATTAGATCAAGGAGAAATGGTAGGCACTATTATGGTTGATTTTCGTAAAGATTTTGATCTTGTAGACCATGAAATTTTACTTGAGAAACTAAACATTTATAAATGCAGTGAAAACTCCCTAAACTGGTTAACTTCTTACTTAACCGACAGAGTGCAAAAAGTATCTTTAAATGGTCAACATTCTGAAAGTAAAAGTATTAATTGTGGAGTACCATAAGGCTCTATCCTTGGACCTCTGTTATTCATTCTATTTATCAACGATTTACCTCTTAAGATTGGAACTTTAATTTCTACCACTGACCTCTATGCAGATGATAATACACTGTCTGAGATTTGTAAAACCAAAACGGTACCTGAAAATAACTTACAAGATGCTCTCACCAGACTTCAAGTATGGTGCAAGGAAAACAGTATGATCATAAATACAGAATAAAACGAAAGCCCTACTAGTTACAACATAACAACAACGATCAAGACTAGATAGCGACAAACTCCATGTTTTATTTGACAAAGCCTTAAAATGACCTCTCAAGATATAATTATTGGTGTATTCGTAGATAACAGTCTTACTTGGTCTATTCACATTAAACGCATTTAAAAAAGGTTAATTCTTATCTTTGGCTAATCAAGAAAATCAAAACATACATTCCTCTTCGGTATAGGTTCTTTTTTTTATAAAAGTTATATTTAGCCATATATGGACTGCTGTAACATAATTTGGGGTAATAGCTCTAATTCAAACATAACAACACTTTTAAGGCTCTAAAAGAAGTCTTGCCATTTAATTCTAGATCAATGTATAAACAATTTTCAGGATGCAATAAAAAAGGCAGGCTCCTAGCATTTCTTCTTTCCATAATCAATGTCTTAAATGGATGAAATCTTTAGAAAATTGAACTGTGCTAGTAACAAAAAAAAATATTGCCTGTTCTTCTGTAATTTTGCATCATTTTCAAAGCTGAATTTTTCAATGTAGAATGATATTTTATGTTTTATGTTTTTTATATGTTTATGTTTTTACAGATGCCTGTGCATGTGTTCCAGGCTTGATGCTTTGAAATTTAAAATTCCTTAATTATTTAGTGTCGAGCCAGACTCTTCACGTCATGTTGTATGTATTGTATATATTGTACATAACAGATAGAAGGCCTCAAGGTAGATTAGTTCTGTAAGTTATTGAGGTACCTTCTCTAAATAGTCTTTATTATTATTATTTTTATTATTATTATTATTATTATTATTATTATTATTTATATTATTAATATTATTATTATTATTATTATTATTAAAATTATTATTATTACATAACGATAAATTGAAATTTCAATTATAAGAGTTTAAATGTTTCTTTTTCTGAGTGAGTCGGCAACTGACAGTTTATACCACGTTTACGCAGAAAATAACAACGTTAAACTATTGATTTAATGCTTTCATTGACGAGTTCAATGCAACTTGGCTGATTACTTATTTTCCGTATCCGTAAGTAACCAATTGTTATTCTTTAAATCTCTTTTCATATCCATTACCTACCGCAGCTATTTACAAAAAAAATTTAGACAATCAGCAGGAGATTATAATAACTGGTCCAAACATCAAATAACAAAAAACAATTCCAACGAGAAATGGGTGGCTCTATCTCCCACCCACCCCAACCTTGTAACTATCAGAATCGGCTTTTTACATTGTTTGACTATCGGTCCAATTATTATAATACTAGTCGTTCACACTCCCTCCTGCATATATCCATATACCGATATACATCCATATATCCATATACCGATATATATATCCATATATCCATATACCGATATATATCCATATATCCATATACCGATATATATCCATATATCTATATCTCGATATATATCCATATACCGATATATATCCATATATCTATATCCCGATATATATCCATATATCCATATACCGATATATCTCCATATAACCATATACCGATATATATCCATATATCCATATACCGATAGTTTAATTTAATCTATAATCAGCCACAGAGAAAGTGCAGATTTCGTGTTTCCCGCTCTGAAATATGAGTAATAATGTGAAATATGAGTTGATTACCAGTGAAATATGAGTGATAATATGAAATATGAGTGGCAATATGAAATATGAGTGGTAATATGAAATAGAGTGAAAATATGAAATATTGTTTGTTTGTTTGTTTGATTAGGATTTTTAACGTAGCTTTAACAATTTTTCAGCCATATCGCTACGATGTCTGCAGTGAGGCAGTTTATAGTGATGTCTAGCACTGAGACATCATGCCGCAGACATGTAGCATGATGTCTCACCCAGTCACATTATCCTGACACCAGGCCGACCAGTCCTAACACTAACCTCTTAATGCTGAGCGTCAAGCGAGGCAGCTGTTAGTACCATTTTTGTAAGCCTTTGGTATGACTCGGCCGGGGATCGAACCGACGACCTCCCGCTTCCGGGGCGGACGCTCTAACCACTAGGCCACCGGAGCGGTTAAATATGAAATATAACTTATAATATGAAATATGAGTGATAATATGAAATAGAGTGAAAATATGAAATATTACTTATAATATGAAATATGAGTTGTAATATGAAATATGAGTGATAATGAATTATCATTCTTTTAGAGATTAAAATCCTTCTGGATTCTGTCCATCCTTCCACTTTAGGATGTGATCCTGATGTTTTCAACTGGCAAGTGACTAAATATATTAAGTTATTCAGAATGTTTGATAATTCAGCTTGTGGAACATCATAAATAATATTGCTGGGTCAGTGTGTGGTCGGTATCTCATCTATAAACTCAGCATACATTTTCAGAAGTTTGCATTTTGGACACATCATTCGCTTGATTAATATAGGCGGCACAGTAAACCACACTCTAGCGAAGACACAACATTTGTGCCAGATTTAGAAGGAATCTATTCAAAGAGAGAACTATTTATTTTCAAACATCTGAAGAATTGTTTGTTTGACTGTCAAAAACAATTTACTCAATTTTTAAAATAAATTTTACAAATGCCATTTTTATTTCTTTTAAAACCATTTAGTGCGCAAACCCTCTGTTTTAGTGTTTACAAGTTAATTTGCACGTGACTCTATTTATAGAAGATGGTATTAAGGTAGTAGTATATTTAGTGGGACTTGATGGCGTCCTACAACTTATCTTTCTTATTTATTCTAAACCATATTTCTCATCATGGAATGATTGACTCTAATCGTGTAACTTGAGAAGCATCACAAAGATCATTCGTTCTCGTCCTCGTGAGATTGAATAAGCAGAAAGGCCGCTTGGCTTTATTAACTATTGGAAAACTGAGAACGACGCCCCATATCGTAAGTCCGCACATGGTGATTATAGCAAGCTTCAATCAATATTTATTTACAGTAATATTGATAACCGTGTTTATTATAAATTCTAAAAATCTCATTTTCTCAAAACATTGGATGACTAATGATATATATTTTATCTAGTCATTGATATGCTGTACGATTGACTTCGGAATCGAAATAGAATTCAACAAAATTTGGAGAAGAATAAAAAATAACAAAACAACAACACAAAGCACATGTGTCAGCAGTCGTGCATGACTTTTAACCCTTCGGTTTTTCCTTCCGGTATATCTTTCGTGTTCCAACGCGAACCTAATAAGTCAGAAATTTGTGTGCGAAACCAATATTGTTATTTAAAAAAATGTATATCTCAGATTTCAATTTTATGGTACAATTTATATCCATGGAATTTCAGAAATTGTGGAAAGAAAAAGCATTGGTATTATGACATTTTTAATTATTTTTCTGAGCCATCTATATCAAACCATTTTAAAAGAAGTGATATTCCTCACAAGTAATCTGTCCGTCTATTGGTATCGATTTCTTTATCTGTCTGCTTGTCACAGTCCTTCTATGATATTAAATAAACATCTCTGGAAATCCATTTTCGAGTCCGATAAATGAAGAAATGAGTTTGTATTAAAAAGAGAAACATTTAAACTAAATATTTTGGAACAAAGTCGTTCCGGGTGATGGCCACGAGCGAAACAATTTTTTAGGACAACTGTATCTTAGAACAGAAAGATTAATAAATTACCTGCATGTATTTGTGCAGACAAGGAATTGGTAAAGGAATATTTTACTGATTACAGGAAGAAGAAAAATAGAAATGATTAAATCAAAAGAAAAATACCAAATAATGCTGAGAAGTACAATCGATGTAGTTGCTAACAAATATTACAAAACATGTGAAGAGCTATTTACAGTAAGCTCTGTGTACATATCTGAAACTTGATTACTAGTGATGTTTTGGGAGTGATGAATAACTGAAGCTGTCTTGCTGTTCGGTGTAAGACTAAAACAGACTATTAGGATACGAGGCGATTCATCAGCTTAACGGCATCAATTGAATCGTATCTAAAATTACAGCTTTGGAACCGAATTATCTTCTCGGACCCATTAAGAGATAATTTTAGCGAGTCTGCCCGTCCTTTTCTACTGAGAAATCAAACAGAATCGGCCAGCGGCAAGACTACTACTATTGACTTTTTTACACCACGAATCGTATAAAATTACTTTCGTAGCAATAAAGCACCGGATCATGTCTGATAAGGTAAGGATTGATACAAAGGAAACGTCAATAAATCTCATAAAGCAAATCGAAATTAACAGCACTCATTCAAATTTATTTTCTCTCTTTTTTTGTTAGTGGCATAATATTTGCAACCTAATTGAACTAACCGGTAATAACTAGTTGATATCAGTAATTTGTTCTTTTTTCATGAATTTATCCCATTTCTATCTTGTGGGCATTATTGTTCAAGACACTGTGACACAGTAAAATTGACTTAAAACATCCAGAAACTGTAAAGATAACTGACTGTAAAAGGGACACTAAATGGACACTGTGAAGCTCTCGAATGCTAAAAACACTCCGTATCAACTCATAGCGTACAATCAACAGAAAATTAAGTATATGAAATATGAATGATGGTCATGTATTTTGTCTCAGTGTTTAGCAGCTGTTTTGTGTTTTTAGCAGCTCTACGTCTCCTACTTGTTTGTATCGTTACCCCCCTTGAATAATCCGCACTGGTTAAAGGACAGGACAACGATAAATATTACAATATTTGAAAATATAACAACCGATTTAAGGCAGATGGGTATTATTTCCCATGTTTGATATTTCGTTACACAATCCGTACCTTTGGTCATTACAAATAGTTATTTATGTGGATGGGCTAGAATCAGAAATTCTCATATTTATCGGAAGAATACGGTCTTAACAATAACAACACCAACGTGGTTTGATGGTAATGCAGCGCCGTAAGATAGTTCAAGTTCAAGTTCAGTTCAAAATAAATCCTACTCGTGGTTTTATGTCGATGTTAATTCACATTATTCGTGAATATAATGACATGTTCCTGCCGATATCTATATTTTTGTCACACAATACAAAACGTACGATAGCACGTTTGTTCATAAAAGTTTGCTTTCTAAAATATGATACATAAATATGATTTTGAATAAAGTCAATTATATATTAAAGGAGACCGAATTGTCAATTGGTAATCAACAGAAAGATTGTGGGTTTTCTTTACAGACCTCATTTAAGTGACTATATTCCCGAAATAAGTATTGAGTGATTTATTGTAACCGTAACCAAGGTTATTTAGTCACAAGTGCTTTAAATTATAAAAACGTAAATTCTTTTCCTTACATAAAAAATGGTTTTCTCCATTTTATCATGATTTAGGTGTTCCAATATTGTTATTATCGTGTTAAGAATTCCTGGCATATCTGTTCACTTCTTGTTTTTGAATATTAGCGGATCATTAGGCCCTAGACGATGAATTTCAAAAGGATTGAGTTGATTTTTAATTTAATGCATTTTTCAATATTGTTACAAAGACCTATAAAAAGTAGCATGTTTAGCTTTTTAATAATATATTTTACCTTAAAGATCAACTGTTCTAAAGTAAACCTTTTCAATGCTGTCAGTTGTTTTGATTATTATTTGTTTGTTTGGTTTTTCAATTTCGTGTCGGATGTAGGTAATAATGTTCTGTTTTCATCAAATTTTAATTTCCACATTTCGCTTTTCTCAGTTTCTCCAACAGATTCGCATATGAAACTCACATTATATTTCCACTTTAACATCAAATCTACACTTTAGAAAAAAATCTCTAATTTGCTTGTATAATTTAAGTATCGACTGACTGTTCAATTTACCATGCATTGGATTACATATGTCCCATGTGGCTTGTTTTCAAAATCAGCTGATGCTGGTATAATGAGTTGAATGACCTTAGAAAGGGCGTCTTAAAACAATTTTATTTGTTAGTTATTCAAAACGATATGCATATGAGATAAATTATCCCTATACGTTTTCTTCAAGCCAACATGGCCACTGTCTATGTCAAGTGCCAAATTTTTCGTCAGTGACATCCAGTAATTAATTCGTAGGCTAGCCGACAATCAACTGTCTTGGAGTAGAGTTTGGAACGGAAAGAATGTTAGTTTAACTCGGTCAGACTGTTACAATAATTAGAGTGAAAACGGACTGAGTGTTTGACACGTTAAAATTATGCGATTCCTCACGCAGAGCTTTCAAAAATGATTGAGACAAATGATAAGGTGATATTTCGATACTAAGTGGCATTTTTGGCGTCTTGATAGACGGTTTTCATAAGGTCAGTAAGAATAGCATTTATTCCGATTGGGCGAATGTATGGGGAAGGGGGGGTGTCAGACTCCAGAATCGGGGAAATATATACTTCGTATCAAGCGATGTTAGTCAGTCTAGGAAGACCTTTGCAAGAGAGGAAGTAGAAACTACATAGTCAAGACTCCGAGCGTGAAAGACAGACGTTCGTAAAAATTGGGTTTCAGTTAAACTGAATGTGGAACGATTGTAAGACGCCAAAAACACAAGGTATTTAACTCAAATTCACCTTTATTGTGATGTAATGTATATGCTGTTTATCTTTGGCATAGATGCATAATGTATCGATACTACGATACAAATAGTTCAGTATTACATTGGTTTAAATAACGTACTTTGATATGTTTCTTTGTTACAGATGCATGATGTGTTCATATTTTTTATGGATAGTCGGTTTTACAGTGATTTAATAATGTATTTTGAATTCTGAATTAGCTTTTTTTACCTTATACACTTAGGTAGGTAAATGGGTGGTGTAGAAAACCCGCCGTGTACATTTATGATTGGAAAGTGTTACATAAATTTGAATTTATCATATTAGTAAATATGGATTGTGTGTGTTATGATATATTGCCTCACTTTACGTAATGATTTACGGGAATATATGAATTTCCCGAATTCTGACGTCGATAATTAGCAGTATAGCTCTATTGGTCTGAAGACCTGTATAGTATTTGTTAGCTGTATAAATGATAACACTGATAGTAAGATCTGATTTTTCGAACCTGGAAACGGACTTACTATTTCAACTTTGAAAGTAACGAGATACTTAGGGCGTTTTACCCTTTTCTTTTACAAGGAAAATAGTTTATTTTGGCAAGAGTAAGAATCAGCGAGAAGTCAAAGGAAAATAGTTTATTTAGGCAAGAGTGAGAATCAGAGAGAAGTCAAAGGAAAAGAGAAAAAAAAAGAAGTAAGAAGTCAGAGTGTGGAACTCCAGTTCAATCAAAGGGCAAGCTGGAGTCGGACGCACGCAAGGAAAAGAAAGAAAAACCAGTCGACGAAAAAGGTCATTTTGAATCACCCAACAGTCCAATGTTAAATGAACATTCGATTCCTTGATGAAATTTACTCTCAGTATTAACGGCTAACTTCATTTATTTTTCATTAGTGTTTGGATTCTTATGAATGTATCCATTAGTTTAAAGCTTCAGTTTATGTATTTTTCTGAACTAAGTGTATTCAGAAAGATAGAAATTGTAATTCACAGTGTCATCCTTTCCTTAATTGTATTTTTAATTAAATTCATATTTTATCTTTACGGGGGCTCGTGTATTGTCTTGTTCAAAGTACCATCTCAGATTTCTATTACCACTGACCGGGCAGATTACACCGTAGAGATCATCTCCTGGATAACGATAATTAGTGGGAGGCGGTCTTCAAATGTTGTTTTTCCAAGTTGCGCAATACCTCTGGCCAGGCCTTGTGCAATATTGTACTAATAACACTTTGATAACCCGCCAGTACCCCGTTACAAAGTGGGTGGCTCGTCTTGGGATTTGAAGTTTTCATTGTGATTGAAGTATCTGAGCGTATTTTGAACAAAGGCATACATTTGTTATTATTATTAAGTAGGAATCGAGTGAATCAAACATTGTCTGCTATTTTTGTATACTTGAATGCAAATTATTTACGGTAAAAGGGTATTGTAGAATTTGAGATTTATAACTTCTGTGTGAAATTACCAAAAAGCGTTATAGCGGCACTACCTAAATAGTTTCTTGAGACAAGAGCCAATCATTTGGGCAGTACTGTATTTTGGACAGCAGTTAATCACGTTTTGCTAACAGGGTACTGCTGCGCGGAGCGTGTGGTACTGGAATTTCTGTCTGGTCAATTAATTGCGACTGATTTGACCTGTCCATCTCGCTGCAGATAAGGTTATTTTAGGTCAAACTATTTTCGTAGGGAGAATTCGGTTATTGTAGGTCAGTTAAGGACATAGTTCTAGAGAAAAAGGAAAGACAAAACATACGTAATGGCGACAGACAGACAGTTACTAAAGGAATTTAAATCCATTGGAAAAGACGAACTTGGTTACGAGGGAGACAAACTAACTGAATTTATAGAAAGAAGTTTGAAAGAACATAAGGAAGAAAAAGCTAGAGAACGAGAACAATTAGCCATGGAACGAGAGAAGGAGAAAGAAATTGAACTGGCCCGACTACAGGCGGAAGAAAAAGTAAGAGAAAGAGATCATATGCTAGCCATGGAGAGACTAAGGCTCGAAGCCGAGTTCAGGAGGGGTGAAGAATCGAACGTACGTCCGGACACCCCGAGTAGTCGCGTGGAAGACAGACGACCCATACAGTTAACCATGCCGATGTTTAATGACAAGGATGAAATAATTGACAACTTTTTGACGCAGTTTGAAAAGTTGGCCCTGGTTCACCAAATACCTAAGGACCAGTGGTCCATCAATATTTCAGCCTTTTTGCAGGGGGCGGCGAAAGATGTGTACCACAACATGACCCCAGCCGAGATAGACGATTATGACACTCTGAAGAAAGCTCTACTTCGCCACTATGAGTTGTCAGCGGAAACTTTCCGGAAACTTTTTAGGGAATCGTCAAAAAGGGCTACTGAAACACACGTGCAATTTCACAGTCGAGTGCGCGTGATTTTTGATAAATGGATAAAAATGTCTGGCACCGCGTTAACGTACGAAGGTATTCGCGAAGAGATTTTAAAAGAACACGTGTTAAGTACCTACAGAAAAGATTTAATTGTGTTTTTGGCGGAGCGCGAATTCTCAACTTTGGATGAGATAAGCATAATGGCCGAGCGCTATGAGAGCGCGCATGCGCGTCCAACTACTTGGAATGGTAGGGACCGACTTGGAATCGGTGAGCTTAGAAAGACCACTGAGGTGGCAACCCATAGACGAAATGGTCAAAATGGTGGGAGGCCAGGGGCCGGGAATCCCAGCCAAGTACATTTCCGTGGGTCGGGAAAGACTCAAGGGGTAAATAGGGATACCTCGGGTAGAAGAGGTGAGCCAGTGTTTTATGGCTGTAATAAACCAGGCCCTATTGTCAAGGACTGTAGAAAGTATCCTCCGACAACGGTTAATTCGGTAACTCCGAATACTGTTAAGAAAGGGAAAACAGTGGAGTCTACGAATGTAGCGAGAGCTACGGTAAATGGTGAGGAAGCCACGGTGCTGTATGACACCGGCTGTAGTTACCCGGCCTTGGTAGATCGTAGATACGTCAAACCTGGAGATTATACAGGTGAGACGGTGGAAGTACAGTTTGCTAACAGGATAAAGGATTCGCTTCCGGTCGTTAGCATTGACCTTGATTCGCCATATGTAAAAGGGCGAATTCAAGCAGCGTGTTTGTCGGGACTGTCTCATGACGTAATATTAGGGTGTAGGTATGTGTTGCCCCAACCTAACCCTATGACGTGTAACCCTATACATGTCGGGTCAGTGGAGACGAGGGCTATGAAGCGAAGGTCAGGGTCGAAGCCGCTAAGATCCGTGACTTCACCCATAGACATTTTGGTACCTGGTGAGTTAGAGAAGCTTCAAAAGGAAGATGTGTCTCTTGACAAGGTACGTAGGTACGCGACGGACGGGTCCGTACGGAAATTGCCAGACGGCGAGGTTAAGTTCGCGACAAAACGCGGTATTTTGTATCGGTACGCCAAGAAAGGGGTCGATACGTTTAAACAAGTTGTGGTACCCGTAGGGAAGCGCAACGAAGTGCTTAGGTTAGCACATGAGGGTCTTCTCGGAAGCCACATGGGCGTGGCGAAGACCAGAGATAGGTTGGTGAGGGAGTTTTACTGGCCAGGTGTGCATGGGGATGTGAGGAGGTTTTGTTTGTCCTGTGACAAGTGTCAGCGAGTGGCACCGAAAACCTCCCATCGCCCAGTGCCACTAGGAACCACCCCACTAATAGATGAACCTTTCTCGAGAGTGGCGATGTATTTAGTAGGTCCGATTAAGCCGGCGGCGGAAAGTGGAAATCGGTATATATTAACGGTCGTAGATTACGCTACCCGGTACCCGGAGGCAGTGACCTTGAAGAACATTGACTCAGTCACGGTGGCTGAGGCCTTGTTAGGGGTGTGGTCGAGAGTCGGAGTTCCAGACGAGATACTGACCGACCAAGGGACACAGTTCGTGAGCCAGGTGATGGAAGAGGTAAATAGATTGCTCTCCATTAGACACCTGACAACTACCCCGTACCACCCGCAGTGTAATGGGTTGGTAGAACGTTTCAATGGGACATTGAAACAGGCTTCAAAGAAGCTATGTGAAGGTCGACCTAGGGATTGGGATCAATACCTTCCGGCGATACTGTTCGCGTATCGTGAAGTACCGCAGGCAAGTTTGGGTTTTTCACCTTTTGAATTAGTTTATGGGCGGACGGTAAAGGGGCCCATGACTGTCTTGAAACAGTTATGGACGGATGAGCAAGCATCCGAAGAAGTGCGTACAACATACCAATATGTTGTCGACTTGCGTAACAAACTGGAAGAAGTTTGTAAATTGGCTCAAAAAAATCTCTGGGACGCAAAGGGACGTCAAGCCAAGTATTACAACAAAAGGGCGAAGGAACGTCACTTTGAGGTGGGTGACAAGGTGTTGTTGTTGTTGCCATTGGAGCACAACAAGCTGCAAGTCTCATGGAGGGGGCCATTTGTTGTAACAGAGAAGAAAGGTGGACAAAACTACCGTATCCGAGTAGGGGATAAGGATAAGTTGTTCCACGTAAATCTTTTGAAGCGGTACCGTGTGCGAGAACCACCCACGGAGTTCGTGGTGGCTACCGTCGTGACTGAAGAATCCGACGACAACGCAGGGCAGGCGGAAGTACTCCCTAGTTGTCCGTTGACGAGGGAGGAAACCTACGTCGACGTCACACTTGACTTTACGTTAACGTCAGACCAACGTAAAGAGGTGGAGTCGGTACTTCAAGAATATTCGAGCGTCTTAATAGAGAGACCGGGGAGGACAGAGCTGGAGGAGTTCTCTTTGAAGCTGCTGAACGAGAACCCAGTAAAGTTAAGACCATATCCGTTGCCGTACGCGAAGTTAGAAGCAGTCCGTAAGGAAGTTGAAACTATGTTAGACTTGGGTATTATCGAACCAAGCGAGTCGGCATATAGCTCTCCTGTTGTACTGGTCCAGAAGAAGGATGGGGCACACAGATTTTGTGTCGACTACCGAAAGTTAAACCGAATTACAGAATTCCAGGTAGAACTTTTACCTGACCCTGAGTCTATTTTCGCAGGAGTAACCCATGCTAAATATTTTTCTAAGATTGATCTGTCCAAAGGATACTGGCAAATTCCAGTCCGTAGTGAAGACAGAGCAAAACTCGCCTTTGCAACTCCAGATGGGACTTACCAGTGAGTGGTCATGCCATTCGGGGTGCAGAATGCGCCCAGTGTCTTCACCCGTATGATGCGGAAATTCCTTGAACCATTGCGGGGGATGGGAGTTTCCAACTTCATGGACGATCTTCTATTAGCTACATCTACATGGGAAGAACACATACTTTTGCTGAAAAACGTCTTAGAACGACTACGACAAACCGGACTGACCGCACGACCATCGAAGTGCCATATAGGGTTCAGACAATTAGACTACCTAGGACATACCCTCAGCGAGGACACTTTAAAACCAGAGAGTTCAAAGGTCGAACAACTTAGGGACGCATTACGACCGACTACTAAGACTGAAGTTAGATCTTTTCTAGGTTTGGCAGGATACTATAGGAGATATGTGGCAAATTTTAGTGCTATTGCAAGTCCATTGACTGACTTGACTCGGAATAAAGCGCCGATCAAAGTAGTATGGACAGACGCATGTGAACGCGCATTTCAGACGCTAAATGACAGACTGACGTCAGACGCCATAGTTAAGTTACCTGACGTGACACGGGATTTTGTTTTGAGGACAGATGCTTGTGATAGAGGTTTAGGGGCAGTGTTACTGCAAGAACACGAGGGAAGCTTATTCCCAGTTGCGTATGGAAGTAGGAAACTGTCAAAGGCGGAAATTAACTATTCAGTGTCGGAGAGAGATTGTTTCGCGATTATATTTCGAATCACTAAGTTCCAACAGAAACAGATCATCAACCACTGGCTTATTTAGCCCAGGCGAAATTAACTAACGGTCGATTGATGAGATGGTCGCTGTTTCTACAACAGTATCAGACTCTAGTGCGGTACATCAAAGGCAGGGATAATGTAGGAGCGGATTGTTTAAGTCGGTTAGGAATGGCTGAAGTGAATAGGTCATCTAAGGACATGTAACGGGAGCAGTAAAGATCACCGAAAAATTTGGGAGAGTAAAAATACCGATTTTTCTCTTAGAAGGGGGTAATGTCAAGTGCCAAATTTGCGTCAGTGACATCCAGTAATTAATTCGTAGGATAGCCCACAATCAACTGTCTTGGAGTAGAGTTTGGAACGGAAAGAATGTTAGTTTAACTCGGTCAGACTGTTACAATAATTAGAGTGAAAACGGACTGAGTGTTTGACACGTTAAAATTATGTGATTCCTCATGCAGAGCTTTCAAAAATGATTGAGACAAATGATAAGGTGATATTTCGATCCTAAGTGGCATTTTTGGCGTCTTGATAGACGGTTTTCATAAGGTCAGTAAGAATAGCATTTATTCCGATTGGGCGAATGTATGGGGAAGGGGGTGTGTCAGACTCCAGAATCGGGGAAATATATACTTCGTATCAAACGATGTTAGTCAGTCTAGGAAGACCTCTGCAAGAGAGGAAGTAGAAACTACATAGTCAAGACTCCGAGCGTGAAAGACAGACGTTCGTAAAAATTGGGTTCCAGTTAAACTGAATGTGGAACGATTGTAAGACGCCAAAAAAACAAGGTATTTAACTCAAATTCACCTTTTTGTGATGTAATGTATATGCTGTTTATCTTTGGCATAGATGCATAATGTATCGATACTACAATCCAAATAGTTCAGTATTACATTGATTTAATAACGTACTTTGATATGTTTCTTTGTTACAGATGCATGATGTGTTCATATTTTTTATGGATAGTCGGTTTTACAGTGATTTAATAATGTATTTTGAATTCTGAATTAGCATTTTTTACCTTATACACTTAGGTAGGTAAATGGGTGGTGTAGAAAACCCGCCGTGTACATTTATGATTGGAAAGTGTTACATTAATTTGAATTTATCATATTAGTAAATATGGATTGTGTATGTTATGATATATTGCCTCACTTTACGTAATGATTTACGGGAATATATGACTTTCCCGAATTCTGACGTCGATAATTAGCAGTATAGCTCTATTGATCTGAAGACCTGTACAGTATTTGTTAGCCGTATAAATGATAACACTGATAGTAAGATCTGATTTTTCGAACCTGGAAACGGACTTACTATTTCAACTTTGAAAGTAACGAGATACTTAGGGCGTTTTACCCTTTTCTTTTACAAGGAAAATAGTTTATTTTGGCAAGAGTAAGAATCAGCGAGAAGTCAAAGGAAAATAGTTTATTTTGGCAAGAGTGAGAATCAGAGAGAAGTCAAAGGAAAAGAGAAAAAAAGAAGTAAGAAGTCAGAGTGTGGAACTCCAGTTCAATCAAAGGGCAAGCTGGAGTCGGACGCACGCAAGGAAAAGAAAGAAAAACCAGTCGACGAAAAAGGTCATTTTGAATCACCCAACAGTCCAATGTTAAATGAACATTCGATTCCTTGATGAAATTTACTCTCAGTATTAACGGCTAACTTCATTTATTTTTCATTAGTGTTTGGATTCTTATGAATGTATCCATTAGTTTAAAGCTTCAGTTTATGTATTTTTCTGAACTAAGTGTATTCAGAAAGAGAGAAATTGTAATTCACAGTGTCATTCTTTCCTTAATTGTATTTTTAATTAAATTCATATTTTATCTTTACGGGGGCTCGTGTATTGTCTTGTTCAAAGTACCATCTCAGATTTCTATAACCACTGACCGGGCAGATTACACCGTAGAGATCATCTCCTAGATAACGATAATTAGTGGGAGGCGGTCTTCAAATGTTGTTTTTCCAAGTTGCGCAATACCTCTGACCAGGCCTTGTGCAATATTGTACTGATAACACTTTGATAACCCGCCAGCACCCCGTTACAGTCTATAACGAGTACTTTTAGTTTAGGCTAGTCGTAATGTTTATTCAGTTCATTGATACGTATTAATGATATCAGGTTTATATTAACTTGTTGCCATTCTTCTGGCTGAATCTAAATAGGTAATTTATATACTGGTCCACTCATTTGTTTAAACAGAGCTTTGTTTTTCATAAACACTTTATGTATTCTTATCGAATCGTTGCGGATTTGTTTGCCCACGTTATGAGATTTTCAATTTCAAATGTAATCTGTTTTCGTTTTCTTCTAATCTCATTGTTCTATGGATAACTGCATCTTTTCTCAAAATCTGGAGAAATAAGTTTGAGATCTGAAACCAGCAAATTATGCTATAGAATGTAATTCTTAAAGAAAACTAATTTTGACCTGGTCAGTTTCCTTCCAGTTATCATTAAACTTATTTTTAAATATCAACATCATTGCTTTCATGTTAATAGTGTCAGGTATTCTCTTCTCTTATATCAAAATCAGCCTTAATTCAATACGCATTATAATGTTAATCTTAACGTTAGTTTTTGTTTTATGTCATTTTGCATTGTATTCCGGTTATGCTGTATAGTGGTATAGAAAATTTATACTTATTACAAAATATAACCTCGTTTTGCTGCTCAATTAGTTTCTATAAACATGTTTACCTGGCACGGAGCCCATTTTCATGACCGCTGCCATTCTCTATCACGTGATACATCATCCATTACACTAATGCGAATCCGTTTATCGCAGTATCAGCTACTTTGTGTTTATATTTGTGTTTCTCGATTGTACCTGTGTACATTATTGTGTTATGATGGGAAAAAAAGTAAAGTATAAAACAGGTAGTGGAATTTCCTGTGCAGTGAATGGGTGTACAAATAACTCAAGAAAAATAAATATATGGAAAGAATCTTTATGTCAAACACATTGAATGCGCGTCTTTAGTTTCTCAGGAACTTCACATTATGCCGTCGGATGAGCTTTGGTACTCAAGTGGATAAAACTTTACACAGAAAGATACTACCGAAAAAGGTTTCTGTTTGTTCTGAATATTTTAGATGGCCGAAACAATTCCATTTTCTAAACTTAAATTGGGGTAGATGCAAGATGTTCAAAGAAGGTACTAAGGTGAGAAAATGAAACTTTATAGAAACTGATGCTGAGCCTGAACGCGGAATACAAGGTCCCTGAGACCTGGACATATTTGAAATTCAGCAAAAGAGCTTTCCAATTCAACTGGGCTTTGTGTTAATGAACAGTCCAGACACTGTGTTGGTACTCATAATAATATATAGTATGTATTACATATGACACCTGTTACGTATATTTAATATAAGTCATTTATATTTATATTAATTTTTGTTTGTTTGTTAGATTTAAGTTTGGCATTTTAAGTTTTAAGATTCGTTCATTGAAAGGGAGGGGGTGACCTTTACTTTACAGAATAAACACCAGGTGTTGACCTCATTTCTGACCTGGTTTCAGAGTTGTAAACAAGCTTTAAAAATGATTGGTTGGTTCCAAGGACAAAATGGAGTAAAGTATAAACATCTTTCTAATTTAGGTGGGTCATACGCTGCTTACGTGATTTTTTGAACGTAAACTTGTTCTGAGAGAGTCTAGAAGGTCGTGACCCCTTTCTTGTTTACGTAAAAACAGGTACATAAACAATGTTTTGGAGCGAGTTATTCAGTAGAAAATTGGGCTGTTAAAATATTAAGTTGTCTTTTTAAGTTATTATAAATTACCTTGTACTGAAAATAGTGTCAATTCGTTTGGATCAAGAGGAATTATTTTATTATTTATCTGGGAAAGAGTTGTGCTCATAGAGATTTTATTAACTAGAAATGATTTCATCAAGTGGCATCGTCTTCCATATTGGATACTTCGCTGGAATTCGAACTTAGAACTATTTGGACATTTTATTACCAGAACTTTTGCCATTTCTCTAGTGGATAATATTTTGAATTATTTTGGATTAATTTTGGAATTTATTCTTAAAACCGTGTTTATTTTTCTTTTCTGAAAAATATTTTTGCTCAATAAAATATTTATTAAGTTTAACAAGCTTGTTATTTTCACTCTTTCTTTTTTACTGTTTATTCGAGCTTAAGAACGTAACACACCCAACTCGTTTAAGCATCATAAATATGTTGAACATATAATTAGATATTTCCGTACCTCAGTACACATTTAATAAGACATGGCATGCAAAAGCACATCAGAAGTTTTTCATCCCAATTAAAGGTTCAAGAATGCTTTTAATGCTTTACACATCATCACATTGGCCTATTCAGGTCCATCAGCTAAAAGTCTCATTATCGTTTAATAAAATTCACGAAAGCACAATATCTGACTTTTTTCACAAGATCGTCAGATTGAACGCCTACAAACATGCCTGATAAAAAGTTTACACCTTCTCAACCGTGTCTCTTAAATGGGTATTTTGTGTGCACTGCAAGCAGTAATTATCTCTATTTGGACATTTACACTGACTGATAGTTTTATTTTACAGTTTATTACAATGATATGCATCCAGGCGTACATGCTTTTGAAACAATGTTAAACATTTCCCACAAGAAGATAAGCTTTCATGACTGCTATTTATCACCTGTACAGTTCAAGGTTTTACTTGTGAAATATTTGTTCATTGTTGTTCCTTTAATTTGAAATGTATCTTTAAGTGGTGATTTATCAACAACAGTATTAAACTCTGCCATTGTTAAATAAAATGGTATGTTTCGGGAAACAGGAACTACTTCTCTGTCATTATTAATGGGACTACCACAAATTTGTTTTTAAATTTAATATTTGCAAAGGGTTTCGGTTCAATTCTTTATTCTTTTCCACTTAGCTGTCTTATTAATACAACTGATTCCATTCAAATTATTTCTCACATCATTTTTTACAACAAGGCACGAAATGTCCCTGCCATAAATGTACACCAGCCATTCTCAGCAAACCCTCCTCCATGGTACAAATAAAATAAGCTTCGTTTACTTTATTTACTGACTGTGATGAGCGTAGTTCTAATTTCATGATAATTGTATTCTCCTAATGCATTGTACAACATTGTATCCATTTTCACTCTGGACGTAGTTATAACTATGTAAGCTTTCAATGTTCTACATTTCTTTTCTATCTACTGTCTTCGATGAGAATATATAGTTCTAAATGTCGCAGTAGATGGCATTTGGCCCCTCTCTCATGTCGTCAGTCCATTAATTTATATTGCAAAATGCATTTGACATTAAACAACTCGCTTCAGACATTTAACTTTTCAGTGCAAGTTTCAGTTTGTTTTTACGGTGATTTGCTGGAACGTAATGGCAGACGAAGCAGTGGTGCTGCCAAAAGACTCATTCGATTCAAATGGTGATAATTAAGAAACTCTATCTCTATATTTTGATATTCTAATTGTTTTCTTTTCCTACACGGGAAAACAACCATAAAAAGTGAAAACTTTCCAGTTTGCCGCTTATATATTCACTTCTTTCATATCATAGCATAAGTAAACGGTCACTGAGAAATCTTTTCACAGCTAGAAAACTGACTGAACACAGGATTGAGTCGCTTAATGCCATTTGAGTAGTGTTACAAATATAGGCTCTTACAAAGAGTAACATAAACAAGTGAAGAAAACAAGCATTGTAAAATTTGACAAATAATTTATTTCCCTACAATATCAAGTGAAAATGATTTTAAAAAACTTACGGTTGTACGAGTCAAATCCAGAAATAATTTAAGAATTAAAAAAATAGAAGTTCTAGTAATAAAATGTCTTGAATAAAACTAAGTTCGAATACCGATGAAATCCCAAATGGAAGACGGCGATGTCTGTATTAGCCTGCGAAGTGCTGTAATGTCAACATATTAGTGTTCAATCACAAAAATATATTCCAGTTTTTAATTCCGTATACATTTTAGTGAATGTCTTTTTCCAAGAAGTTTGTAGAAGCAATTATGTATTTCAAGGAAAAATAATCCTTTGAAATTCATTAATTTGAAGCAAAAAATAATTAGCCCAAACTGGATACAACATAAAACAACTTGACTTTTCAAGTGTTAAGGCACTGCTAACTAAATTCGTATCATAACATGAATTATATGACTAACAAAACGCAAAGAGAATCCCGGACGGGGTCAAGAATTTATCTTTCCAGAAGGAAAAAAACTTGTTACATGATATTGATCACGTCGTCCAGATATGACCTTCGCTTAACTTAATAATTCTTACCCTGCGACAGCATTCAAAAAGATATTTTTAAAACAGTAGTTTACCAAAACTGTCCCTAGTTTTGAATGATGGTCAGAAACAAGATAGTGTTTCTCTTATTAGGTGTTTCTCAATGAAATACCAAAGTCAGATCAAACGGAACTTGACCTTTTAGAAAATCAACTTATGTAGACAATATGACATTACAGTAACATGTATTGTATAAAAACAAACTAACAAACAAAACTTTAAATTACATATACATAACAGTAGAAAATGACAAACACCCAAGTGATTATTAAAATAATAAAGACAATACGGCCATTTTAAGGATCTTCAGACGATACCCAAAACAACGTTCATGTTTCACATCAGTCTATAAATAACCACGAGAGTAGTTGCTGTCAAACGGGTGTGTAATATCCAGTTCTAAACCAAAATGGACAATAACTCATAGCAAAACTTCAGGGGCACAATAGGAAATATGCATGTCTTCAGATAATAATCAGTGTTTGCAAAGTTTTAAATAAATTTATTGACTGGACCAATTGAATGGAAACAAAAGAAGGAATAAGAGTTATTTAGATTACTGGTACCAGCTAAATTACCAGGACCACCGAATGGTAAATTAACTGGTACCAGCTAAATTACCAAGACCACTGAATGGTAAATTAAGTGATCAATCAAATGTTGTGTTCCTGAATATAAATTTGGGTTTGCTTTGCGCTGACAGTGTCGTATGTAGGAGAATAGATCGTGCTAATATCCAGCAGTCTGAAGGTACTGACAGCAACATAATAAATGACCAATATAGTTTTATTATTTGTTGTTGGTAACTGAGGATATCAATGAAAATGCTTTGTTAAAATGTGGGTGGTCATTTTGTATAATACTTTGATTGCAAAAGTAGCGTGATGGCTATTCGAGTAAAAGTATTCATTGTTTCAGAAATTGTGATACTACTGACGTGCATTTTTCTGTATTTTAAAAAGTATATAATTTGCCAAATATATTAAATTTGTGCTTATATACTCTTGTTAGTTTATTTTTCAAGTAAATCGATGGATAAGATTATTAACGTGTACTTTTAGAGTTTACTCTACTCGACACTTTCCTACTCTTTTCATAATAATTTAGTGATAATCGCTGTTCATATTTAGCGATAATCGCTGTTCATATTTAGCGATAATCGCTGTTCATATTTAGCGATAATCGCTGTTCATATTTAGTGACAATCACTGTTCATAGTTAGCGATAATCACTGTTCATATTTAGCGATAATCGCTGTTCATATTTAGCGATAATCACTGTTCATATTTAGCGATAATCAATGTTCGTATTTAGCGATGATTACTGTTCATATTTAGTGACAATCACTGTTCATATTTAGCGATAATCAATGTTCATATTTAGCGATAATCACTGTTCATATTTAGCGATAATCACTGCTCATATTTATCGATAATCGCTGTTCATATTTAGCAATAATCACTGTTTATATTTAGCGATAATCGCTGTTCATATTTAGCGATAATCGTTGTTCATATTTAGCGATAATCACTTTTCATATTTAGCGATAATCGCTGTTCATATTTAGTGACAATCACTGTTCATATTTAGCGATAATCACTGTTCATATTTAGCGATAATCACTGTTCATATTTAGCGGTAATCACTGCTAATATTTAGCGATAATCGCTGTTCATATTTAGCGATAATCACTGTTTATATTTAGCGATAATCGCTGTTCATATTTAGCGATAATCACTGTTCGTATTTAGCGATAATCGCTGTTCATATTTAGCGATAATCACTGTTCATATTTAGCGATAATCACTTTTCATATTTAGCGATATTCACTGTTCATATTTAGTGACAATCACTGTTCATATTTAGTGACAATCACTGTTCAAATTTAGTGACAATCACTGTTTCTATTCCGACAAAGCCTCTGATGTAAGTATTCCTCGGTGCTTACTGCTTGCAAATTCATCGCGTTGTTGTATTTGACAACGTTATTATTGATGCTACATTAGCTCATTGATTGTTCTCCTATCACTAATTGCTTTTCTTAAGTAAATAATACACGCAACATTAATTGAAAAATATGTTTGCTGCAGCATTTATTGCAATAGTAGTAGTAGTAGTAGTAGTAGTAGTAGTAGTAGCAGGTTTCTGATGGCATGTGTTGTTGTTGTTGTTGGTATGCATATAATTAGATTTTATTATTCCAAATTTCACCAAATTAGGAAGAATTCGATAAATCTTGTCCGTACATGCATTCTCACTGTACAATTATGATGTAAATGAAATATTCAAATAGATTACCCTGGCAATGATATTATGGTTTAACCTGATATAGTCTAGCCATTTTATTTTGTTTAACCTCATATAAACCTGGCAATGCTAATTTTGGATTGTATCTTATGTAGCCAGGCAATGATCCTTTGGTCTTTACCTCATGTAGCCCTGGCAATGATAATGTTTTTTACTTCATGTAGCCCAGGCAATGATCCTTTGGTCTTTACCTCATGTAGCCCTGGCAATGATCCTTTGGTCTTTACCTCATGTAGCCCTGGCAATGATAATGTCTTTTACCTCATGTAGCCCTGGCAATGATCCTTTGGTCTTTACCTCATGTAGCCCTGGTATTGCTAATTTGTATGTTACCTCATGTAGCCCTGGTAATGCTAATTGGCCTTTACCTCATGTAGCCCTACTAATGCCAAAAGATTTTTACCTCAAGTACATCTATTCAAAAAGTCGTTTATTCAGTGAAGATCACTAACACTGTGTATTGATTTATTGCATAAAGTGTAGGCTAGTACTGCACATTGTGAGAATTTCGATTGTAAAATTACTAACATTGATTGCTCGGAAATATTAATGATACCAACCAGTATCATTGTTTCTATATATTGTCAAGGGCTTCAAATTAAGGCAGGTGACTGTATATACACTATGCATTTAGGACACAGTTCTCTAAATCTGTATTCATGTTATGTGTTCAAAATAAGAATTTGTAACATTTCAAACTGTTAAAACCTGTCAATGCTAACTCTTCCGTAGACGAAAATATCTTAATATATATTTATAAACTACATGTTTATAGACATATAGCATATAACCATTTTCGCATTAAATTAAATGTCATTTGTCTCGATCATATGTTTTAGCTGTAATTATATTTTCATCGGAGATAGTCGGATATACGGAGAGACACATAATTAGATATTGACAAAACAATTGGTGTTAATTTTTCGAAATATTCCACATTTTAACACTATATATTCAGGGTTCATGTGCATTGCTTACAAAGAGGAAACATAACAGATATATCGAGAGAGGGGTCATCTTAGAAAAGGAATTGAATGATAGGTATGTATTTAAAATAATTAATAATAGGTATGTATTTATTTAAAATAATTAATGATAGGTATGTAGTTATTTGAAATAATTAATGATAGGTATGTATTTATTTGAAATAGTTAATGATAGGTATGTATTTATTTGAAATAATTAGTGATAGGTATGTATTTATTTGAAAAAATTAATGATAGGTATGTGTTTATTTGAAATAATTAATGATAGGTATTTATTTATTTGAAATAATTAATGATAGGTATTTATTTATTTGAAATAATTAATGATAAGTATGTATTTATTTGAAATAATTTTTGATAGGTATTTATTTTTTTGAAATAAATAATGATAGGTTTTGTATTTATTTGAAATAATTAATGATAGGTATGTGTTTATTTGAAATAATTATTGATAGGTATGTATTTATTTGAAATAATTAATGATAGGTATGTATTTATTTGAAATAATTAATCATAGGTATGTATTTATTTGAAATAATTAATGATAGGTATGTATTTATTTGAAATAATTATTGATAGGTTTGTATTTATTTGAAATAATTAATGATAGGTATGTATTTATTTGAAATAAATAATGATAGGTATGTATTTATTTGAAATAATTAATGATAGGTATGTATTTATTTGAAATAAATAATGATAGGTATGTATTTATTTGAAATAATTAATGATAGGTATGTATTTATTTGAAATAATTAATGATAGGTATATATTTATTTGAAATAATTATGAATAGGTATTATTTATTTGAAATAATTAATGATAGGTATGTATTTATTTGAAATAATTAATGATAGGTATATATTTATTTGAAATAATTAATGATAGGTATGTATTTATTTGAAATAATTAATGATAGGTATGTATTTATTTGAAATAATGAATGATAGGTATGTATTTATTTGAAATAATTAATGATAGGTATGTGTTTATTTGAAATAATTAATGATAGGTATGTATTTATTTAAAATAATTAATGATAGGTATGTATTTATTTGAAATAATGAATGATAGGTATGTATTTATTTGAAATAATTAATGATAGGTATGTATTTATTTGAAATAATGAATGATAGGTATGTATTTATTTGAAATAATTAATGATAGGTATGTGTTTATTTGAAATAATTAATGATAGGTATGTATTTATTTGAAATAATTAATGATAGGTATTTATTTATTTGAAATAATTAATGATAGGTATTTATTTATTTGAAAAAGTTAATGATAGGTATGTATTTATTTGAAATAATTAAACTTATCACGGTGATTCACAGTATTTTAAGTTGTATTCTTTTATCAAGATAACATAAATAGGCCATCGTTCTTAAAGTTTATGTCATGTTCTCTGAGTTTTCAAAATTTTAAATAATACAAACAAATTTACAGCAAAGAATGTATTTGAAATATACTTTGAACCAGTATTTAAATTGATAAAATACATTTGGGGACATACATTATAGCATGTTTCTCATCAGATTTTGTCACTCTTTACCTCAAAATATTTAACGGAATCGAATGTGACCTCAGAAGTTAGATTGGATAATTACTAGGAATTTACGTAAACAAATATAAACATAAAATTAGTAAAAGTTTATTTTATACACTTTATTGTCACATAAAGATTTAAAAATTTTATTTATATGATTTCACATGGTGTATTTTCAACCCGGAACATCTTCTAACAGAGATTGACGAATTATATAGCTATACTTTTCTTGTGACAGCCTACTTCATCCTTTGAATGTGGGCTAATATAATTCAATTTTTCTTGGGTCAATATTACTAGGACTTTGTTTAATGAAGAAACCCATTGTCAAATCCTGGCTTGTGTATATCATTTGTTTCATGAAATAAAGTTTGATGACATTATTCAGAGAAAAGTCGAGAAACAGGTATTGGATGGTTTGTTTGGGTGTTTTACGGCAGAGTAAAAGAAGTAGGCCATGTAGTGCCGAGCGAGTTGAAGTCCGAATTCTGTTAATTTCCATACCATGGCAGTTGACCTAAGCTGAAACGATGACAGGATTCGAACCAGTCCTCTTTCGGTCAAGAGATCGGCATTACACAGCTAGTATAACCATTACAAAAATATGAAAGACGAACATTATTTGGTGTTTTAGTTTCATAACTTTTTTCATAAATAAATATGAGAGAAAAACACTACCTGTGCTTTGATGTCATATTTTTTGATAACAAAAAAGATATGATAGACAAAATCTTTTTGTTATTTTAGTTTCATATTTTTGTGATAAAATTACATGGTAAAAAATTACTGTTTTTTTTTAGTGTTATATTTTTATGATAAGGAAAGATATAATAGACTAAAACTATAGCCACAATCTATGTTGTGTTTTAGTTGCATGACAAAACATTGAAAGAAAAAATATTATTTTTTGTTTTACTATGATCGTTTAGTGTTATAAATATTGTGAAAGACGAACAGTTTTTTTTCCATATGCTCTTGTTATTTTGAAGACACAATTACGGGAATCTTAATTTTGTTCTACCTTCCATAACGAATTTTTTCTACCTTCCATTTTTTCTACCTACCTGACTTAAAACTTGACTAAAGTAAGTATAAAATATCGCTTTAAAACTTTTGTTATAATTTCAAGGTACAACAATGTTTGCACGTCAACATTCTAAGTCATGTTTGAAGACGCATATTTTAATTATCCGAAAATAGGTGATCGGTTAAATTTGCGCACACGTACACCCACAAACACACCTACCTACTTACCTACCTACCTACCTACCTGCCTGCCTGCCTGCCTGCCTGCCTGCCTGCATGCATACATACATACATACATACATACATACATACATACATACATACATACATACATACATACATACATACATACATACATAGTTTCAGCTTCAAAAGCTAAATGTATTTTGTTTCCAACGAAATAAGTTTTCTATTACGATGATAAACAATACAGAACACGAAACCATTTTGCCTTTGTCATTTTTAAAAAATTCAAACCAAAGATTCGTCCTTACTGCTTGTTTGAAGGAATGACAGGAAAGGTGGCACCAACAGACTGATTCGATCAATGTAACATCTAGCCATGTGACTGTCATGATTACTTTTCTTTAACTTTACCCTTTTCCACAAAAGTGCATTTTTTATCAAATGACCCTTTGCAATGTCGGTGGTATATATTGGATATTCATTATGAATGACACGCGTAATACATTCTTGCTTATAAAAGCCTGACGAAGACGTATTAGGGAACAAATTATGTCATCCTAATTTGCCCCATAGGGAGGCCGTTGAGCTTCGTATTTCCTGCTGTTCTGGTGGGAGAATCTCTAGCCTAATTTCGTGCTTTTTTCGTACTGCAATGAAAACATTCTCTTAATTCCACTCTCCATCTCTTCGTTTACCGTGAAGTATGAATTAGTGGTACGGACGGCACTCCTTTACCTCAGTTTTTTTAACTACTGTTTATGTTTTTTCTGTTTTTTTTATAGAGAAATGATATGGTGTGAATTGGTTTGACATGATAATCTCAACTTCAAAACAGAAAATTCTAGTCAATGCGCTTCAACATACATTTGGATTGTATCCAGCTAACTGAAGCACTCCATATAATTAACTTTCACATATGTGTTTTACGATGAACAGGAATCAATATCATGAAATTTATTCGTAATACGTGCAGTCATTAGCTCACAATAATGCATTACATAGTGTATTGAAATAATACATTACATAGTGTATTGAAATAATGTATTACATAGTGTATTGAAATAATACATTACATAGTGTATTGAAATAATGCATTACATAGTGTATTGAAATAATGCATTACATAGTGTATTGAAATAATGCATTACATAGTGTATTGAAATAATGCATTACATAGTGTATTGAAATAATACATTACATAGTGTATTGAAATAATGCATTACATAGTGTATTGAAATAATACATTACATAGTGTATTGAAATAATGCATTACATAGTGTATTGAAATAATGCATTACATAGTGTATTGAAATAATACATTACATAGTGTATTGAAATAATGCATTACATAGTGCATTGAAATAATGCATTACATAGTGTATTGAAATAATACATTACATAGTGTAATGAAATAATGCATTACATAGTGTATTGAAATAATACATTACATAGTGTATTGAAATAATACATTACATAGTGTATTGAAATAATACATTACATAGTGTATTGAAATAATGCATTACATAGTGTATTGAAATAATGCATTACATAGTGTATTGAAATAATGCATTACATAGTGTATTGAAATAATACATTACATATTTTATTGAAATAATACATTACATAGTGTATTGAAATAATGCATTTCATAGTGTATTGAAATAATACATTACATAGTGTATTGAAATAATACATTACATAGTGTATTGAAATAATACATTACATAGTGTATTGAAATAATGCATTACATAGTGTATTGAAATAATGCATTCCTGAATCTAAATGGAGGTCAACATCAACTATTTTGATTCAAATTAAAAATGTGTTCATTTCCAACGTCGTCAATTACCAATTTACAGCATACACTCATTATACTTATTCGATGCACTTGATTACACAATTAACCTATACGTTTCATGGAACTGATTCAAATGTCTGCAAATACTACGTTTGATACGACTTCTTATGGGAATATTCTACAAGTCATCAAGCAATAAACTTGCATATTCTACAAGTTACTAAACAAGAAACACGAACACGAAACTTTCAATGAACAGGTTAAAGTGATCAGTTTAACACCTTATAATCTTTGAAGAACTGATTGGTATTTTCCTATTAAAACCGCATGATATTTCATAAATAATTTGTTAAACTCGTTTAAGAGCGAATTGAGGGACTTCATGTACTTTGGTCAGAAAAATTCAAACAATACGATTCGTGATTGATTATAAGAAAATATGAATAATGATTGATGTATTTAACAATGTAACTCATGATCGAGTTATTTGACAATATGATTCATGATCATGTTATATTACAATATGATTCACGGCCGAGTTATGTGCAATATGATAAACCATCGAGTTATATTGCAATATGATTCATGATTTATCTGACAATGAGCCTCATCATTGATGTATATGAGAACATGACTAAAGATTGAATAACACTTACTATCCAAGAAAGAAACTAACCTGCAAGTACTAAATGATACAAGTAGTTGATTGTGAACTGTAAGACCATAATCAAATGGTAATTATATAATTAAAAAAAATTCATTGCATATTTCTAATTACAGTTCCATTTAATTCCAAATGGAGAAACTAAATGAAATTAGGCTTGTTTTTATCATTCAGATGCTGTAAAATGATCTCGTAAGAATTAATATACACACAATGAAATTAATTATAGACTTAAACAGACTCGGGGGTGGGGGTAAATATACATACATTTAAATTTAGTAAACAGATAAATAAGTCATTTATTCCTTCCTTTTTTAAGTCAATCTGTAGCAATCTTTATATTACCGTTGTGTTCAGATATAATTTGAGAGGAATTATTTATTTTAAATAAATATTTTATTAGAATTCCAAAAGTGCTCATTCAGTTTTGGAAATAAACACAATACATTGAATTAATGTGAATGGACTGCATCATTGTGTTATATCAGGACATTCAAGAATTCATTCCAAATATTCTATATATTTCAACTTTTGATAGGACATAAGGAAATATTTAGGATTTAATTTTCAATACTTTAAAGAAATAAAACGTTTCTTGGTTTAATGTAAGATGTGTAGTTTTACTTTTTCTTTTTTTTTTTTCTTTCTTTCTTCTGTTACATAATTGAAGACCTAATGTCGTAGCATAAAGCGGTCATGGTCGTGTTGTTTTTAATTATTGTGATATTCGAAGGTATTACTTGACTGAGCGAGTCAAACACCTGATTCCAAAGACCTCTATGCAACTACTGTTGTCAACGGGAAAGTCCATCGGGTCCATTCTATAAATAATTTTTCTCTAATTAATCTCACAGCTTTCCAGTTGTCTATCAACCACACATCTGCATGGTTTCTTTTCGTTCACTTTCCTTAACGTACCATCAGCATTTCATGGCGTAAAACCACACTACGCAACCCACAAATACAGGAACCAGTTTTACTACACCATCTTAAGCCAGTCAAGTCATGGTTTTTGAGCTAAATGTCGCCTGTAATTCCGCATCACATTAACTACCATAGCAACTGTTAACCGCACCTGCCAACGACGGAACAGTGCCTTCTCGTTTATTCCATTGTGTAATTTACCAGTCACCAATCATAAATACTGTAATAAATTTGGAGTTGCTAGCCCGAAATAGTTAGCCAGTTAGTAGGAGCAAACATCACAGAGAGGAGTGTTAGTGAATTTGAACCATGCTGGGTTCGTTAGTAGTGATTTTAGGCACAAGCCGAATGACTGTCCCTTTCAGTAACATAGTCCATATTAAAATTCAGCGGTGTATACAAGTATTGTGATTGAAAAGGCAGCATTTATGGTTGGAAATCAGTAAATTATAGAATGGAATCAATAAGTTGGAACTTGGTAGGTGCCGTTTATGTGGCCATAGTGGAAAATGGGCGTATGTATATGAGCGTGATACGCCGGAAATTCTGTGGATTGACTGGCCTAGGGTCGCGCAGTTAAATATTTCCCAGTTAGTAAGGGAATACTGGTGTAATTTCTATGGCATGACAAGCTATCGGTACGGAAAACGGATGATAATGAATAAAAACCATGCAAAGGTGCAGTTAATGGACGTTTGGGCAAGTTGTCTCCTCTGGGTCGCCAATTGATTAGAGCAAAGAGTATTAGTTATAGCAGACACGTCTTTCTTTCCATTTTACAACTCAAGTTGTATGGAAGTCTTTGGAAATTTGGGGAAAACTTATGACTTCCAGCGTGACTCGCGCCAGGGTTTTGACACCGCTCGGTCAAGTGAATACCCCTGTGCGTGTAACAAGAAAATTTCTGGTGGCAGCCGTTTGGGATATGTGTGAATAGTTCTGTCATGGGTTGCCATTCGTTCGGTTTTAATTAGGTGTGAAACAGAATACTGTTTCGCATTTGAGAAGGAGAAGAAAGAAATATTATAGATAGTGCGACTTTAATTTAGTTTATTATGATTTCGCGACATTTTGTCTGCGAGAGCAGATATATGCATTTGCTGCTGAGAAGGATTTTTAAGAGGAGTACTTATGTTCAAGCAGGACGGAGTGTTTTATCCGGGATATAGTACAGTGGTGATAAAAGAATTGTATATGTAGTAGGGCGCGCAGATTGCGAGATCTAGGTCAGAGAGAAAAAAACGTGGGAGAGTCGACACGCGGTTTCCATTTCTTGTCGACACGTGGGGATTAAAACTGGCCCAAGTGCTACTTTTTGTTATTTTAATAAGCTAGAATTACTAAAATGTGGACGACAATCATTAGCCACGAAATTGTAACATGCTGGAATGATGAAAATGGCTGTAATAGTTTTGTTGTTGTACGAAGTGATAGGAACCGCTAATGAAAGAAATGGATTTGACAACACACCCCCCCCCCCCCCGTTGTGTTTAATTGAGGATTTTGGATTTTATAACATCAGCGACAACAACAACAACACCAATAAGAACAACATACATAAATTTGATATAAGCGTCATACACCGGTAGAAACGGCAAATAAAAGTTATTATGGGTGGGTAATAATTTTTCCCCGTGATTATTACATGGATGGGTTGAGACATATTGTCAACGGGTGACAATCAAAAGCCGCGCAGCTACAATTAAATCAGAATGCGCCCAAAGGCTATGTAAATAGTGTGATTATTGGTGTGATTATTTGTTTTATATTTTCAAATTCTGTGACGACAGATGTCGGTCTTGCTTCGTGTTTTATTTTTGTATGTATTAGTTTTATAATTTGTAATCATGTGGTGTTAGAGCAGGAAAGTTCTATAAGTTTGTTGCTGCATGAAACCAGGTGGTAAATTAGGTCTAGTTGTTTGAATTGTGCTTGGAGTGAAACATGGCTAAATTTAAAGAAAATAAGGGTATTATGTATGGTTGTTTGGAGGTTGGTGGACTATTGTTTTTATTTTTATTTTTGTGTTGCTGTAGGGTACGGTTAAGTGGTGAAAAGATGATTGAAAAGGCAGTGTCAAGTCTAGCGTTCTGTTAGTGACAATAGGGTCGCGCCAGTTGGGCGTTGAAGTCAGGGTTGACTTATTTTTGAGGTTCTTAAGAGGACGTGTTTCGTTTGAAGAACGCATTCTCTAACCTCGTGGGGTAGTACAGGACGGATCCTGTATTTTGTTTGTCATTGAACTGTTAGCGACTTGCCAGTTGAGAATTGATTTATACAGAGCACATTAAGAAGGAAAAAAGAAATCGTCTACACGCATCTTCATGATCATATATGGTCCAGCGAGGTTTTCATCATGCATAGTTTGACTTGTCTGCATGAATGGAATGGTGTCAATTTGGAAAATTGTGAAGGACAATTCAAAGCACGTGTGAGTTATTTAGCAGCATAAAGAAATGGTGGTGCACACCGCAATTATAGTTGAATCGTTATGTGATAGTGTTCCAAACTTTAGCGTTTGGGGATAGGTTTTCTTAGGGATTTAGGTCACAACTGGTGTGGAATTTGTAATGAATTAACAGTGAACAAAAAATAGGATCGTCTTGCGCAGACTGAATTGAAAAATATTTGGGCATTGAAGTCATGGTTGACTTGTTGGAGGTTAGTAAGAGAAGGTGTCTCTGAAGAACGCAGTCTGTAACCTCGTGATGTGTACAGGTGTACCAAGGTCTATTGGGAGAACGTGTGTCCTGATGGAAACGCAATCTCCAGACCAGAGTTTTAATGTGAAGAGGAATGGTTCTGGTTGCATTTGATGTCTGTTGTTAGAGAACTATGCTTAGAGAAGTCAATTTCGAGGAAGTCGTGAGGGAGTTTGAACCCGACTAAGTGGTTGAAACATTATTTCATGTTGGATTCAACTTGATTAAATTTTGTATAGGTTATGTTGTGGTATATAATCATATTGGTAATCGTTTATCGGGTGTGGGGTTGAATTTAGAAAAAAAAAACAACTTCAAATTGTGATTTAGATCACAGAAATGTGACGTTTGTGTCACTCGTGGACGAGTGATCTTTTAAAGGCGGGGGTAATGTAATAAATTTGGAGTTGCTAGCCCGAAATAGTTAGCCAGTTAGTAGGAGCAAACATCACAGAGAGGAGTGTTAGTGAATTTGAACCATGCTGGGTTCGTTAGTAGTGATTTTAGGCACAAGCCGAATGACTGTCCCTTTCAGTAACATAGTCCATATTAAAATTCAGCGGTGTATACAAGTATTGTGATTGAAAAGGCAGCAGTTATGGTTGGAAATCAGTAAATTATAGAATGGAATCAATAAGTTGGAACTTGGTAGGTGCCGTTTATGTGGCCATAGTGGAAAATGGGCGTATGTATATGAGCGTGATACGCCGGAAATTCTGTGGATTGACTGGCCTAGGGTCGCGCAGTTAAATATTTCCCAGTTAGTAAGGGAATACTGGTGTAATTTCTATGGCATGACAAGCTATCGGTACGGAAAACGGATGATAATGAATAAAAACCATGCAAAGGTGCAGTTAATGGACGTTTGGGCAAGTTGTCTCCTCTGGGTCGCCAATTGATTAGAGCAAAGAGTATTAGTTATAGCAGACACGTCTTTCTTTCCATTTTACAACTCAAGTTGTATGGAAGTCTTTGGAAATTTGGGGAAAACTTATGACTTCCAGCGTGACTCGCGCCAGGGTTTTGACACCGCTCGGTCAAGTGAATACCCCTGTGCGTGTAACAATACTATACCTGGTGTCACACAATGTGCACAACTAGTTTTAAATAGTGACTTCTGACCTCATGCGGCTCTGGCCTGAATTCACCAATAGTAAACTATGGCATCATGGAAACTTTTAATTATTTCACCCAGTGGCCTCTTCCTGTAGTAATTAGCTAATTAATTTGGTCTATGAACTTATATTCCTTGCACCGACTTCCCATAATCAAACACGTAATCACAAAAGACTAAGAAATCCTTAAAATGGAGAGCAGTAAACAAAAAAAATGCGCATGTTCCAACTTTATTACATTACATTTGAACAGCGTCGCAAAAATTATATTCCGCTAGAAATAATTAGGAAGTTAAATTCAATGAATCGATTCTATAATAAGATATAATAATTCTGTAATAAGATATAATAATTCTATAATAAGATATAATAATTCTATAATAAGGTATAATAATTCTATAATAAGATTTAAAACGATTTGTTTATTCAATAATATAAAGATTATCTGAAATCTTCGCACAGTTTTTGCTTATTAAATTGGTTAAGAAAGGAAGCCTTTCCTATAACGGTAAATATAGGCAGTGTGTAACAAAAACATCCCCTTTGTTGAATACGTTGATCTGTTTGTGCAGATACTTAAAATGAGTTTCACGTATCACTTAAATGTCTCATGTACGCTAATTTGAGAAACGCCTGTTTACCTATGTACGTTTGTTTTAATACAAATAACAAACAGCTTTATAAGTGTATATATCCTAAATAGTGTTAATATCCTAAATAATTTTACTCTATAACTGGCAAAGTCCATGACATTAGGACAGTGAGAGTGTTAATCCCAGAATTGTTATATTTCGTAGTTGTGCCTGTTCTTTTACACGCTGTATATGTAACACGGGTTACTGGTGTATTTTATATTCTGTATATGTAACACGGGTTACTGGTGTATTTTATATGTTGCATATGTAACACGGGTTACTGGTGTATTTTATATTCTGTATATGTAACACGGGTTACTGGTGTATTTTATATGTTGTATATGTAACACGGGTTACTGGTGTATTTTATATTCTGTATATGTAACACAGGTTACTGGTGTATTTTATATGTTGTATATGTAACACGGGTTACTGGTGTATTTTACAAGAAATAAAGGTTATTATGAATCATCTTAAAGAAACGAAAGAAAACTTATGATTTAACCAAAACCACTATGTTTACCTCTAACTAGATGTAATGGATGTTGCACAATAGCTGAGCATCTTCCTAAACCAACATGTATTTCGAACACTAACATATCATTAAGATAGTCAAGAATGATTCTTGGCAAATCAATTCGGTATGCAAGATATACACTAATCAACATATTGACTGACCAAGTAGAGACAGTGCAGGCTTCTATGCAGATATGAAAGATGATGATGTTGAATTTATTAATATTAATAAACCTGTTGGATAGGACTTTAATTTAGTTATAAATCCTAATTTAGATATACAGAATCATACAGCAAACAACAACCAAAGACCAAGAGATGCAGTTCTTTATCCAAACACCGAATAGAACTTGAAATATTCATACTCAAAGATATATATGGAGTAAAAGCCACCGAATTAAAGACGTTGGTTTTGCATTTTCTTGCATTGCAAAAGGAATTTGTAAGCATTTTTATTACTGCATTTTTTTTAGCAAAGTAGAAAATGGAATGATAACTCTCTAGTGCGAATAATCCTTGATTTAAGAAATGCCACAAAACAACCCACACTTTTCGGAAGTGTGTTGCCTCTTCTAGAAGAAATGGTGTCAAGACCATCTGGCAAAAACAGGTATTAAACTTTTAGAAAAGCAAAAAAGCTACATCAGTTAGAGATAGTAGGACCAAAAGAGAGCAATACATCAAAAGTCGAAGATGGTGCCTAATTAATGAAAACTTGACTGTAATTTAAACGGAGTACAATGCGATATTTTAAAATAAAGGAAATGATACATCAGTTTTATAATCAGTTAAACATTTAACCAAGTGGATTTTTATGTTATTTTTAAATTTCTCAGATGTATAATAAGAGATTATCATATTCGTATTGTCATAAGCAATAAAACCATTCAAATTTATGGAAATAATACAACTGTATGGTTCAAACTGATTTAAGATAGAATTTTTAATTTTTTAAAGATATTGGCCATTTCTCTAAGGCAGTATATGCCAGTGCTATTGTTTGACTAAATATCATCCACTCAAAATGCATGACTTGTTACACAGCTGAAATACTGGTCACGTGTCCTATACGAATGGAATGTCATGTACGTTAAGGTCAAAAGGTTCATTAATGTACATGTACTCGTGATAAGCTATCAGCTTCATCGTAATATGCCCAAAACATTATCTGAATTTGTGTTTTGATTCATACTGGAATAAACTTTAGAGACTCTTCTGAATGTGTAATCTTATGACTTTTGTCACAGTTTTCTCGTGACATGAACTATTAATCAAAATCAATATAAATTTATTTATATTAATTTGTTGTTTTTTTTTTTTAATTTTTCAAATTAAAAGTCTGAGACACACATTATTAAATCAATATGGTAAACCCATTATTTTAGGTAATATTGATCCTTGTAGTTAATTTGTTTTATTGCTTGTTTTTTTTTGTTTCCACACTCAGTTTGCTCTCCTATAGATATTTCAACAAACCTCGAGGGACTATGGGTTGGTGGCAGAGTGGTATAAGTAAGTTTCATTTTCTCTATATTTTTAATAGATGGCAAAAGTCCTGTAGTTTCCTTTGGTGGCGTTGTTCTTAATTTCGGACATTAACTTCGTTAGCAACTCTTTTTTTTTCAACTGTTTACATTCTCGAAACGTTCATTCGTAGTATTCACCAACACGTTAAACATATATTCGTTTCCTTATTGGTGGTATATTATGCACAAATTCCAAGCTCATCTGAAAGGAAAAAAGTTCCTGCAAATTCTTTGCACTCGAACTGAGAGATAAAGTTACAAAATAAGACCAAATCAGTATCATATTATGTGTTGATTTTTTTCTCTGTTAAAAGTTATCGAGATTTATTGACCTATTTTTTCTGAAACCAATATTCCACACTTTCAATTCTTTGTCAGTGGATCACTTGGTATGAAAACTAACGTTCTAATCTTGGTATAGTTCTAATTGTTGTGTGCACTTTGCATACACTTTGCATACACTTTGCATACACTTTCAAGAACAGATAAGCTGGAAGGCTCTTCTTTCTAGTCATACTGAATTAGAAATATAATATTTAACCAAGAAACGAATTTGTCGAATCGTTGTAACGGATGAATGTATTATTTCCTAACGAAATAAGACGTTTATATGCTAGATACTCTTATTTGACTATGAGGACTTTCAATTCATAGTTACAGGTAGATACCAAAACCTCAATAGGGCACGTATATTATGTAATTATATTTGACAGCGGATAAATTGAAGATGAATTCCAGTTTTATTTCAAATGTCCGAAATCCTCAGAATTAGCGTTTAAGTTTCTTCAAAGTAATTTGATAAATATCCATCTTGTGGAAATGTTCCAAATTACTTTCTAAAAAATCAGAACAACAGCACTTTTATATATTTTGCATTCAAGGTAAGAAAAATAGCTGATTATGTGACTATATCATACAATGGAGTTATAATATACCAATATGTGTACACCCCATTTACGTACCTTAGTAACCATGCTTTGTAATTTTATTTTAATCCAATGGCCTTATTCGAAAAGAGTAAAGGTCTGTGTATTCCTATGAATAGAGTTCATAAATTTGTTCCTAACTTCTATGAATTTAAAGGTACCTTTGTAACACAAAACTTTCACTAGATCATACAAGAAAACGTCTTACCTTTACTTGGCAGACCAGTGAGTGCCATATCAATTCATCCCAATTAAGGGGATCACTGTCAGACACAGATCAGAGTACATAATTGCTTAATTTCAAGAAGAATCGCGTGCAAAATGTTTATCATCGTCATTGTTTTATATATACAAAAACCTAAAATGGATAACTGGATTCACTTAATTATCGTCCTTCTGGTCTATAGAGGGAATTTGATTACCTGGTCTCATCATGCGAAAAAAAACAAACATCAGATTTGTAAATTTATCCAGAGTCACCGTCTATACTTAAGGCCGGTCCAGGGTATTAGTTAGCGCCCTATCATTTTAGTGACCCTCCCACGGAAACATAATCACTTCTAATTTGGCGCACCATAACGCCTGGCATCAGGTCATAATTATTACTTCTGTACTTCTTTCATCAGTTAAACATTTGTAAAATGTTAAATTTATTTTCATCCATTTCGAGAATCATTTCCGATTTGTCTTTAACTTCAATTAGAGCAGTTTTCTATAATTTTCCTATTACTACTTTTTACAAACATTATCATTATCAACATATGTATGTATGTATGTATGTATGTATGTATGTATGTATGTATGTATGTATGTATGTATGTATGTATGTATGTATGTATGTATGTATGTATGTATGTATGTATGTATGTATGTACGTACGTAGGCAGGTAGAGGTGTGTGTGTGTGCGTGCGTGCGTATGTATGTATATATGTATGTATGTATGGTATGTATGTACGTATGTACGTACGTACGTATGTATGTATGTATGTATGTATGTATGTATGTATGTATGTATGTATGTATGTATGTATGTATGTACGTACGTAGGCAGGTAGAGGTGTGTGTGTGTGCGTGCGTATGTATGTATATATGTATGTATGTATGGCATGTATGTACGTATGTACGTACGTATGTATGTATGTATGTATGTATGTATGTAGGTAGGTAGGTATTATGTATGTATGTATGTAGGTAGGCAGGTAGGTATGTATGCCTCCTTGTAGTGCTGTGATTAGCTGAATGCCTAATAACTGAAATTATTTAATTTTAGACTAAAGCTTTATTCATGCATGTTAATGGCTACTTGCATTGACAATCCAATTTCAATCTGGCAAGCAATCGCATAAGTTATTTAATGAAAGCATTTATTTTACGTCTCATAGAACAGAAAGACTGGCGTCATTTTGTCCACCTGCAACTTGCACAGAAAAGCAAGAGAAAATACTTGCCGTGTTCTTTTCATTTACATCAGCAGAAAATCACAGATTACGGTGTGAGTCGTCCTAAACCCAAATACGTTCAAACATATTTTCCAACAAATTTTACACGTTGATTTCAAGTGATAACTCAGACACATCGCATGGCAAATTAATTATATTATCCTCATATCACCTTGAGTCTGAAAGTAACCATGTCGTCAATCGACTTTCCGCAGCGGCATATGATTTATCTTATTAATTAGGATCTGCCATTAGGCGCCAATATCGATTAGACTTGGTTATGAAAGTATCCAGATTCGATTCACTGTACCATATTACTCTCCTTTTTCTTCGAATTTGGATGTTATTAAATAATACGTCAGACACGTTCGTATCTTATTAAATGACACACTATACGAATATAAATGATAGTTCAAAATGTTAACAGCAAGATGGAATTCGTCTTCTCGATGAGACGCTGTCAGCAAATATATGCATATTAAAATTAAAAACATGATGAACTCTGAAAACCAGAAGGTTCAAAGATTATGCTGATTTCAAAATACTCGGTCAATATTAGGTTCTTGGAAAGGAAAAACTTATAACGCTTGTATTTAATACATGTTATTACATTTTACTGCGAAAGATTAGTAGGTTTCACTGTATTAAATATATACCTTATATATTTCCACATCTTGGATGAAATCTAGATCATTAGCAATGAGTTTGGAAAATCTTGCCTATGTTATGTCTTAAGCTGGATACAACAGATCCAAAACAACAGCAAATAATTGTAGCTGAATAAGACAACTAGAATATTTAATCCCAAAAGAATCATTCTGGAACCTGATGAGTCAATAATCCTTTCATTGTTGTCCTACGCAAAGATATAGAGGCTGAACACAATAAACGTTTACTTTCTGTTTAAGTTTCAATACTTCTTTCTAGTAATTACAAGCAATATTCTTCACAGTGTAATAGATCTCTAGGATAAATCAGAGAAAATTATACCAATACATTTCCCATAGGAATACAATAGGATACGTTAACAACTGATTGGCGCAATTTAGTGTAGTGATACAATAGGATACGTTAACAACTGATTGACGCAATTTAGTGTAGTGATACAATAGGATACGTTAACAACTGATTGGCCCAATTTAGTGTAGTGATACAATAGGATACGCTAACAACAGATTGGCCCAATTTTAAATTAGTATACTGATACAATATTATACAATAACAACTTATTGACTCAAATTAGTGTATTGATACAATAGGATAAAATAACAACTTATTGACTCAAATTAGTGTATTGATACAATATTATACAATAACAACTTATTGACTCAAATTAGTGTATTGATACAATAGAATAAAATTACAACTTATTGACTCAAATTAGTGTATTGATACAATATGATACAATAACAACTTATTGACTCAAATTAGTGTATTGATACAATATTATACAATAACAACTTATTGACTCAAATTAGTGTATTGATACAATATTATACAATAACAACTTATTGACTCAAATTAGTGTATTGATACAATAGGATAAAATAACAACTTATTGACTCAAATTAGTGTATTGATACAATAAGATACAATAACAACTTATTGACTCAAATTAGTGTATTGATACAATAGGATACAATAACAACTTATAGACTCAAATTAGTGTATTGATACAATAGGATATAATAACTTATTGTCTCAAATTAGTGTATTAATACAATAAGATACAATAATCGCCGATTATCTCAAGTTAGTAAATTATCGTATTTTTCGACTGTAAAAAATGACTTTTTTTTTTAAAACGCCACACATTCTTTCAAGCGGGATTACATATCACAACCCTAGGGATTCTGGTTTCAGTTACGATACTTTTCTTTAATATACAGTATTGTTTTTGGATAAAACGACTTAAAATTAGTTCGCCTTCATTTCTTCTTATTGTGCGTCGAACGATGGAGGTCTGATAGCTATATAGTAGTTGTATACTAGTCTTGTAAGATATATTGGAATAACATGACGTCTACATGGCAAGTGATTAGGTATATATTTAATATTCATTTCAACTTTGCAAATATACAATTTTAATTTAAAATATATTCATAGTATGCTAAAAACTTTAATTGACTATGGCAGAACAATAGAAGTAGAACTTTATTTGATTTTGCAAATTTGTTTTTTTGTATACTTGTTAAAAATGTATTTCTTGTTGTGATTTTGTTTTTGTATACTTCTTAAAAATCTATTTCTTGTTGTGATTTTGTTTTTGTATACTTGTTAAAAATGTACTTATGTTGTGATTTTGTTTTTTGTATACTTCTTAAAAATCTATTTCTTGTTGTGATTTTGTTTTTGTATACTTGTTAAAAATGTATTTTTTGTTGTGATTTTGTTTTTTGTATACTTGTTAAAAATGTATTTCTTGTTGTGATTTTGTTTTATTGGATATACAGCAATATTTATCCACGATTTGTTGTCTAAAGTTCTTTGTCGCAATGTATTGTTCATTAGACATTGCAAATTTACACTTTATTGTAGCCACAAATTCCACATTGTGAATATTTATTTTTTTCTACGCAAAGTGTTTAGTGGTGATAATGCCAATATTTAGTTACTGGCTATTACATAACACTTCAATACATCTGCAGCTGTCACTCTTTCGATGTTCGTACAGAAGATTACGTACTCATAATACATGTATTTTTGTGTATCCACCATTGAGAAGGACCGTTATAAAATGGATTAATTGATTCAGATGATGTACAATGTAATGTGTTTAAAATCAACAATCTAAATCTACTAATGGCGTGAGACTCGATACAATTTAATGACACATTTCTAATTAGCATCATCTAAAACGACTGATGCCATGAGACTCGTTGATACAATTTAACGGCAACATATTTCTCTCTGCAATATTCTAAAACGACTGATGCCATGAGACTCCTTCTTACAATAAAAAGGACATCGAATGTATTAGTATGAGATACTGAAGGCGTTAGACCTGTATCATTCTGTTTGAACAAGGGACATCGATGTTTTGATTTAGAAGAGACAACAACTTCCTAATAGATAACAGCATACTCTTTATTTATTTAAGGCACATTAGTTCGCCTTCTCGATAACCTATTGGTTTTGTACGCTACTACATTTTAACAATGACGTCATCCACTACTAAATTAAGAATAAAGTTTACGAAACACACAAAATACATTAAGTGAGAATCAACTGCCTTCTTTGTTTTGCTGTAATATATGTTTATTTATTTTGACCTGTTTCATCAGCAATGGCAACACTAATGAAGTTAATTGGACAAATTTAATCTATATTTAAAGTATCCAGTAATGACGTTAATTAGACACATTCAATATACATATAAAGTATCCAGTAACGACGTTAATTGGACAAATTCAATATACATATAAAGTATCCAGTAATGACGTTAATTGGACAAATTCAATATACATATAAAGTATCCAGTAATGACGTTAATTAGACAAATTCAATATACATATAAATTATCCAGTAATGACGTTAATTGGACAAATTCAATATACATATAAAGTATCCAGTAATGACGTTAATGGGACAAATTCAATAGACATATACAGTATCAAGTAATGACGTTAATTGGACAAATTCAATATACATATAAAGTATCCAGTCGAACACCTGGTTATACAATACTAAGTCAACTAGATTGCGATATAATTACCCGACCTTTATGTTTCCAATAGCCAATGAAAGAAACAGTGTATATGTTTGGTTTTAAGAAAATTGCGGATTAATTTTTGTCAGTAGTTATATTAGCCTATATGGGAATATATAGCCCCTAGGTTTACATATAAAACAAACTTTGGCGGACAAATGGGAAAGCCTGTTGTAACACTTTACATACTTTTAGCATGGAAATGGTAATATGGGGACAAATATATGGGGTCAAAGAGGATGGCCATATTAAAATTGTTAAAGGATACTGGTTCCAATGTTTATGGGGAAATGGGAAAGGAAATCTTATTTTATTTTTACAATCCAACATTCGTCATTTGCAATTCCACACACACATTCACAATCCAACATACACATTTAATTTTCAATACACACATTTACGATCCAATACACATATTTGCAATCGAACAAACGCATCTTCAATTCAGCAGCTGCTTTTTTATTACTATTTGCACACATTCCTATATCCAGTGCCCATCGATTGATTACAAGAACACAGCCCACTATCCAGCAATATTTGCTAAAATTATTTATATGCAAACGAATGCCCCAATAATTCAATGTAATGAGTATGATGTCACACTCTATACTTACAATAATTCAATGTAATGAGTATGATGTCACACTCTATACTTACAATAATTCAATGTAATTAGTATGATGTCACACTCTATACTTACAATAATTCAATGTAATTAGTATGATGTCACACTCTATACTTACAATAATTCAATGTAATGAGTATGATGTCACACTCTATACTTACAATAATTCAATGTAATGAGTATGATGTCACACTCTATACTTACAATAATTCAATGTAATGAGTATGATGTCACACTCTATACTTACAATAATTCAATGTAATGAGTATGATGTCACACTCTATACTTACAATAATTCAATGTAATGAGTATGATGTCACACTCTATACTTACATACTAAAATTATTTATATGCAAACGAATGCCCCAATAATTCAATGTAATGAGTATGATGTCACACTCTATACTTACAATAATTCAATGTAATGAGTATGATGTCACACTCTATACTTACATACTAAAATTATTTATATGCAAACGAATGCCCCAATAATTCAATGTAATGAGTATGATGTCACACTCTATACTTACATACTAAAATTATACTTATAATTATATTATACAAGAGAAGACAGTATTTATAAACACATAACCATGGACTCTCACACATACTATCGCTGAAAAAGGGATCAGTTTTAAATTTTATTTTCATTAGTTAAGACAAAGACATTACAAATATTTGGCAACTGATTGTTATCTCTTTGTATGAAATCTGAGTGGTTCTCTAGATGGCTGTTTTATTTTTTATTACAAGTTGTTCACAAACGGCATCACGTCGCTTGTCTTCTTCATCGCAATCGTACAATGGCAAGTTCCTATCATAATAACCGCTTCAGCCACCCTTGCCTCTCCACAGAAATTCTTCTCTTACAAATTCTTGAATGTGATGCGCTTGATCGCCCACTATGCCTTCACAAACAGGGTGGAACAGCGATGCCGCAGTGGTCCTACTATATGTATAGGTGCACGAGCGGTCCTACTAGCAGCAGAGAGGGTGAACCCTACAACGTTTTTAGACAAAATTTTGATTGAAATCTTAAAACGAGCCTTCCTACGATCTCATTTTAACCAAAAAAAATGTCTCAGGGGCAAACCCTACAACGTTTTTAGACAAAAAATTGATTGAAATTTTAACGAGCCTTCCCTACGAAATCTCATTTTAACTAAAAAAAATGAAAACGGAGACTTTTACGATTTTTTAATTAATTTTGGTCGCAACTTGTTGTCGTTCACCCTCTCTGCTGCTATGGGTTAATAATTCTTTTACGATTTCAACCAAATATTTGATCGAGTCTTTAGGACGAAAATCATTTATGATGGAAGTCCTTAGGACTTTACAGACAAACTAATCGCTAACACCTCATCTTGTAGATCAATTAAATTATTTGACTGGTCGGTGAGTCGGAAATTAATTCTCGTTAACGAATTATTATGGCATCGCATGTAGACAGGATTAATTGGGTTTTCAATAATTAGGAATCCTGGAGGAGCTGTTGGTGCAAACGAATAAAGAATATATCCCTGCTGAGCTTGATTTGATTGCTCTAGATTAATTTGATAGCTTCCTTCAATTGCATCACATACTAAATTGAGCGCAATCACCGCTGAAATATTCACATTATGTGGGGCAATATGCCTACCGCCACCATCTGGATCATTATTATACCTGAGGAGGACAGTTGAATCTGGTTTTTGTAGCGCCTTGATATCGGTTCTAACAATTCTTGCTAGTTCATCAGCGTTGTATTTGGGAAACTTGAAATTACGCAGATTGTCTTCTGTGATATTGTAATCGGTTAGGAATCGTTGTTTACTGTCGCTGTTGTCATTAATTATTGTTTGAATAATTAGTTCATAGATATATTCCATGTCCGATATAAGTTGATTTATTATTTCAACGTGTTTTTGCGATCTTGTTTTCCGTAGTTGTTCTAGTTGTGTGTCATATAATTGTTTAATCTCATTAAAATAACCACGGACGTCAGTTAGCGTAAATGAAATAGTAACAGATGAGTCGGTTGTTCTTTTAATGATAAAATCCCATTGCAATGTGTCTTTGTTGGTGAATATAAATCTATCGGCGATTTTTCCTTTTCTTATATCAGATAAATTATCTCGATAACTGGGATTGATTTCATGATATGATTCTACGTCCGTGGTTAAGTCGGTGGTGGATTTTTCCGGTGGTTTTTCAGGCCATCCTAGTACGGTTCTAATAGAACTCTGATAGATATCTACGACGTATCCTTCTGTGCTTATCTCAATTGCGGATGATAGCGTCGGCTCATGAACTGTTATAGCGATTTTCGATTCTGTTCCAGTAATCGATTTTATTCTACGCGAGAATTCATTATTGATTTGTTCGATTTGGTATGATCCGGTTGGTATGGAAACAACGTTCCAGTCTGGGGTTCCGTCGGGTTTATTCTTATTTGCAAACACTAAAGAATTATTGGGTTGTTGACCACCAAATGATTTTGATCTGATATTAGGCCAACTGTGATACACTCGTAGTTTTGCTAGCGCTATCTCCTTCACGGGGACTGGGCTAGGGAAATTCACACTGAATTCAGGATTCGTTGATGTTATTGATATCATGCTTGTTTGTACTGGGTTCGTGTTCTCCACTATTTTTTGAAGTAATTCCATCGGTGTCGTCATTGTTATTATACTCATGTTGTATTTCTAATTTTGACACCGCGGAATCATAAATACTGACCATCACTGAGAACTCACAATCTGGTATGGTTGAGATTATTGAGATCATTTTGGTTTTTGGGTTCGTGTTTTCCAATTCCATCGGTGTTGTCATTGTTATTATATTCATGTTGTCGCTCTAATTTCGATATCGCGGAATCAAAAATACTGACCATCGCTGAGAATTCACTATCTGATATAATTGTATTATCGAGTGACGACGATATCATCAGGGATAACTGCGAATATGCGTGCGATTGATGCAATATGAAATTGAATTAAGTAATTCTGCAGTTTACTCTGGCTGCATGATGATATCTTTTTTGCTATCCCGGTTGATATACCCCCGATTGTAGCCACCGCAGAAATGCAAATTGGAACTACGACCGGGGAAATCATTGTAACCGATGCAAGTATTATTCCGGCGCCAGCGAGAACGCTTGACACCGAGTACATAGTAATATCAATTGCGGTGATTCTTCGTCGGTATTTTTTTATTTTTTTTTGATACTCCTCAGTGAGGGTTTTGAGTCTAGTCTGAAATTCTCTGACCTGATCATAGCGACATTGCGTTGATGAAATCATTTTTATTTTAAAAATACTAGTGTTTTCAATTGTGTTTTCAAGTTCGCGGAAAGTAATTTCAAATTCGCGGAAAACTCTTTCACGGTGTCGAATCGATATTACGACGATGATGGAATCATTGTTGTTATTTTAAACCAACTAGTGTTTTCAATTATCCCACCAACGAAGTGGTTTTAGGATCGGATGAGGGGACACCGGATACAAATTCTATTATCCAGGGTAGTGACTCCCTAATCACGAATTCGTCGGGACTGCTTATAACAATCGTAAGCGGGATTGGTATATAGGGTGGAGGTTTTGGTACTTTATCTAATATATATGTCAGCGTGTTAACACCGCGGATACTTGTGTTGCTGAATTCCAAATCAAATTTACGGTGATGTATTATTGTAAGTCGGTAGCAACCTGGTGCACCAGTATGTCTGTTGCCAACACGAAGATGAATTTTTTCTCCTCGGATCCAATCAAAAGTCCCACTATCAACCGTGTACACGACGTTATTGGCGCTTACACTATGTGGATTTTTTATTTTATTGATGGCCGCGCTAATTTCAGCGAGAGTCATGCCTGCCACAAGCGGGGTTCCAAAAAACCTAACAATTACGTCGTCGGTGAGTTTTTGTTCGTCAATAGCTTTTTTAACTTCAGCGAGGGTTGGAAACAGGTGTTCTCCCCAAAAATCTATCCACGATGGTATTAAGTGTTGTTTGTCTCACCATAAACATATTAATATCTTTGAGAGTTATTGTAGATGTAGCCGGGATACCAAAGAAATTATTAGCGATGTAGGCATTGTGAGTGTGCTTGCCGATAAACTCACTGATTTCAGCGAGAGTCATGCCTGCCACAAGCGGGGTTCCAAAAAACTTAACAATGACGTCGTTAGTGGGTTTTTGATCTTCTATTAGTTTAGAAATCTCGAGATAATTTGCCTTGATTTCATTTTCATTCATCATCCTTCCCGCGTCCTTGTTAAAAAAGAATAGCGATAGATAGTTTTTAATTTCAGCGAGAGTCATGCCAACCACAAGCGGGGTTCCAAAGAATTTATGTACGACATTTTTGCGAAAAGTACTATAACCTCGTATATAATCCTCCAGATCACGTTTGTGGGCGTCAATCGCGTCGGTGATTGTAGACACAAGTGCGCCTGGTTTAAGTTGTCCACTGTTGGAATATAGCGCAATAGAGTTTTCAGCGGCGTCGCGCTGCCGTATCAAAATGTCATTCAATGACACATCACTGCTTTTCAATTTACTCTGTTTGTCCTGAAATACAACTATTTCGTTCGGGTCAACACTTGCTAAATTTAACGTCTCAGCTATTTCATCTTTGATTAGTTTTTTTACATCACCGGTTGCAGTGTCATCGGGTTTGGGTTTCAAAGATCTCCCCCAAATATCAATTATGTTATTGTAAAACTCTTTCTCTCTCTAAAATCGTTTTTGACGACTTCGTTGAAAAATCTTCGATTTTCTTCAGCGATTACTAGTGTATTCATTCACGACAACATGTGGTGGTTTTCCGATTGGGTTACTCAAGGAGTTAGAAATAGCGTTAAGGACATTTAATACTTCGCTGCCACATATTGGTGGGTCATTCATTTGTTGTGTTGGTAGCGTAGAATACCAAGTCTTCATTGGAAGGGTTTTTATATAACGCATAAACTCTTTTGGTGGGGCTAATCCATATGAATCAAAATAGACAATCCCACGTGGATCAATAGCGTATGCAACCCAGTGAGTTCCAGGTCCGGTGCTGTTATCTAAATTAATGATTCCGGTTTCAACGCTGTTTGGTTGATGTGGTAATTGATCTTTCATAAAGACACCCTGAAGTTTTTAATCGCGAGTTTTTTAGCAGCATCGAGTAAATCAAAATTGGACATGGGAACCATAGGTTCCTGAGTCATAGACTCTCCAATTAATAAACGGGTCCTAGTCTTAGACCCTTTCCGCTGTACCACGAATACGGGGTTCCTGGTAGTCTTAGACCCTTTCCCTTTTTTTATATCCTTTCCCAGTTGCCTTCTTTAGTGCCATTCCTGCTGCAGTACCAACGGCTCCTAACGCTGCCGCTTTAGCCACCGCTGGGGCTGCTGCCGCAATCAATGCTGGAATCGCAGCTAACAACGGAAATATACCGCCTGTTTTAATCATATTTTTGATAGCAGCCGCAGAAAGAGTAATCTGAACACCTTTTTTTGCTGCAAGTGCATCATTGAAATGTTTTATTTGACGAGTTGTCAGCGATAATTTATTTGCACCACCAGTCATTTGATTAGGTTTCAACGTGATTGTGGTTCCACATTTTTTAGCCGATTCTGATTGCAATTTTTTGATTTGACCAGGAGTTAACGCAACACTGATAACACTATATGACATGTTATACATAATAGATTGATTCTAAATCGTTTACAATTTCAATGAAAAATCGAGAAAATCAATCAAAGATTTTCTACTGGGGCATCTACCACTCTCATTCTTCCTCCAACACCTTCAAGTAGCATTGATTTATCACTAAGAATGACAGCAACCGCTCTATAATTAGCAATACCACCAGGACGGGTTACACGGGCTCTAAAGTGTATATCAATAACAGATTGTCTCATCAAATCAAGATGTTCCAATGAAAAGTAATAAATCGGATAGAGGCTTTTGAAATCCAATTGTGATATTTGCAAACCAGTATCCACATTTAGATCACGTGCCATAAATGACAACAGGTTATGATATACACGTGCAATATGGTTGTGAGTGTAATCAAGTTGTACATCTTCAGATGGTTCCTGTTGTCCGTTTATTCTCAGTGAGACCTCTCTAACACCTAACTGATCAAATATCATATGACTTCGTTGTTGATTACCAACTCGTGCATTATTCTGTAACGCCACAAATATATGACGTGGAGCTGAAACACCTTGTTTTGATGCCAGATGCCAAGTAAATATATCATCAACATTATCTAGTTTAATATCAGTGGTCACTGATAACCAACTCAACAATGATTTTCCTCCTTGGTCCATAAATGATAACAATTTTTCTTCTGCTGTGATTGATGGAGTTAACACTGGCATCCACAATGCTAGTTTTGTTAAAATGACTTTACCATCAGCAACACCAGCATCATGCCATATTGCATCATTATCAGTACCCTTTCGTACAAGCGCTACTGTGTGTTTAGCTCCATAAATAACTTTTCGGACATTTCTACAGAATCCGAATATATGATGCAGTGGAATCGCACATGAAAATTGTCCACGCTGTCCTTGCAACGTTAATACGCGTGTTGCAAACCCTAGGTTGTAGTTAGTAATATTATTTATGACATCAAAAGTACCAGCTGGTCTTGTATATCCGGCTGGTGCTGGATCAACTGCGGTAGCTTGTGTTGCCTTGACTCTAGAATACTGGTTGTGTTCAGGGTGATCAGTAATATCCTTAGAAAACATCATAGATGGACCAGCTGATCTTGTATAATCATCAGAATATCTCGCTAACCCTATGATTGTTGTTGCAACATCAACTTCACGGTCAATGGATTCAATTTCTTTTCCATCAATGAGATATCTAGCGCTTTCAAATAACGCCATTATGCCGTTATTAACAAAACCAACTTTGATAGTTGGGTTATTGTCATATGGTGGATCATCATGACCAGCATCATTTGTTACAAGTTCTCCTTCGATTTCAATAAATGCCTCACACGGTAGGAAGTATTTACTGGTATCATGAACTTGAAGTTCAATTCGCGATCGGAGATCTGGTTGTACTGCGTGATAAGAATAAAATTGAAAATCGCGTACAAAATCATCTTTACGCACTGGGGCATCCATATCAAATGCTGGATCAGGTGACCTTTTGAACATTTTATTCTATTTATCAGAGTCTAAATCGCGATTTTCCATTTCATCGTCGTGTTTTTTTTAAAGCCACTTCCTGCTATCATGTTTGCTATCATGTTATTTTGGTCCCCTTGATTTATCAAGGGAGTCACCATCGACGCTAATTTTTCATCTACTGCGTTATTTATAATTTTACTAACACTTGCAGGCATTTCCGCTGTAGACGGTAACGGTTTCTTTTTTCGTCTCACTAATGATGTTATTTTATTCTTCGCAGCTGAAAACGCTTTTCCGGCAAGATCTCCAACAGCACCAATACCCTTATCACGAATAACATCAATGGCTTTCATTGATAATTGTTTAGCTAACGGCATCACTTTTGGAGCCATTCTTGAAAATAATCCTAAAATGTTATTACCTAAACCATCTCCGTAATATGCTCTATAAACTGGAAACCGTGAATTAACTACGTAGACGGGGGTTGGTTTATCATGATTGTAGTGTATGATCATTATTTGAAATCAGAAACACTTTTTCAATTGTAAAACAATTTATCAATTGGAAACGCTAGCGTTTTTATTCAATCACTGTGATACCCATTTGCTAACTCGTCAATGAAATCTCGATATATGCTGATATCCATGATACCACCCTGAAATAACCGTCTACAGATATCAGCTGCTTCATTAATTATTTCTGGAGAGTTATTTCCAGTTCGTTTTCCTCCGATGAGAACTTCCAATCGTGATATATCACTGAGAACACTATCAGGACATGAAATCCTTGGATTTTCACTGGAATCTTGCAATCCGATTCCGCTATAACTAGTTGCTTCATCCTGTTTTTCTAAATCCGTTTCTTGTAAATAATCAAGAACATCATCATCATCATCACGTGGTATTTGTTGTCTTTTAGGTGAAAAAGATATTTTCTTTGCAGGTTGCTGTCGCTGCCTTTGCAATTTTGGCGGTTTTTATTGTTGTTTTAGTTCTTCAAATTGTTTATACACTATACCCACCGCATTGATATATTCGATGTATGATGCACTATCTGTCTTAATTTGACTTTTTTCAGTTTTGATCTTATAGAATATATCAGCCCAGTGAGTTATACTTCTAATAAACTTATGATGTTCTGGTTTCAACATATTTTTCCTGTTTTCATAAGTCGAAACAACAAGCGCAGGAATTTCTGTTGGATCAGTCTTATCAATTGCTGCTAACCCTTTCTCGTTAAATTTCACGCGTAAACCATCAACTGTTCTTTTTGATTCTATTTTTTGTACGGCATGTTCTGTTTGTTCAGTTTTCGCTGCTATTTTTTCGAGTTCACCAATAACAGATTTTCCCGTCTCGGGACCATCTCCCAGTATAGCGCGCTCTACTCCCTTCGTTGCTGTTGTTACTGGTTTAAACAATTCTTCAGATCCCGCAGCAAAATCAGTCTGAAGACTCTGTCGTTGTTGTAGTTTATTCCGTACAGAGTCACGAATTGGTACAAATCTCTTAATTGCATCCAGTCGTTCACGAGCCAATCGGGTTGTTAATGCTTCATTGACCATTATTTGAAATCAGAAACAATGTTTCAATTGCAAAACAATTTTTCAATCCGACCTAACACCATCGTGGAAGTGTTATTTCATCGTGATACACCTTCGTTCATCGATGGGGAAAGTGTCCAAATTGTATATAAAATAATAATAATGTCACTTTCCCCACTTTTCCATTGATCAATCTGAACCGTCCATCAATTTTTATTCAGTGTGAAATATTTTTTATTCACTGATTTTGACATTGTCAATCAAAAAATGCTAAAACAAATTAAAATCTCTATGAGGGACGGTCACAATCAAATAATGATAAATGGTCAATCAAAATTGTTCATTTTCTTGAATTAACGCCCGTAGGTTTCTAATTTTAGAATTAACCTCCTTTTTCAATTCGTATTCGTACCCCAATTCTTTTCGTATTTGTTCTACGATGGTATACAACGGAGCGAACACACTTACATCACTGGAAAATGCGAGAGAGTCCCGAATAGAATTCTGAATTCTCTTGATGAGCGCATACTTCTTTGGTAGCATATACTTGTTAGTGCTAACTCCGTATTCTATATCCTGAAAATCAGACATGATTTGATCAGGATTTAACCCATCTGATAGTTCAATATCCCAACTTTTCAATTTTGAAATCTCGGATAAAATGCTATTCATGTTTTCAGAATTCATTATTCTATAATAATGATATATTTCTAAATGAAAAATATGACGCATTAGACATAACTAAATTGAACTTTTTGTCCCGTCCTTTTTGAAATAGCCGATCGATAAATCCCCTCTGCAACAAATCGTACTGAGGGTTAACAAATATCGAAATGCCTACCGGCGCTGGTTATTGATTGAAATATTTTTTCTTCGTTAGTTATCGTATTCAAAGATTTCACAGGTCTCTTCCCAACCGTTTTGCATTTTCCAGTCTTTCCTCGTTTGGTATTCTCACTTTGAGTAACAGCCTGCAGATTTGATAAAGAATTGTTTTTCGGATTAGAATCCTTGTGATCAATGACAGAATCATCCTCGATCAATCCATAAAAACATTCAAATGCGAAACGATGATTGAGATAAGTTTTCTTCCCAACAGTAAACATCAAGTACCCTTGATTATTCACAGCACCAACTGATTTCTTCAGTCTACAGTGTCTTACAACACCATCACTGGATGCTTCATAATTTGTAATCAAGGGATGGTGTCTGAATTCTTGGTTCATTCGTATACATAATACTATTGTTTGTCTAATTCATTGTTTGGTTTAATGATAAATCTTTCGATGTAGTCTTGAGGAGTTCTTACGATTTTGTCAGGGACGTTGTCAGTGTCAGGGACTTTTTCAGGGTCATAATTTCTGATTGATTGTCCATTTTTATTCTTTTATCATAATAACGCTTCAACTCCCTGTATCGCTTTCCACCGCAATTCAAACACAACTGAGATTTTCCCCTAACCCCAACCCCACATCGTATGCAGGGTAACGGGCCAAGGCTTCCACGTCAAAAGCTTTGCATATGATACCCACAAAACTCATTTCTGCATGATTTGTTACACGGGGTTACTGTTCCAATCATAAGCCACTTGCAGTGATTCATTATATATAAATTCTTCATTTAAATGCTTGTTTTAATTATAGCATGAGGGAATTAAAGAGAACGCCTTCGAAAAATGCTGAATTCAATGCTGATAAGGAGTTTAAAAGATTATTGAAAATTAATCCTAAATTTAATCTCGATAAACCAAAAAAACGTCCAATAGACGGAAACATGAAAGAGTTTAAGAGATTATTGAAGATTAATCCTAAATTTAATCTCGATAAACCCAAAAAACGTAACAAGAGATTATTAAAAATTAATCTCAAACGTCCAAAAGACGGAAACATGAAAGAGTTTAAGAGATTATTAAAAATTAATCCTAAATTTAATCTCGATAAACCAAAAAAACGTAACAAAATTAATCCTAAAATTAATCTCAAACGTCCAAGAGACGGAAACATGAAAGAGTTTAAGAGATTATTAAAAATTAATCCTAAATTTAATCTCGATAAACCCAAAAAACGTCCAAGAGACGGAAACATGAAAGAGTTTAAGAGATTATTAAAAATTAATCCTAAATTTAATCTCGATAAACCAAAAAAACGTAACAAAATTAATCCTAAATTTAATCTCGATAAACCCAAAAAACGTCCAAGAGACGGAAACATGAAAGAGTTTAAGAGATTATTAAAAATTAATCCTCAATTTAATCTCGATAAACCAAAAAAAAAAACGTCCAAGAGATTACCCTGGAAAGATGCTCAATTCAATCTCGATATAGTTTCTAATACACCAAAGAATACAATTCTTGATAAAGCCATGATTAGTAAAATCAGAGACTGTTTTAATGAATTCAAGCGTGATGGAGCATCTTATTGTTGGTCAACATTTCGAATTGATGGTGTTGTTGACGCTACCATGAATGATGAAAAAGCAGCAGTGATAATTTCACGTGTTGGGGAAAAAAGGTATTTTTTCCGAATAAAATTCATTATCGAAGTCGATGGCAAATGGATTATTAAGGATAAATTTGAACCAATCCTCAAGAATAAAAAAGCTGTCATTGTGAGTAGAGATTCCAAACCAGGAATTCTAACCGGCATTGACAAACCATACTACGAAAGATCTTACCACGTAACAGCAATGGTTTATGGGATATATCCGTTAAATGATAAACCCGATATCGCAAAACTAGCTCCTATGAAATATTCTAGTTCACTGAATTGCGTGGCAACACGGGTAATGGAACACTTCACAAATGCATCCCGAGGAAATAAACTAACTGATCTGCGACGTAGGAAAATAACCGAATGGAAACTGACAGTGAAACAGCATGGAGCAAAGATTTCTGATATAGCTAAATTAGAAACATCATTACGATTCCCAATAACCGTTATGACGATAACCCGAGAGGTTTTATACGAACCGAAATGTAACAAAAATGGAGCGCCAATACAGATTATTGATCATAACAAACACGCGTGGACACCTGCGGTAACAGTATTTCCACGAGAACGAACCGTGAAATATATCCCTAAGGAGTTCGTCGGGGATGTTTTCTATGAAGAGAAATTATTCGATGCTATTCATGCGTTGTGTAAAGATGATCCTGTGTCAGTGTGGTTACTTAGAAGTGATGAAGATCCCGAAATAGGATTTGATCAATTTGTAAGACCAAATGGCGAATTATATCGCGTTGAAGAATTAGATAACAGAATGAGAAAAATCGCTAGTGATTTTTCACCGGAGAATTCCCATGAAAAACTACTCACGGATAGTTTTACTATTCCATCAGTGGTAGCTCACTTCGCAAGAGAAAAAAACTCATGGCGTCCAACACGAAGTGATTTTCTCGAGGATGTTAAATTGAGTTGCGTCGAATTTGGTCATGGAAGACTGTGGAATACGAAATACTCACGTGATGGTATGATTTCAATTGATATATCCGCGTGTTATCCCGGAAGTTTTCTCGGATATGGGGAATGTGCTGAGTACTTCAAACGATTTGGACACCCCACGCATGAAATGACTCGTGTTGCGATTAATGGACCATTGCCTGATTTTGATTTAACCGGATTCGCTCGTGTGATATCATTCGAATTAGCTACAGGGTTACATCCGTGTAGTTATGTTTGGCTCGGTAGACACCTATCTGAAAAACACTGGATGCCAATAGTGCTATTGAGATATATGATTGATTGTGGTATGCTAATATCGTTGATTGTTTCCGAGGCTATTATATGCTATCGAGCTCAGAAAGAAGTTTGGCTACCACAACCCGATCTAGATAGAATAATCAGCGAACAGCGAAAACAATTCCCTGATTTCAATGAAGAACAAATCATGAATCGGTCTAAGAAGTTATTTGAAATTAAAAAAGAACAAGCAAAAGATTTTGGACGAAGAATAATCGGTAAATTTACCCAGGGTGGACGATGCGACTATGCAAAATATTCTTCGCGGTTGATCATAGATATCGCTGAATACGATTTTATTGTAACGGATTTAATGAAACAGGGAAAACTTGTATCCCGTAAGGATGCTTTTCTATCCAATGGTGAGAAAATGGGTACGGTTGTTACCTACTGTGATGGATATAATTCCCAGTATACACATTTGAGAAGTTCAATGCTAGCCTATGCTTCTATTAATCTATTTTCGATGATAAATAGATTTCCTAATACCGCGGTTAGAGTGGCCACTGATTCGATGTATATACACAATAAGTACAAATCAGCTGTAGCTAAATTCACAGATCCCGAAGAAAATTGGGGGCGTTGGCGATTTAAAAAGGAGATGCTACATGAGTATTGTGAATCCGCAGACGTTGCCATGGATGATAAATATCTTTGTTGTAACCGTATTGAAATTCAATCAGAATTTTCTAATGCACCACCGGTATCTGATCCAGTATGTAGATACAAGACAGTTTATTTAAACGGTTGTGGTGGGTCAGGAAAGACAACTCGTGCAATTGAATTATTCCGTGGGAAAAATCCTACGGATTTCACAAACATGATTGTGCTAACACCGACTCACAGACTCGCCAGAGAGATGATACAGCGAGGGGTAAATGCCTGTACTTACCATAGTTTCTTTCGATGGAAGGGTGACAAATGGACTCCTGAGCGTATGGGTGATAAATTCATTCCTGAAATCATAATTTGGGATGAAATATGCACAGTGTCATTAGATGTATTACAAACATTTCTCGAGTGGTTGTTAAACAAAAACACAAAAGTCGTCATATGCGGTGATCACGGCCAACCACCACCATTTGTCGGTGCATCTCCACATGAATGGCTAAGGGGTTTTGTAGACATTTATGAAGAAACTACCACTGATTATAGATCAATTGATGAACGATTACGAGAATTCAAAGCGCTAATTAGATTACAACCGGATAGAATCCAATGCGAAATAGCGCGTGAAGTGATTTCAGAAACTCCAATGAATGATTTCTGGGAAACATGGAGACCAAATGATTTGATAATTGCAAGTAGAAAAATAGTCAGGGACACACTTCAGATGAAGTTATTTGAATTGCATAAACAAAAATTTGCAACGCTTCCAGTACCCCTTTGTTATAGGCCATCGGATACACGAAAACAGAACATTGAAGTTGATATTCCAGGACAGACTGAAAAACAAATTCTCGTATTAAATGATATTGTGCTTGTTGATATCAATGTCGTTGAAGATGCATTGCGTGCTAATAAATCCACGTGGACGCTAGGATATGCAGCAACAATACACTCTTCACAGGTATTGACTATATCGGATACAATTGTTTGGATCGTAGATAATCGCATCGAATGGTCGAATTTAGTCTATCTCGCAGTATCCAGAGTACGAAAAATAAATCAACTTTGAAGAGTTGTTTTCGATGATAATGACACAACAATAAGTGATATTGATGTTATCATCATTAATAAAAAAACTCTCCGGTTACAAACAACAGGACAAAAAGAAACAACGAGAATTTGATATTGATGCTAAATTAATAATTATGCTGAAACAACAACAGAATAATCACTGCGCGAGTTGCAGTTGTATAATGCGTTGGCAGTATTCGGATAAAGATCCTCGCCAATTTACCGTAGACAGAAAAAATAACAGTCTCGGTCATGTCAGAAACAATGTGATGTTGACTTGTCTTGAGTGCAATAGACGCAACGGCGCTAGTTAAGACCATGCGGTGGCAATTGAGTATCCTCGGGAATTACCTGTAGTTCTTGTCGAGTAAATCCTCGTTGAGGGGCAGTTGAATCCAGTTTATAGACTGGAGGTCTACCCGTAGATCGTGTTATACTAGATATCTTGTGTGCAGTAACACTCCAAATAGGATCAGTAGCCTTTTTTTACCACCCTCAAGCTCTCCTGGTTCGTATAAGTACCTAACAGTGACATTACTACCAAGAATTGGTTCTTTGAAATCTTTTTGTGGTTGTACGGGTATAGACTTCTTTTTAATAGCGTTGCTAGGTTTCATGTTGATTGTTCTAGTAATCTCATTATTCAGTGCGGTAATCACAGCTGGTAACCTTTTGACCCATTCACGGGATCGCTTTTCTTGAATGAATTCTTTTGCGTATTGATATCCAAATAACCGCTCAGCAATCGTCCGATTAAATCGTTCTATAATGGCCTGATCGCGATGTAGCGCAGTATGCCCTCGTCGTATGGTGACATTATGATGTTTCATTGTAGATAACACTGCACCCTGAAATTCATTGCCAGGATCAACCTGCAATAGATTTGGCCAGTGCAGAGGACCTCGTCGATAAATCCTTTCAAATGCAGAAGCGACTTCAGTGGCTGATTTTGTTTTTAACGGTTCTGCTTCTTTGTATCGACTTGCAATATCAACTACGGTTAAAGCGTATTTGTAACCACGATCATGTGGCTGAAATAATATATCAGCCTGATGAACTTCATTAGGAGCGGTCACATCAAAATGCGAGAAATTAATCTGTTTAGGCGGTGGTAGATAAATTTGCCATAGTGCCTGTTTGGATAACCAATTAGCCGCAGTGGTTTTTTTCACTTTTGCAGCGCTAGCGAGTTTATTGACTGCTGATTTACCCCTCCAGTATCCTCTTGGGGAATAATAAATTGATTCCATATTATTAATTACCGGCACCTAACATCAATTTACTTTTCATAGCCGATTTTATTAAAAAGGAAGCCAATTTTTCTTTGAAGGATTTATCAGGAATAGCATTTAACGCATGAATTAATTTCACATCCGCGAGATGCCTGTTTTGCAGATTGCTGCTTTTATAAGCAACATCATGAAGGTGACAGGCCTTATCAATGGCGTTTATTGGTTCTTCACCAGGTCGGGACTGATTTTGATCATTGAGTCTGATATCAAGTCTGGTTCCCGGTCCACAGTAGCTATATCCTGGAAGGTGCTTTTCTCCGGGGTACTTTGCCCATGGGGTTTCAGGGAGCTTTGCCAATTTGGCTGCGATATCACCTCCTCGTTTTTTTTAAAATCAGATCTCATAGACACAAATCTAAATTTCTTTGTACCACATTGCACGCATTTACCAGAAAGCGCTGATCGGTTATTTCTGGTTGTAATCGTTGTCACGTCATCTGTGCCAGTACGCGTTTTACACTTCACACAATATAGATCCATAATTTATGTATAGAGATATGGATATAATTGATTTTTCAGCGACTAAAACAAGAGAACCAGTTAAGCATCATGCAGCGCTACCAAACTCTATCCGGATGATTATAATCGGGCCATCTGGATCCGGTAAAACGCAATTGTTACTCAATTTAATAATGAGATGGATGAAGTGGGATAAGTTGTATTTAATTGCCCCTAGCGTAGATGATCAACGATGTTATGAAGTGCTAAAAGATTTTAACGACAGCGCGGTAGAAAAATCCGGAGAGGGTATTATTGAATTTATAACCGATATCGATGAAGCACCGAGCATTGATGATATTGATGGAGATATTAACAATTTAGTCGTATACGACGATATAATGTTGGATAAACAAAAAAATCCTGCTAGGATCTTTTCCAGAGGCAGGCATAAAAACACTGACGTGATATATGTCACTCAACGCTACACTCAGGTTCCAAAAGTCATCAGAGATAACTGCAATATTCTTGCTGTATTCAACGGAGTTGATACTCATACTCTTAGAAATATTTGGCAGACATGGTGTTCTGATATGGACTTCAATCAATTTAAAAACTTCTTTAGTCATGCTCAGTCAACCCCGTACGGATTCGCAACAATAAATTTGCATGATCCTCGGACACGATATCGTATCGGACTGGATCAAATATTCGGTTGAAATCATTTCTTATTTTTTGTTAACCCATAGCAGCAGAGAGGGTGAACGACAACAAGTTGCGACCAAAATTAATTAAAAAATCGTAAAAGTCTCCGTTTTCATTTTTTTAGTTAAAATGAGATTTCGTAGGGAAGGCTCGTTAAAATTTCAATCAATTTTTTGTCTAAAAACGTTGTAGGGTTTGCCCCTGAGACATTTTTTTTGGTTAAAATGAGATCGTAGGAAGGCTCGTTTTAAGATTTCAATCAAAATTTTGTCTGAAAACGTTGTAGGGTTCACCCTCTCTGCTGCTCTACTGTTTACCAATGCTGAATAAACATATACTCTTCAGGTTAGAAGATCTCTGTATAAAACGCAGTAAACCAAAGTTCGGTATAAAACTAAAACGATCCAGTCGAGACACCAGAAGAGCAAACCAAGTAACAACAACGACTTTCGGTCTCGCCTCATATGTTAAGTGAATTGTTAGCACGAAATGCATAGCAGTGATTTTGAAGATGACATGTCTGAGCCTGAATCAACACTCTCTTTATCACAAAAACAAAATAGTCAAAATCGATGAACAAAGTAAGTCCCGAAGAATATATCCACATCTCCTGTTCATATAAAAAATCTTAGAAAAAGTTGTTCTAACCCAACTTGTATCTCAGTTGAATTCAAACAGTCTTTTTAGTAATGTACAGTCTGCATATCGTCCTTGCCACAGTACCGAAACTAATCTTCTTCACATTGGACCAACATGTCATGAATATATTGCATATCTTGAGCTGAGACGCATCAGCTCGATTCTCAAATATATTTCGGTTGATGCCACTAAACCACTAATGTGTTCATTAGTACTTTCAAGACTGGACTATTGTAACTCAATTTTGTCTTTTTTCCCTCAATATCTTATCTAGAAACTTCAAAAAGTTCAAAACACAGCTGCTCAGATCATCTTTAGAGTACCACGATCAGAGCACACCTCCCTGCTGAAATGTACCTAACACTGGATATCCCTTCGATCCAGAATCAAACACAAAATTTGTTCTCTGTGCTACGTTTCACTGACGAACTCCAATCTGGTATACCTATCCGGTCTCACCCATGTGCACACACCAGCATCATTATTCCCACTATGAAAACGAAGTCATTTGGACAACGTTCTTTTTCATAATAAGGCTCAACAACGTGAAACGAATTGCCCATTGAATTTAGACAGACAGACACAGTGATCCCTTTCAAGAGTGCTCTTAAAATTCACCTTTTTCGACTTGCAAGAACACACTTAAAGACCTAAAATTGTTTCCTATCTTAAACATTGTCAGCATTTTCTTTATTACCAATTTCATGATGTTTGTTTTTGTTGTTTGTCTTTTTGTATTCATATCATTATAAATGTTGTCAAGCGCTTAGAGCTTCTAAAGAATAGGCGCTTTACAAAGTCCTCATTATTATTATTAGTATTATTATTATTATTATTATTATTATTATTATTATTATTATTTAAAAAACTTCCAGAAACGTTAGGACCACCTGCACGTACACAGTGAAAATTGCCACCAGAGAAAGCAACAGGTTTCATAACATATTTGAGAAATTTATTGTTAGAGACATAAAACCGACAATGACTAGCTAAAGATGACAATCGTTTGAGACTCATCAGTGTTCAAAATGGTCAGATACTGGTCAACGTCTCATGATTAGTGTGTATTTTTATATCATGGGTTCTTCCTACAATATGGCAGTTTAACACATAATTCCAGAGGACAAAGTCATTCGTTCACTGAATCTCAGAAGTGTTTTTTGCTGCTGAAACAACGATGTACACTACCCTTCACATCGTTCAAATACACAACCTTCCTCAACGAAATGGAACAGAAAAAGATGCCATTCTCGTTTAGCTAATCATTGGGATGTTTTGTCAGTGCTAACTAATCCAATCTTCCTATGTAAAAGCAAATTATCCAAAAAGCCCCCAAAGAAATCATCGATACCGTGTGTGAATATTGTTTGAATGAATGTTTTGAAAGGAACAGTATATGTATTCAAGATCCGTTATCAACAATTAGGAAAATATCAATGAAACATAAGGCTGAGTCAGCAATACTTATATAATCTTTGTTAAAAATGACTGGGTTTTTACATAGATCGATTCCTGTACTTCCTTTAGAAGTAGCTATCAGATAGCATGGTAGAGGATTAAAATGAGGATCTTTCATAGAAAGATATCACACTGGCACGTTTGTAGTTTATGGAAGAACGAAAACTCACTTTAGTTTATACAAACGGTGGGTGAATGACCATTGTTGTCTCTTAATTAGGATACTTGATTTACTTCAAAATCCCAATCTCACTAAAATATCACACTTACACCAAGAATTACAGTGGTTGGTATGTTTCTATTAATGCAACGTATTCAATTGTTTCACAAAAAATCTTTGCAGAAAACAGCTAAAGGTACTCTGATCGATTTCAGTAATGTCATGAAAAGCGAAGGAATTCGAGAATCCGTCAAGACAGAGAGCCGCCATGGTGAAAGAACAAGCAACACGAAAAGCTATTCAAACTTCTTTCTCCAACACCTATTAAAATGTAATGCTTCATGTCCACATCATTCCACATTCCTTGACTATACGAAATGAAAGTTTGGTACGTTGGGTCGGAACGATGATGTCGACACCTTCTTCAGCATAGGAAAACAAAAGAATGGAAAGAAGACAGCAGTTGAACAAGACAACAGACCATGACAACACCTACTCCTACTGCTAGTCGGAGATGACGGCAAGCCCCGTAAATATTACAAGCTACACGAACCTCATCCTTCCAGCAGTATCGAACAGTTTGTAACCTATTATTATAGCCCAATCATGGACACACATTTAACTATCATTTATTACAATCCTGTTTATGCTGTCGGTGACAGAGGAGTTAACTTTGTATTGTGTTACTGAAATCAATCTTAAAATTGTACATCTGCAAGACGATTGCAAGAACAATCGATATACACGTCAAGCAAACCTATTTGATGGAAATTTACCAGATGTCAAACCAAAGCAGGAGGCATCAATCATCAATTGCATGCATATTTAGAAAAGGTGTCTCATTTGTCAGAGTAAATTGGGGTTATATATATTTGTCTTGTTTCATTTCTATATTGTCAGAATCAGTTTGGGTAGTTCCTTTCGCTGCTAAAACAGGTTCAGAGTGGTTGACATCCTCTGCGATGACCAAGTGACAGAGGCAATGAATTTCTGAATTGAAAACGGTTCAATCGTTATTTTCGCACAGAAAATACTTAAACGAAAGCAAGTGAAGTGTTGCAGGATGTTTTGAAAGAAAGTATGTACACCTCTTTACACATCAACACATTCACAGCTACATTGACATGTTACCATGTCACTCCAAATTTTTACAACCAATTGTATCATCCTGGTATTGCATCCGAATAAATGACCCCTGAGAAAGATAGGATGCTGTTTGATCAATTGTTTTGAACGTCACTCAGCACCAAACTGAAATAATTATTAAATACCAGAGATATGTTCGTATTAGAAAAACCAAACGTCAATTTGAGGAAGGTTATTTGCCTATCTGGATCACTGAATTGTTTCGTGGCACCTAACAAATGCATAAGAGCGATCGTCTTGTTCATACACTGAAAAACTGAAGATGAATATGAGTTGGAAGGGACACTTGCCTAGTTTGGATTCTTTGATTTTTCACAAGTCATTAACTAGAAAAAGAAATATGTGACTTCCGTTATTTGAAACACGACCGCTATCTCTCGTTCTTAGTGTTATTGTCTTCGCTAACAACTACCTCTATGGGTGTGTTATGGAGACGTGTTTTTAAATACCAGGGATTTCCTGGACCAACGAATGAAAAACCAATGGCGTGCAGTACCCCGGAGGATAATACCAATCCAGTGTATCCCGTCAGTTTCCTGTGATTGTAGTACATAGGATGGTTGAAATATGTCAGCCAGCTGGAGAACGCAGCCGGAAAGGTAGCCGAGTTCAACATCTCCAGCGGAACACTGATCTTAATTGCCTGAGTGTGTGGGGGTTTCTTTTCGGCCTTATCAAAACCGCTTTGGAATTTATTGTTTTAAACCTTTTTAAAAAAACCAATTTGATCATAATTTTCTTACATGTGAAAATATAAGATTTATCATCATCTAGTGCGATGTTCGGCTGTGTGATTACAAGAGCCGTACCTGAAGTAACAAAAACGAGTACTTTGTGAGCTTGAGTAAATAAATAGAAACTGTTTCGCATTTCAGACATGGAAGTTCATATCTGATGAAGAAATCTGATTAAATGACGTTCTCGTCTATCTCAAGTTATTCACTTGGCAAACAAAGAAATCCCCAATGTGATGCTGAATTGGGCTTGTTTTGTTTTCAGATAAAGCCAACGAGTTAACAAATTCAAAAATATATTTTACTGTGACTAATCAGGTCAACCAAACTACGGCTCTGCTAATTCAAAAATATATTTTACTGTGACTAATCAGGTCAACCAAACTACGGCTCTGCTAAGTGGCTTCTATTGATGGAATCAACCAATGAATAAAAGTAGAATTTACAAAAATGGATGGCGGTAGAAGTAATTTATAAACATTTTGCTGATTTAACAATTGTCATCTCTTATAATAAGAATGGTTAGTTGCAAGTTACCTTTTCATAAACATCTAAATCTGTTAAAATATTTGTTCAAAGTGGTGTGGAATCCAATTATTATTTCTTGCTATTTCTTTTTGTTTTCTTCCTCTTTTTCTTCCTAATACAAGCTAAAACCCAGGGGTGCCCGCAGAATCATATTGGGAGGAAGACCAACATGTGGTGATCGGCTATTAAGTTTTTCGAACGTAGGTCAAAACCTGCTTAGATGGGAAATGGGGTGGGTGGGCAAAATACATTTGTTCCAAAGATATGTCATGCGGGTCTATGTAATTCAACATGTGAAATTTGATTTGATAGGTCACTTAATAAACACATATGGATCTTTGAAAACAAAATAAGTATTCGAAGAGCAGTAAAGAAAATCTTCGAAAAAGTAAATCGTTGATTTCTACTGAAAACCTCGTCACATTCGACTGATATGTATTCCAGTCGATTAAGCATTTGTGTAGTTTAGGTATATATTTGCTAGCTAATATCACTTTCCGTTGGATGAACAAATTTCCTTGAGCCAACACGTGTCAGTCCAATATATCAAATTGACAATCGTCGAGGTTTAATGCTTGAAGCAATATCTGGATCTCTTTTTTTCTTTTTCGAGCCATAGCATTGTAGAAGACATAATAATTTTGCAGATCAAAGCAAAAGCGATTTGGTACATTTTGAATTACAAAATCGTAAACCTATTTTACAACCTGAATAGATAAAAACAAAAACGTTAATTTCTCTTACATAGGAGCATGTTATCGACAAGTTAGTAAATAGCGGACAAATATGATCATGACATCGTTTTCATGGAGGTTAATTTTAAGAAGAAAATGAAGGAATGTGTAAAGTTAACATGGAAGTGATAAATAAACCTAGATGTGTCCATATAATACAAATACCCAGATACAATTCCTTTTGCAATATATGAAATATATGTCCCAAGCTCTAAATGTAAGCATGGAGCAGCAAAAAGGGTGGACAGACAGAAACTATTTCAGACAAAATCAGAAATAAACCGAAACTAGTTCAGACAAACCGAAACTATTTCAAACCGAAAACATTTCAGCTAAAGCGGGTGAAAAGACCGAAAATATTTCAGACAAACCTAAACTATTTCAGACAAAATCCTAAAGGATTTCAAACCGAAACCATTCAGGCAGACAACAAAAGAGAGAGAAGGATAAATAGTTTCGGTTTCTCACAAAATAAGGCTGCTACGGAGACAGAGTAAATAGACTCGGCGTCGATAACGCTGTGGAGACAAATTGTTTTCAACCGAATATTTGATAAAGTCCGATACGATATCTTGATCTATGGTCATGCAAATTTATCGTTACAAATCCATGTGGGATTGACTGAGCGCGACTAAAGAAATTTCTAAAGAGGTTATAATCCATATAACCGCCGCACCAAGTTTGCCAAATAGTTCGTATTGTATGTGTGTCAACTCCATTAAATACAGCATGAATATTGCAGTTATCTCTGATCACTTTTGGCATTTGTGTGCATCGTTGAGTGACATATATCACATCAGTATTTTTATGCCTAGCTCTGGAAAATATCCTAGCGGGACTCTTTTGATTGTCCAACATGACATCATCATATACGACTAAATTGCTAATATTTCCATCAATAACATCAACGGTAGGTGCTTCCTCGATATCGGTTATGAACTCAATAATATCCTCATCGATTTCCGATTTTGCTTTCTCGTTAAAATCCTTTAACACCTCGTAACATCGCTGATCGTCTACACTCGGGGCTACTAAATATAATTTATCCCATTTCATCCATCTCGTTATCAAATTAAGTAACAACTGCGTTTTGCCACTTCCAAATGGTCCAATTATAATCATGCGAATAGAATTTGGTAGCGCTGCATGGTGCTTAACGGGTTCTCGTGTTTTAGTCGCCGAAAAATCAATTACATTCATGTTATTATAAATAAATTATGGATCTATATTGTGTGAAATGTAGGACGCGTACACCAGCAATTGACAAAACACCTACTACAACTAAAACTAACAGAGAAGCTATCACTGGCAAGTGTGAGCGATGTGGTATAAAAAAATTTAGATTTGTTAAACAAAAAAGGGGAGGTGATATTGCAGCCAAGTTAGTAAAATTACTAGGAACACCATGGGTAAATATCCAGGAGAAAAACACCTTCGAGGGTATAGTTATTGTGGACCAGGGACCAGACTTGTCATCCAACTTGATGATCAAAACCAACCCCGACCCGGTGAATATCCAATAAACGCTATTGATAAGGCGTGTCATGCTCATGATGTCGCTTATAAAAGCAGCAATCTGCAACACAGACATATCGCAGATGTGAAATTGATTTATGCGTTGAATTCTATCACTGATAAATCCTTCAAAGAAAAATTAGCTTCATGGTTGAATAAATCAGCGATGAAAAGTAAATTAATGCTGGGTGCTGCTAATTAATAACAGCATGGAATCTATTTATCATTCCCCAAGAAGATACTGGATGGGTAAATCAGCAATCAGTAAACTCGCTAGCGCCGCAAAGGTGAAAAATACTACAGCAAAGGATTGGTTATTAGAACATGAGATATGGCAGATTTATCTACCACCGCCGAAACAAATTAATTTCTCGCATTTTGATGTCAGAGTCCCTAATGAGGTTCATCAAGCTGATATATTATTTCTGTCGCATGATGTAGTTTACAAGTATGCGCTAACCGCAGTTGATGTTGCGAGTAGATAAAAAACAAGCAGAACCTCTAAAGACAAAGTCATCAACTGAAGTAGCTTTTGCGTTTGAAAGGATTTATAAACGAGGTCCCCTACAGTGGCCAAATCTATTACAAGTTGATCCTGGCAAGGAATTTCAGGGTGCAGTGTTATCAACAATGAAGCATCATAATGTCACCATCAGACGAGGACATACTGCACTTCATCGCAATCAGGCAATTGTTGAACGATTTAATCGGACACTTGCTGAGCGGTTATTTAGATATCAATACGCGAAGGAATTTATTCAGGATAAACGATCTCGTGAATGGGTCAAGAGATTACCAGGTGTAATTACTGCGCTAAATAATGAAATTACTCGAAGAAGTATATACCCATACAAAAACCACAAAATGATTTTTCAAAACAACCAATACTCGGCAATGTCACTGTGATATATTTATATAAACCAGGAGAGCTTGAAGGCGGTAAAAAAAGAGCTACTGATCCTATTTAGAGTGTTACCGAACATAAAATATCTAGCATAGTATGATCCACGGGTAGACCAGCAGTCTATGGATTAGATTCAACTGCTCTTCAGCGCGGATTCACGCGTGAACAATTACAAGTGATACTGAGGATACTCAATTACTGCCGCGCGGTCTTTACTAGCACCTCTTCGTCTGTTACACTCAGGACATGTCAACATCACATTATCTCTGGTATGAACAAGGCTGCTATCTTTTCTGTCTCCGGTAAATTGGCGAGGACCTATATCCGACCAACACCAACGCATTATACAATTGCAACTCGCGCAGTGATTATTCTGTTGTTGTTTCATCGTAATTATAAATTCAGCATCGATGAAAAAGTTTGTTATTTTTGTTTGTCCTGTTGTTTATAATCAGCGAGTTTTTTTCTGATTATTTCATAACTGACAATATTACTGATTGTGGTGTCATTAGCATCTAAAACAATTCTTCGACGTTGATTTATTCTTCGTACTCTGGACACTGCTAAGTAAACTAAATTTGACCACTCGATGCGGTCATCAACGATCCAAACAATTGTATCGGATATAGTCAATCCTTGCGAAGAATGTATCGTCGCTGCGTATCCTATTTTCCATGGGGATTTATCAGTACGCAATGCATCTTCGACAACACTGATATCAACCAACACAATATCATTTAACACGAGATCTGCTTCTCAGTCTGTCCGGGGATATCAACTTCGATATTCTGTCTTCGTGTATTCGAAGGTCTATAACATAGCGGCACTGGAAATGTTGCAAATGTTTCATTTTGGGTGTTAAATAACTTCATCTAAAGTGTATCTCTGACTATCTTTCTACTTGCCACTATCAGATCGTTTGGTCTCCATGCTTCCCATAAATCATTTACTGGGGTTTCTGAAATTATTTCACGAGCTATTTCACACTGGATTTTATCCGGTTGTAATATGATTAGTTTCTTAAACTCACGTAATTCATTATCAAGTGATCTATGATCAGTACTAATTGCTTTATAATAGTCTACAAAATTCTTTAGCCAATTATGTCGGGATAAACCTACAAATGGCGGTGGTTGACCATGATTGCCACACATTATCACTTTTGCATCCACTAACAATAGCCAATCAAGAAATATTTTTAATATATCTAACAACACTGTGCATATCTCATCCCAAATGATGGTTTCAGGAACATATTTCTCCACCATTCGATCAGGAATCCATTCGTCACCTTTCCATCGAAAGAAACTGTGATAAGTGCACGCATTTAACCCCCCGCTGTTTCATCCCTTTTTGCAAGTCTGTGTGTTGGTGCTAGCACAATCATGTTTGGATTCCCTCGAAATAATTCGATCGCATGATTCGTCCTCCCTGACCCACCACATACGTTTAAATAACTGGTTTTATATCTACATATTGAATCGGAACACGAAGGCGCACTAGATAGTTATGATATCTGATTATATTTCAAGTAATTGTTTTCAATCGTAACATGTGCTTATTTGGAGTAATCACGCAATATTTCCTTTTTTATTCTCCATGATCCCCAACTCTAGTCGGAATTTGTGAATTTAGACACTGCATCTCTATGTTTTACATCTATATAAATGAATCAGTGGCGACTCCAACCGCGGTGTCAGGAAATCTATTTATCATTGATAGCAAATTGATAGAACCATAAGCCAGCATAGAAGCCCTTAAGTATGTATACTTAGGATTATCTCCATCTGTGTAAGTAACAATTGTACATCCATCTGTGTAAGTAACAATTGTACAGAATTTTGTTCCATCGGACAAGAAATCGTCTTTACAATTGACATATATACCCTTAGATGTTGCATCTGCGATTAAGAAATCGTATACAGCATCATCTATAATTAACCGTGAAGAATGTCGCTTGTGGTTAAATTTTCCACCTTGTGTGAATTTACCAATTATTCTTCTAACGAGATCTTTCGCGTGTTTATTTCTAACTTCAAAGATCTCCTTGGACCACCTAACAATATATTCTTCGTCGAGCGAAGGAAATTGTTTTTTGTTTTTGCTGATTATACTATTTAGACTATTCAGGTTGTGGTAACCAAACTTCAGTCTGCGCCCGATATGATATAATTGCTTCACTGACAATCAGCGATATAAGCATTTAAGAATCAATCATATACCGTAATAACACTATTGGCATCCAGTGTTTTTCAGATATGTGTCTACCAAACCAAACATAACAACACGGAGGAAGTCCTTTAGCGGTCTCAAATGATACCACACGAGCGAATCCGGTTAGATCATAATCGGGAAGTGATCCATTAATCGCAACAGGAGTCATCTCGTGTGTAGGATGTCCAAATCTTTTAAAATACTCAGAGCATTCCCCGTACCCGAGAAAACTCCCTGGATAACACGAGACTATATCAACCGAAATAACACTTTCGGGGTCATATTTGGTACCCCATAATCCACCATGGCCATAATTAACACAATTGTCTTGGACATCTGAGATAAATTCAGTTCTTGTTGGTTTCCATAGATTTTTTTCTCGCGAAATGAGCTGCAACTGACGGAACTGTGAAACAGTTTATTAGTAATTGTTCGTCGTATTCCGTTGAAAAATCACGAGCTAGTATTCTCATCCCGCTGTGAAGAGTTTCAGTACGATATAATTCGCCGTGAGGTTTTACAAAATGATCGAATTTACACTCTTCGTTTTCAAAACTCTAAAATAACCACACTGACACAGGATCGTTTTTTCTTAATTCGTAAATAAAATCAAATAGTTTCTCTCCCTCCGAGAACTCCACGGGTAGATATTTTATGGTTCTATCCCGCGGAAATATTGTTACCGCGGAGGTCCACGCGTGTTCATTATGGCCAATAATTTTGATTGGAGATCCTCTCGATTTATATTTCGATTCGTGTAATACTTCTCCTGTTATCGTCGTTACGGTTATTGGGAATTTTAGTATCCGCTCTAGTTCGGCTACATTTTGAATTGTAGCACCGCTCTCTCTAACTTTTAATCCCCATTCGTTTCTTTTTTTGCGTCTTAGATCCGACAATTTGTTTCCACGCAACGCATTTGTAAAATGCTCTATTATTCGTTCGGCTATACAATTCAGCGACGAGTGTTTCATTGTTTTCAGTTTCTCAATACTCCGTTTGCCATTTAACGGATAGATCCTATAAACAACCGCGGTTACAGGATAGGATTTCTCGTAATACAGTTTGTCAATCCCAGTCAGCGCTATTATGATAAGAGAATCAAGAATTCTGACTCTGACTCGAACAGAATCATAAAAACTCTTCAAGACTACATTACTAGATTCCCAAGTAAAAATTAAACCAAAAAATTCATTAGACAAATAATATATTGTATATAAATGAATCAAGAATTTCAACTACATCCTACGATCAGCAATTATGAAACATCTCGTGATGGTGTTGTCAGACATCGCAGATTGAAGAAAGCAGTTGGTAATGTTGTTAATCAGGGGTATTTCAGATTTTCTGCTAGAGGGAAAAGATTAATCATAAATTTGCATATGAGTGTTTCCATGGATTGATCAAAGACGGTCTTGTAATTGATCATATTGATGGATGTCCCCAAAATAAAAAATTGGATAATTTACGAGCTATCACTCAGAGTGAAAATACTGCATTTGGGAAAACCGGTACTTGTAAATCAATTGGAAAAAGGCCTGTCAAGTCACTCAATATAGCAACTAACGAAGAAAGAGTATTTCAATCAATAACAGAAGCTGGTAAATATTTTGATATTTGCAAACCCTCGGTACGATGTGTTGTAGAAAATATTACTAAATCAGCATTTTCAAAGCGAATATGAAATATAATTCAATTTTTATATATCTGAATTTCATTTGTAAGTGTTATAACTCCAAAGGGGAATAACTCCTGTAGGCTTGTGTATATAATTTCTGAAACAGAGATAACTCTTTTGTTGTTGTTACAAAAAAACTTCAGTGATCTCAATGGGAATAATCAGGTATTCGTTCTGTCAGAAAACGAATCAAATAAATTTGTATTTACAACAACATTATTCTTTTTTCGATACCTTTTTCAGGTATTTGGACTTGTTGGGATGTTGTCAATAATCATAATTAAGTACACGAAAGAATAAAAATTACTCACCACATTATTGAATTCCGTGTATTAGTTAGCTTATATACAATGCTGCATTATTATATATTTGGGGCTTTAAGCCATTCAAAATTCAACTATGAAATCACCCTACGCACACCGTCACATGGTGTGAATGTGTTTTTGCATTCAACCCAGGGATGATTTTGTGACGTAGGGTGGTTTCAGTTGAATGTAGATATAGCCCCTTTGTTATATGTTGTATTGTCCTGTGCCGTCCTATTATAATCCATTGTATATATCATGTAATCTATTGATGTGAAGTCTTATTATAATCCATTGTATATCATATAATCTATTGTTGTGTAGTCCTATTATAATCCATTGTTGTATTGTCCTTTACACAAAAAACTGGGAGTCAATTTGAACTCGTTTTCGTATTTAATATATCCATTGTTATGACATCATACACCAAGCATACCTTCTAGGGTTCTAAACCGTTTTTTGACGGGTTAGATCCTCGCACGGAGACTGTACTTCGTGAATGCCCCTGGGTCTGCTCAGATGTAAATAACACTGAGAGGGGTTGTGTTGTTTTATATGTGACCTCTGGAGTTCTAACATACGAAGGTGTTTTAGAAGTTCCTCATGGGGTTCTTCATGTACTCGAACTTTCTATATCACTCGAGTAGAGGTTACGGGTTGTATTGTCGTATATAATCCCATGTATGTGCCGTTTATATATAATATCATATACAAAAACGAATCAAAATTGACTCACATTTTTTTTTACATTAGATATGTAAATAATCATATAATGAATTTTGAAAATATGAATGACATTATAAATGAGATTTCAAATTTGAAAAATCAAAAAATTAAATTATCAGATAAATTAGATTGTAATCAGATTCTCTCTGATTTTCAAGATGTCGATGATAGCGCTCAGAATAATAAATACGTCCTTCCGAGGCAGTTTTCACTAATCAAAAGAATTCAGCATGGGGAAAATGACTCCTTGATATTTTGTAGCGACGTCAGGGCAGAACTCAGCAAACAATATCAAATCAAACGCACAATAAACTCAAGAATTAAAACGATTAAAAATATCATCAAACAGAATAGTATACTTTAAAACACTGTGAATGATCATCACTTCCCCCTCTCGACTGTTCTAACGTCATAGTGTGATTATTTACCACCTGCAAAGAAAAATCTCTCCACGGAACAATTATAAAATATCCGAGATGTATCAACAACATCCGACTGAAAAACAATGATGGAACTGTGAAAAATTATATTATTATAGGAAAAACACACTTCCCTCAAACATTAAAGAGATGTTAATCTATCATTCTGAGTTGTCGTATCGTGAAAGCCATCCATTAACACTCAGAACATGGAATTCAACATCGTAGTGAACACAAACTAACACTAAAATTAGTTATGTACACTGCATACACTGTTTTCCAGGTATGTGGATTTACTCATACAATAAAGTCCTTTTGACAATTTGTATAGGTTGAAATTCTATAGGCTCCTCATTGATAAAATCTCCAAGGACAGGTATGATTGTTATTTTTTTGCACGGAGATTTTTTCTCTGTGAACAAGGAAGTAATGAAAAACACTGTCGTCGTCAAAAAATGTCGGGGTGGGTGAGCATCCATGGATTTTTCACTTACAATTTAGATCATATACTATATACTTATAATGATTGAGGAGTCTTTAACAACTAGATTAGCTCGCGAGCGATTGGTCGCAATAAAGAGATTTATTCCTGTTAGAGATTCTGTCAGAAAAAAATTACAAACGAGGCAAGAATTTCAAATTGTATTTGCGATGGGCACTGAACAATTATTTAAACCAGTAACCACAGCAACAGAGAGAGTTGTTAATGCTATTAAGGAAGGTGTTACTGCTACTGTACCAGTACTTAAAAAAATATCAAAGGAAACTGAACATACATCAAAACTGTTACAAAAAACTACTCCTGGTCCGAAAAAACCGGTGAAAAAATAGTAGAATAATTACGTGATAGATTTAATGAGGAGGGGTTAGCAGCAATCGATAAGAGTGATCCAAAAGAATTTCCTGCGCTTGTTGTTGCGACTTATGAAAATAGGAGAAAAATGTTGAAACCAGAACAACACGGGTATATTAAAAGTGAAAAACAATGGGCTGATGTATTTTACAAAATCAAAACTAACACAAGTCGAATTGATTCAACAAAAACATCATACACTGAATATCTCAAAGTGTATAATCAATATGAAGAACTAAATCAAAAACAAAAGCGCAAAGATTGTAAAGAAAAAGACAACAACCTTCTCACCTCAACGACAACCACCACATGATGATGCACAATAATTGTATATGCCATCTGATTGAGACGAATCTGCTGATGCGCAATATACAACAGATTCTAGTAGTGGGGAGAGTTTTTCTCAGAGTGTAACCCCAAGCAGAGTTTCAGGTAGTGGTCTTGTTCGCTGTCCTGGTAATATTCTCGGAGATATATCACGATTAGAATTTCTCGTAGGGGGGAAACGAGCTGGAAATAGCTCACCGGAAATAATTAATGAGGCAGCTGATATCTGCAGACGACTATTTGAAGGTGGTATCATGGATATTAGTGTATACTGAGAATTTATTGATGAGCTGGCGGACGGTTATCACAGTGACTAATTTGATGACATCGTCATTCGATTAGATAAATAGCATTTAAATAAGATGATCATACACTACAACCACAATAAACTAACCATGACCTATGTAGTAAATTCACGATTGCCTGTTTATAAGATGTACTATGGAGATGGACTCTGCAATGTCGTTGAAGGTTATATACAAGCATGGCTCCAAAAATAGCACCAATCGCAAAACAGTTATCGATGAAAGCTATTGATGTTATTCGTGATAAGGGTATTGGCGCTGTTGGTGATGTTGCCGGGAAAGCATTTTCCGCGGCTAAAGAAAAACTACAATCGCTAATTAGACGACGAAGGAAACCACCGCTAATGACAAAGTCAACAGTCGGGAAACTACCATCTACGGAAATTATGCCTGTGAATATTAGTAAAATAAAGGTGGATCAAACAATAGCATCGTTGAGCAGAGACCAGGAAAATATTACTGCAAATATGATAGCGGGACGTGGTTTGAAATCGCGATTTAGATCAATAAATATAATAAAATATTCAAATCGTCACCTGATACAGCGTTTGATTTAGATGCCCCAGTGCGCAAAGATGATTCTGTACGCGATTATTAGTATAATTCCTATAATGCAGTACAACCAAATAGTCGAACAAGAATCGAACTTCAAGTCCAGGATACCAGCAAATACTTTCTACCCGCTGAAGCATTTATCGAATTAAAAGGAGAAATTGTAACAGATGTTGCAGCTAATACACTATATGACGATGACGCAAATGTCCGAATCGGCTTTGTCAATAACGGTATGATAGCGCTATTTGAAAGCGCTAGATATATGATTGATAACAGAGAGATTGAATCTATAGAACATAATGGTGATGTTGCCACAACAATAGTGGGTTTAGCTAGATATTCTGATGATTATACAAGATCAGCAGGTCCATCTATGATGTTCTCTAAGGATATTACTGATCACGCTGATCATATTCAATATATTAAATTAAATACACCAAGAGTTACTGCATCTGATCTACAACCAGATGATGTTGAACACGAAGATAGACCAGCTGGTGCTTTTGATATTATAAAAGGTACTAATCCTAATTAGAACCTAGGGTTTGCAACACGTGTAGCAAGGTTGCTGCTGGTAAAGTAAATATAACAAAACTCTCCTTGTGGATGCCAGTAATGACCCCATCAATCACCGTAGAGGAAAAATTACTATCATTTATGGATCATGGAGGAAAATCATTGCTATCATGTCTAACAATGACCACAGATATTATTGAGACTAATGTTAATGGTGTATTTACGTGACACATGGCATCAAAAGAAGGTGTTGCTGCGCCGCGGCATATATTTGTTGCGTTACAGGGTAGGACACGAGTAGGTAATCAAGAGCACAGCCATATGGTATTTGATGGATTGGGTGTTAACGAAGTCTCGTTGAGGATAAACGGCCAGCATGAACCATCTGAGTATATTTTACTTAATTACGATCAAAACCAAATAGCACGCGCGTATCATCGCCTGCTGACATTTATTGGACGTGATAATAATGTAGATACTGGTCTGCAAATATCACAATGGGATTTTAAAAAACTATATCCGATCTATTACTTCTCGTTGGAACATCTTGACTTAACCAGACAATCCGTGTAAACCCTCCTGGTGGTACTAATTACAGAGCAATTGCTGTCATCCTCAGTGACAAAATCAATGTTACTCGAAGGTGTTGGTGGACGAATGAGAGTTGTTGATGCACCAGTGGAAAATATGTAGACAATTAGATCTATCTGTTGTAAAATAAAATGTCATATAGGCATGTTATTGTCACGTTGACTCCTGGTCAGATTATAAAATTGCAATCGGATTCAGCTAAAAAATTTGGAACTACGATCTCTTTAAAACACAATCAGATGTCTGGTGGTCAGAATAAACTATAACTGACAACTCGTCAGATCAAGCATTTCAATGATGCTATCAAAGATAGAAAAGGTGCTCAGGTCACTCTCTTTGCGTCCCCGATCAAAGACATGATAAAATCAGGTGGTATATTTCCACTTCTCGCTGCGTTACCAGCGCTAATTGCAGCCGCGAGTTTATGCGTTATATACATCAATTAATACTCATCGTTGGTACTCAACGCTACCAACAAAGAAAATGATTGACCCACCAATATGGGGCATAGAAGTATTAAATGTGCTCGATGCTATTTCATCATCGGTTAAAACACCGCATAAAATTGTACACGAATATACTAGTAATCGCTTTTTAGAGAGATCTTAAAATATAATGATTGGTATTTGGGGATGATCTCTTTCAAGCCTAAAATTACCCACCAGGGAAATATCTTCAACCAAGGATGTAAAAAAAATGGATGCTTTTAGAAGGTGATGTTTTGAGGTCTATTTTATTTTTTAATAATGAACATAAAAAATACTTAGATAAATTACGACAGAGTTTTCAAGAACTTATTATTGATTTATCGTCGAAACCCTCAATTATCAAATACATAAAAATACTAAATCAAATTGCATCTGATATGGAATTGATTAATCTTTGACTTATTCAAGGAGTATTAGATACCAAAGATGGGAATGATAGAGTAGAATTTGCAAAGAAGTATAAAATACGTGTAGAGGATATTTCAGCATTTAAATTTCCTGGATATAATACAAACGAACTAAAACAATCAACCAATAAATAACCTCCTCGATGAGTACTTCCCACAAATACTCGCCGCATGGAAAAAAAATAACACAACCACAAACAACTATCCTCTGACTAAGACGGTAGTGGCAGGCATATCGCTCCTCAAAATATGAATATATCCTTAGTGATTGCAGTACATCTAGTATGTGATGCTATCGAAGGAAGTTATCAAATAAATCTCGAAAGATCAAATCAAGCCCAGCAAGGGTATATTTTATATTCATTTGCACCAACGGCTCCACCCGGATTTTAATAACTGAAGATCCAACTAATTCGGTCTATATGAGATGTCATAATAATTAATTAAAGAGAATTAATTTGAAACTCACTGACCAATCCAATAATTCGATTGATTTACGAGGAGAGATATTACAAATCAGTCTGTTTGTAAAATCCTAAAGACTTTCATCAATTTTGATTTGTCTCCGTAGCAGCCTTTTTTTTGTGAGAAACCGAAACCATTCATCCTTCTCTCTCTCTCTCTCTCTCTCTCTCTCTCTCTCTCTCTCTCTCTCTCTCTCTGTGTGCATAAAATAATTTCGGTTTGAAATCCTTTAGAATTTTGTCTGAAATAGTTTTGGTTTGCTTGAAATAGTTTCGGTCTGTTCGCCCTCTTGCTGAAATGGTTACCGGTTTGAAATAGGTTTGGTTTTTCTGAAATAGTTTCGGTTTATTTCTGATATTGTCTGAAATAGTTTCGGTCTGTCCACCCTCTTTGCTGCTCATGGTATGACGGGATGATGGGCCGAAGAACGGACGGACGAAAGTAACTTAAGTTCATTTCCAAATGAGTATCAAAGCATAAAATATAACGATATTTTGCACTAGCAGAAAATTAATATATTATCCAGACAATTTTTTTTTCTAGAACAGACATATTATTGCACAAAAATCGGACATTTTGCGCAGACACCGATTTGAGTCATCTATGAGAATAACCAGACACAGATTTGAGTCATCTATGAGAATAACCAAATCAGTAGTATTATTGTTACCTCTTTTTCTTCTAATACATGCGTCTGAAAGAAAAACCCGACAAAAAAGTGACCGTTCAAATTGTCCATAGTTAGCTCTTCTTAATCTTGTATATTGTATGGTGTCAACATTTCTCCTGTCAAAATAAAACCAGAATATATATTTTCAATATCACCCAGATGTAGTTATTTGAACGCACTCTAATGTACGAAACAGTAAGCTCCAATTTGAATTCATATATCTTATTACTATTATCTAATTGTTAAGTTCACTATCAACGATTAGGCTGTAAATCTTTGATATGATCTCTTTGTATATTATATATTTTCTTTTTAAGAAATAAATATTTGGCAGCATTGATACAAGACTTTAAAACATAAATTATTCATATTCTCGGTATTCAATTTATTTCACCATCTGTATATAAGTTTATTTCATCAGCTGTTCTTAAGACGGTAATATTTCAGCCCACACATAAGCTTTAACCATTGTAAAAATCGACTACTAACTGTAGAAACCCTTTAAGGAAGCAACGATTGTTCATGCACGCAGTTTATCCAATTCTCTAGCTTCTTGAGTTTATGAAGTAAGCAAACTTTGCAGTCTGATAAAAAAAATCAAATCTAAGCTAAGTGTTCGTCGTCAGGTCGTCGCGTAAGATAGCAGAGTTCTGATTTTAATCACATTAGCAAATTATGAAACTGAAATCTTATGACTTCAAAATTAATTACAAAAATGTTAACTACGAATTTCAGAAAGTATAAATGAACTAAATTTTAGCCATTTTACTAATGCTGTCAATAAGTGGATCACGTGTTGTATAAGGAAATGACAACTTCTATGTTTCATTTTCACATGGTGTGATTTTAACAATCTAAATGCTTGTTACCACAGATTTGTACTATTTTGTTTATATCATTATGATGGAATTAGAATTGGAACTGAGGACTGTACAATACGCAATAAAAACGTTTACCCTAGACTTATTAGGTGTGGGAATTGCAACAATGTCATCTTTTACATGGTTTTATCCATAATAATATCTTTATGGTAAAATTAGTAAATACAAGAAATATTCACTAGAATTTAATATGTGATACTTGGAAACTGGCTAAAAAAATCTAGTAAAACATGTATCATCTCATATTCCTATTATAACATTCAAAACATTCATTTCGTTTTCATTGCTTAGTCTGATCACTGTGATGAAGCATTATAAGAATATCTTCATCAATAACAACATAGATATAAACATAATTTACGGAAACGTGCTTTTAAAAAAAATTTAACTTTCCGGACTTCGTTTAAAACTTCTATCATAATACTAATGATGTGGAGTTGGTACAACACCTACTCTTTACAAGCTCTAAGCGTTTTACAATATTGGATAAAACACAAAAATATATACAGCGACTAGGTTACAAAAATAAACAAATAAACATCACGAGGTGATGACAATAATTAAGGAAATATAGATTATCAAGTATTTTAGTCTGTGCTTGTAGTCGAAATATTAGAGCTTTAAGAGTACTCTTAAATGAGTGTCCTTATGTCTAAGATCATGCACAATTCATTCTACGTATCTGGGTTCTGGAAAAGAGCATTGTCCGTATGACTTCGTTTGAATAGTAGGAACAAACTAGAAAACGATTTTGGAATAGGAGAACAAGTTTCTAGGAGGGGTATACACATGGATGACGTCAGATAGGTATCTTGGACTGGAGCAAGTCAACACAATATAGCATAGTGAACAGATTTTGTGTTTGATTCTTGATCGAACGGGTAACCATTGGAGGATACAGTACGGGGAGATGCGTTCTTCGTACACCAAGGATACTGAGACGAAATTCATATAAGTTAATTAAATATAGTCCAGTTTTGAAAGTACTTAGGCATAAACAACTGTTTTAGTGGAAATAGTATCCATGAATGAAGAATATGATCATTGTCGACAAGGACTACACCTTATTTGTGTTTGCTTTTATTTTCGAGAGACATGATTATACATATAAGAGAGAGGGACTATTATTTTTCCAATTTCAAAAATATCAAATCGCTACCAGATGTCAAAATGGATGTTTCTCCATCGCATGTGTCACTTATTCGATTAATATATGGATTGATATGGGATGAAGTGTTACGCCAAATTCCACTCCGAGTAATTCCATTCTTGTCTCATCAACAAGGAATGATTTACATTATACATTATTTGTTAGAAATGAAAATATATTTGATAAGATCAGCAATAATGACCATCTGACACTGATGATGTAAAATGTGTCATTGATATAACGTAACAGACAATATGTGCTACATATTTAATGGGTACAAAGGGTGAATATTCTTCGTGAAGCTAAGCTAGACTTCCACTGATGAAGTTCCCCACGAATAGGGTGGAAATGTCCCTCGTCGCTTCCTTGATCTGGAGTGAAATCAAAGTGTTGCCTACTGGATAATCCTCGCAAGCAATGTCATGGCTGGTCTTGCTTCCTAACTGCCAGGTGGCTTCGTACAGGGACAAATACGATATCAAGTACTTTTTCTGATTAAAGTCAGGTTCGAAGGGTCTGGCATGACTGGCTGAGACTGGCTTTTGAGACACCAGCATGTATTTGCGCGTAAACAACCTTTAATTTCTTCTTCGTCTCCTCCTAACATGCTGTCAAAAATGACCACATGGGCTTGACTGGGGTCAGACACGATCCTATCCAATTTACCAGAAATATCTTCCGAAAACACGATGGAATCACTTTTACTTTCTCGCTGATTGCCACACTTTGTAACACCACGCCATCCATTGAAATGGACAATCGCACAAATGATGTTAATATTCCATCAAACGTTTGGGAAATTCACTTTTGCCTGAACCGCTGGGTCCGGCAGTTAAACTCTTAATGAAATGGCGAAGATACAAGGCCTCCCAACTTGCAAGATCTAAGTTTTCGTCGATAACATTGAAAGTGAAGGAGAGAGAGTAGAGACACCAGATGTAGCCATACTGACGGTGTTTACATTTTACAACGAAAACAAGAGTTTTCAAACTTATTTCAGGATTGATTTTTGTTAAAAAATGAATAACACGAAAGACAAAAATACATAAAAGCAATTGACTAAGTGCAGCTATAATATACACATCAAAACGTTCAAAGTGGAATTAAGATAATTGACTGAGCAACATCTTTTTCGTAACAAAGGCGTTCTTGACACAGTGTATAATGTTCTTTAAGTCTCTACATTAGGTACAGTCACACATGTATCCCCCCAAACGGCCTTTGGTGAAGGTTGATCACAGCCTTGTCCTGAAGGGACTGGTTGTCCTCGGTTATAAGTTCTTCTTCTGACATTGTCACTAATACAGGTTTAAACGCTAATTTCTTCACAAAAGTTTGCATTTAGGATCACAACGTTTGGTTACAATTGACCACTTCTTTGGTCCAATCCTCAAAACTCCAACTTTTCCAATCACGTACATCTGCCCAGTGCGTGTGTAAGTCACAAGCTACACATATGTGTCGACGAATTGTTTTTTTTTTCACAGCATCGGTTTTATATTACGTACGTAACAAGATTATTTAGTCACTAACTCACACACCACGAAACGGACGGAAGTTTCCTCTTGAACCAAGATGTGTTGGTGTAAAATATTTTAGTACTTCTCTATTCGGTTTATGAACATCACTTTGTAAGTTGAATGGGTAGCATCGAACACTTTATGAGTCTCACGCGATTATTCATCAATGTATAACTAATGAAACCCTTATACTTGAATCAGTGCTCTAATACCCATAAGGTACCAATGGGTCCAACATTTGTGACGTAACGGATGCAATTGTTCTTTACGCTTGACTTGTATTATGACCAACTCTCGGTAAATTTGTTATTTCAACTCCACAGGCAAACCACCAATGTTCTCTTATAAAGTATCCATTTAGACATTACTGACGTCGTCACACTAAAGGTGAGTATTGACACTCCGGAGACCACTGAGAATGTTCCAGGTAAGCGGAATCTTTCTGCTCCCACTCGTGAGGTGATACACCGCAACTGAAGCGCTTGACTGTATCATCTGTACCAAAGTAGATCAATCAGGCTCTAGCTGCTTCTTCAGGGATAGGTCCTGTCAGATAATTTGGTCAATTTTCTTTGATGGTTTGTAAACGAATTTCAAAGTTGCAGCATTCAGGCAAACGCACATGGAACGAATATTCGTCTTTTACATGTTCCTTTTGATGATCGTACGGTGAAATCCGCATAAGCCTGCTCAGGGCTGAATGCACATCATCACTTTCCATGGTAGGTTTAGTGGTAGTAGTAGTCATAGAAAAGCTCCCATGATGCGGTACTGAATCGCTGGGGTCAGTGTCTACGGCATCGCTACAATCGCATGGCACAGCATCGCACTCCAATTGAGAATACCCGAACTAAAATGAAGTCTTTTTGCAAGTATTCAGCTTACTCATTTGATCTTTGTAGTTACAATGAACTATCGATCGTGACCTTTTTTCCCATTATACAATCCTTAATTAATTCTCCAGCTTGTACACCTAGTTTTGGAAGTCCTCCTTTTATTTGGACAATGGTACTACTTTCTCTGTGGTACCTGCATACCCGTACCATTGTGTGTTGTGTGCAATGGCCAAATAAATGTAAGTACGCTGCGAAGACCATCGAGTATGTTCCAGAATAGCTAAATCTGTATATATACATCGATCTATTCGCAACTTCAGACCACAACTTAAACACTGTACTTTATATCCAAATCCAGTCTCAGGTCCCAAGTAGTCAAACACCGTTCTAGCTACAACATTCACGGACGGTTATCCGTCCCGAACTATGAGCTATTCTGAAATGTTTCCAATCAAAGGGCACAATCACAATAATCAGGGAAGTAGACAGGAAAATGGTATGGTTCGAACTTGGAGTTATCAAAGGGTCTCTCGCTCAAACTTTTTGTCAAAGTCATCCTTCGTCTTGGTGGCAACCCTCTTGGAACCATTTGGTTTACTAGCATGTCGATAAGATAAAGTGAAGTATTTGGGAAGTAGCAATCATTTCTGGTACACGATTTGATACACTTTTTCCATGAGCCGGCTGAGGATTTGATGTGTGGGTAAACGTACACTATTGTGCGGTATGAAGGTGGTCACTTTAAAGTTTTAATCCTGTCCAGACTGCAAGGCTTCTTTCAGCACGCCAAAGTTCACCACTTGACTGGTACGATGATTTTGAGTCAATCATTTCAGTTTACACTCCGTGTGTACCTATCCTTGTTTTTCCCAGTATTCGTAGTCGTAATGGTTAGATACACTTCAAGCAAAACTTATTGTCTTGCCGTCGTGTTGCTCGTCTGTCCAGTCTCCTAAACGGTCTCTAGATTTTATGGTAACAGTGACACAGACGATCGATGTAATTGCAAGTGTCCGGGTAAGAATACAGTACAAGAGCTGATAACAAGTTCTAAAACGTCGTACAATTTTATGCTAGCATGGGCTGTCACGTAATCATCAATGATGGCATTTCCAAATACGTCGGATTCTACAAAGTCCAGTTCTTCTTCATAATTGACTAAGATGACATCCTCAATAAGGACGTCCATGTCTTTCGTGGATTTGCTTTTGTCGAGAATTATTTGGAAGTAACGGGAAGGTATTATCAAATACTCTATCTTAGGTAAACGTGATCGTTGTGTCATTTTGCTCCACAAGCAATATCACATCACCTTCGCAAACGATCACCTTCCTTTATTTTTCTTCACTTGGTCTAAAATGATGCCTTCTTGCTCCCCTTTATGTCCCTTTAAATTTCTTTTGGTCTTCGGGAGTGTGTCAAAAGAAAGGATAGCCGTGAATTATTATTGAAAATGCCTTTCTGAATGTCATCGCCCTTTTGGAATTTTTCTGTCTTGGGAAAGTGGTAAATATCGTACACTTCTAACAGTTGGTATCCCAATTCCAGATCTTTGAACAATTCCACTCTGACCCACGTTCCCGTCAAGATGCGTTCTTCTTGGGTGTGCTGATAAGACTGGTCTTCCTTGCACGTTTCTGCAGAAGTAAGTCACAAGGGAAACATCGGTTTTTCCAGACAATGGTAAGATAAAACTGGATGGTACAAGTCCATTGAAGTCAAGACTTTACTCTTGATCTATCCTTCGTATTTTCGAATGTTGTCCATGATGATTTGTTTAGTCAATAAATGTGGGTGCATTGCGGGAAGAAAACGATATTTGCAAACGTAAGGATACAGCGACAACACGTCCAAGTATCTGATTTCATCTCATTTTTCGTCGTCGTCGTTGTACAGTAAATATGTGGCATTCATCCGTTCACCGTTCAAGCTGTCTTTTGGATTCAGTAGGTCCACCAGCTTGTAACTTTCCACGATGCGTTTCAAATCGGCATCGGTTTTCAAACCGTGATCGTAGTCGTGTTCCCACATTTCCACCACTTGGCATCCTTGCCTCATACAATTCTTTTGGCCGAGTGGTCTAATGCGCTCTCCGTTAAGGATCACTGACATCTCACCCCTGTCTGCGTGGGTTCGAGTCTCAGATTCGGCCAATGTAGGTATGTGAGAAAGCTTGCTAGTAGCTTCTCGTTAGTCGGTGGTTCTTTCTGGGTGTTTTCCCGGTTCTTCCTTTACAATTAATACTGGCTGCCATGCAGAGTCTGTCGTGTGCTGTAAACTGGTGTTGAACCCTACAACAACAATTCTTCCAAGGCCCGTTGTAAAAACTGATTTTAATGTCACGTTATGGGTAGCAGATGGGACATCTGAGAAATAAGCATCCGTTAAACTGGTACACGATATGAGGGTTTTCTAAACCGCAACCATTCACCGAATACGTTCCGATCCGATGGTCTTTGCAACGCCTTCATTGCGAGCGTGTTTGATCTATGTATCTTCCTTGTCGCACTGTAATGTAGCTAGCTTTGACCGAGTATTGCCGTTTGTCAAAGTTCGTTGTTTAAGGGTTTATGACAGCCAGGGTGTTTTCGGGCATGAATCATTGGCTGTACACTAAGAAACTTGCTTTTTAATTGTTCAGGCTTCATTGAAAGGATCGATACCTCCGTGTTCCACGAACAAATCTTGAGAATTTCCACGGCAAAGACGTAAAATGTCCTGGTCGGAACGACAATACTTTAACATTTCTTTCTGAAAGTCGAGGGATCCGAAATGTGACTCCGGTACCACGTGTAGAAAGCTTTTCGTTGTTCGGTGCGCATGTTGTAGGGATCGTAGTAGTGAGCCTCGGGCAAATTGGGTGGAACGGCGTGTTGATTGGCTACGATATTAAAAATGTGCGAAAAATACGTTTGGCCAATTTTGTCATTACAAACGTTTTGGGCATTAGATTCAAGGGCATGACCAAGAAACTCATTGAATACTTACACTGCTATTGCCCCACCTGCATGGAAATGATTTTGGCTGCATTCAAAGTGACTTTCGGACGTTCGGTACTTTCTTCCGTATAGTATGTGAGAAGAAATTGCCCATAGTATCCTAAGCAATTGTGAGCCATCACAGTGGCATGGCGATTACAATATCCGTAACGTTTGATGCCTCCTTGGCTCCACGTTTTGTCGATATGGTCTTAAATCCTTTGGGCGAAACAGGCTAGCGAATTAGGTCCCCGAAAGATTGTTTCAAGTTTTCCAGTAATCTTTATCCAATGTAGACAATGACTAAAGATATGTTCTATGATGCACTTCTCTGTGAGCCACACAGAAATTAGGAATGTGAATACCGATGTCTTGCAATCATTCGAATCGTAAAAGATTAAATTGCCTTTCTTCTTGTGATCATCTTCCCCTTGATGTTTGGAATGGTATTTTTAAATAAAGCATTCGTGTTTAAAGTCCACAATTCTGCTACAAAATGTGAGATTGTTTCTTTTTCCACGAGTACGGCACAGTCTCATGAGTTGGCAAACACTTTTCTGTTGTGAACCTTGCGTCTTCAGATGTTCTTGGTAACAGGTTGGACTGACAAAATTGCGCTGAAAAGTATGGGAATGCTCACGTTCTTGTACTTCGTCTAAACAGGTGTTACAAGCACAGGGGTATTCACTTGACCGAGCGGTGTCAAAACCCTGGCGCGAGTCACGCTGGAAGTCATATGTTTTCCCCAAATTTCCAAAGACTTCCATACAACTTGAGTTGTAAAATGGAAAGAAAGACGTGTCTGCTATAATTATTAATCTTTGCTGTAATCAATGGGCGACCCAGAGGAGACAACTTGCCCAAACGTCCATTAACTGCACCTTTACATGGTTTTTCTTCATTATCATCCGTTTTCCGTACCGATAGCTTGTCATGCCATAGAAATTACACCAGTATTCCCTTACTAACTGGGAAATATTTAACTGCGCGACCCTAGGCCAGTCCATCCACAGAATTTCCGGCGTATCACACTCATATACATACGCCAATTTTCCACTATGGCCACATAAACGGTACCTACCAAGTTCCAACTTATTGATTCCATTCTATAATTTACTGATTTCCAACCATAAATGCTGCCTTTTCAATCACACTACTTGTATACACCACTGAATTTTAATATGGACTATGTTACGAAAAGGGACAGTCATTCGGCTTGTACCCAAAATCACTACTAACGACCCAAGCATGGTTCAAATTCACTAACACTTACTCCAAATTTATTACATTACCCCCGCCTTTAAAAGATCACTCGTCCCGAGTGACACAAACGTCACATTTCTGTGATCTAAATCACAATTTGAAGTATTTTTTTTTTTTTTTCTAAATTTAACCCCACACCCGATAAACGATTACCAATATGATTATATACAACAACATAAACTATCCAAATCTAAACAAGTTGAATCCAAGATGAAATAATGTTTCAACCACTTAGTCGGGTTCAAACTCCCTCACGACTTCCTCGAAATTGACTTGTCTAAGCATAGGTCTCTAACAACAGACATCAAATGCAACCAGAACCATTCCTCTTTACATTAAAACTCTGGTCTGGAGATTGCGTTTCCACCAGGACACACGTTCTCCTAATAGACCTTGGTACACCTGTACATATCACGAGGTTAGCGTTCTTCAGAGACACCTTCTCTTACTAACCTCCAACAAGTCAACCATGACTTCAATGCGCAAATATTTTTCAACTCAGTCTGTGCCAGACGATCCTATTTGTTTCTTTCACTGTTAATTCACTACAAATTCCACACCAGTTGTTACCTAAATCCCTAAGAAAACCTATCCCCAAACGCTAAAGTTTGGAACACCATTACATCACGATTCAACTATAATTGTGGTGTGCACTACAATTTCTTCATGCTGCTAAATAACTAACACGTGCTTTGAATTGTCCTTCACAGTTTTCCAAATTGACACCATTCCATTCATGCAGACAAGTCAAACTATGCATGATGAAAACCTCGCTGAACCATATATGATCATGAAGATGCGTGTAGACGATTTCTTTCTTCCTTCTTAATGTGCTCTGTATAAATCAATTCTCAACTGGCAAGTCGCTAACAGTTCAATGACAAACAAAATACAGGTTCCGTCCTGTACTACCCCACGAGGTTAGAGAATGCGTTCTTCAAATGAAACACGACCTCTTAAGAACCTCAAAAATAAGTCAACCATGACTTCAACGCCCATCTGGCGCGACCCTATTGTCACCAACAGAACGCTAGACTTGACACTGCCTTTTCAATCATCTTTTCACCACTTAACCGTACCCTACAGCAACACAAAAATAAAAATAAACAAATAGTCCACCAGCCTCCAAACACCCATACATAATACCCTTATTTTCTTTCAATTCAGCCATGTTTAACTCCAAGCACAATTCAAACAACTAGACTTAATTTACCACCTGGTCTCATGCAGCAACAACTTCTAGAACTTTTCTGCTCTAACACCACATGATTACAAATTATAAAACTAATACATACAATAATAAAACCCCAATCAAGACCGACATCTGTCGTTACAGAATTTAAAAATATAAAACAAATAATCACACCAATAATCAAATTATTTACATAGCCTTTGGGCGCATTCTGATTTAATTGTAACTGCGCGGCTTTTAATTGTCACCCGTAGACAATATGTCTCAACCCATCCATGTAATAATTACGGGGAAAAATTATTACCCACCCATTTAAAACTTTTATTGGCCACTTCTACCGGTGTATGACGCTTATATCAAATTTATGTATGTTGTTCTTATTGTTCTTATTGTTGTTGATGTTATAAAATCCAATCTCCTCAATTATACACAACACGGCGGGGGGGGGGGGGGGGTTGTCAAACCCATTCATTAGCGGTTCCTATCAGTTTGTACAAAAACAAAACAATTACAGACATTTTCATCATTCCAGCATGTTACAATTCCGTGGCCAATGATTGTCGTCCACATTTTAGCAATTCCAGCCTATTAAAAAGAACCAAAAGTATCACTTGGCCCTGTTTTAACCCCCACGTGTCGAGGAGAAAAATGGAAACCGCGTGTGCACTGTCTCACGGTTTTACCTCCAACTCACTTAGATCTCGCAATCTGCGCGACCTACACCAATACAATTCTTTTGTCATCGCTGTAATATATCCCGGATAAAACACTCCATCCTGCTTGAAGATAGTACTTACTCCTCTTAAAAATCCTTCTCAGCAGCAAATGCATATATCTACTCTCGCAGACCAAATGTCGCGAAATCTCAATAAACGAAGTTAAAGTCGCACTAGCCATAATATTTCTTTCCTCTTTCTTTCCAAATGCGAAGCAATAGTCAGTTTCACACATAATAACTCTGAATAAATTGCAAACCATGACAGAACTATTCACACATATCCCAAAACGCTGTCACCAGAAATTTTTCTTGTTACAAGCACAGGGGTATTCACTTGACCGAGCGGTGTCAAAACCCTGGCGCGAGTCACGCTGGAAGTCATATGTTTTCCCCAAATTTCCAAAGACTTCCATACAACTTGAGTTGTAAAATGGAAAGAAAGACGTGTCTGCTATAATTATTAATCTTTGCTGTAATCAATGGGCGACCCAGAGGAGACAACTTGCCCAAACGTCCATTAACTGCACCTTTACATGGTTTTTCTTCATTATCATCCGTTTTCCGTACCGATAGCTTGTCATGCCATAGAAATTACACCAGTATTCCCTTACTAACTGGGAAATATTTAACTGCGCGACCCTAGGCCAGTCCATTCACAAAATTTCCGGCGTATCACACTCATATACATACGCCAATTTTCCACTATGGCCACATAAACGGTACCTACCAAGTTCCAACTTATTGATTCCATTCTATAATTTACTGATTTCCAACCATAAATGCTGCCTTTTCAATCACACTACTTGTATACACCACTGAATTTTAATATGGACTATGTTACGAAAAGGGACAGTCATTCGGCTTGTACCCAAAATCACTACTAACGACCCAAGCATGGTTCAAATTCACTAACACTTACTCCAAATTTATTACACAGGCTTGAGATCCCAAATAACCCTTACATTTCGATCCACAATTATTGTGTTTCTCTCGATCAGTTTAGCCATTGTCACATTTCTTGCAGTAATAAGTGTATCACATGAATGCGGCGATACTGGTAATGGCATCGAAATGTTTACCGTGATAATAGGCGTGAATTTATTTTCCGTCTTTGAAATATTTGCCTAAAAAAAGAGGTCCACCCACTTCTTGAGGTGTACTTCAAGATGTAGAGCTGAACCAAGACGTCTTGCAATTATTCAGGAATACCACAGGGTTTGTCTTTGGAAAATTTCACTTGCTAAAACAATTCTGTTTCTCTTCGTTGATAGCTCAGTCCGATTGTTGAATAACTTTCCAGACTCTTTTCCATTCTACCGTGTCCTTCTTGTCGGCATAAGTTTTTCCTACCACGAGGGCACTGGATAGACCCATCTTGTATTGAGGGAGGTTAATTCGGACAAGACTCTTTTCGTTGCAGCAAAGGGCGTCTAACATTAACACCTTTTAGCGTCCTGTCCCATTGGAAAGAGACACGTTGGTCATGAATTAAGTCGTGTATCCATTGGTGATGTGAAAGCTGTCTTGGCTTGTCGCACGCGTTGAATCTTGTCTATGGTCTTGTAAGGTGTCGATTCTGCTGGGCTGCTAAACTCGATATAAAGGGGGGACTTCAGTTGTTCGTGATGAATGAAAAGTCTCAAGCGATCGTCTTCTTTGGCGTTACATTACCGTTTCAGTGGCGTTAACACAGAATCCCGTATATCGGGGATAAACTCGTCTGCTTTCTCCAGCAATACGTCGTACTTAAAATTTTTAAACGTCACCCTGTAAGTGTAAGCCGTAGTTCTAACGTTTCTAGAGGAGAGATTTTCCGTCTCGCGAATGTGGTAATACATCTCTGGTGACGCTGGTGGACATTGGTTGTATTTAGGCACTCTACGTCTGGATTCTGGCTCACTTTTGTCATCTTCAAAATTGTTGCAATTAATTTGCGTCAAGACTTCAGCTACTTTGCGAGGCAATAAAACAAGTTTTTGTATCTTACTTTCTTTTCCTTTCTCCATGAAATGATGTAATCGTTTCATCTTGACTGAACAAAGTACGATGACTATATTTTGAACGCTATAGGTCCCTATATATATATTTCAGACCAGTGTCTTCCCTTCCATTATTCATTTCACTCGTAAATCGACCATAACGATAGAAGGACACACACCCATATCGAACTTTAGATCAGAGCAAAGCGATGTGTCATACGAACAATTTCTTCAGACAAGGGGACGGACTACTCCTTATCCTTTCGAGATAAAATCAAGATACGTGTTATATATGTAAGAAGAAAGGGCATTGGGCTACAGAATTTCAGACAGTGAAAAGGCAAGACAGGTATCAGAAGAGACAAAAGTCAAGATACCTGGTGTCATTGTAAAGATTAATATTAGTCTTCAGATTGCCCTACGAAACAACAGGAGAACTACGAAGACAGTGGTTAAGAACAGGACGAAGAAGAGGTACCCTCCCAAAAGGAAGAACCTAGATACGTACAGAAAGAGAAAAAAGATATGAAAAGACAAAGAGGAGAAAACGAGTAGGATAGGAGAAAAACTTGTAAAAATGAGGAAATTATATTTATAAAAAAACAGAGAAAGTAAACTGACAAAGAAATCTATGAACTTTTCAAAGTGTTTTGTTGTAATATTGGATTTCAAAATTTGTATCAGAATATAACAGAAAGAAAACGTGTCTTTTGGTTTTAATTTTTAATAATAAGCACTTACATCGGCACATTCACTCACATGCATGCATCATGGGCAAAAATGGGATTTTGAGATTTCATTGATGATGGCAAAATAAACATTCCCACTTTCGAAAGTGTAGAAAGACCGTTGGGTGTTTGTGGGGTTTTTTTTAAAACAAGAAAAAAACTCCGAAAATGGAAGTAATCAGCTATTACTGCCTTAAGCCTTTGCCACGAGCAAGCCCTACTTCTCGACTGGCTCTTATCAATGACTTGGTAGAAATCACTAGTTTTGGTATCCTAGGCGTAGCAGGTGTGTGTGTTGGGATGTTTAGCACGGAAAGGTGTTTTCCTTTTGGGTCGTATTAAAGAAGTCTGGCAATTTGTTTCAGACTCCTTAACTCTGCAAAAATGTCTACGAGTACCGTCACTGTTTGACATTTAATGTTCTTCTTCTCTCTTTGTCTCTTCTCAGCTGCTTCTTCTTCCTGTCGTTTTCTTCTTGCTGTTGAAGAAGAAAAGTTTGTTCTGCTTCTTTTTGCTTCCAAATATTTTTATCCAATTCTTATTTCTGTATCAGTTTAAAAGCATCTACGTGTGGTAAAGAATGAGAAAATAGCGAAGGTGCTGATACCAAATCACGTTCTTGGGAAGAAGAGAGAAAATCCACCAAATCGCAATTAAAATTGGTCTCTTCTGGAAGTAGAACTCTGTTGACTTTGGTAACCGCTGCTATACCATCACTTCTCGTCTCCACAGCCAGTTCACCACAACTCATCGTCTTCTTAGTTTCCGTCATGTTTTGAAACCTCTGTCGCATTGATTCACAGCCCACAGACACTAAAATTTATATGTATAGAATGTTACATCACATGTAGCTCTCTTCGGATTGGAAGACAGACTCCACACTGTGACTGAATTTTATAAAGCGTGTTAGGATTGGTGAAGAAACTAATTCGTTTAGATCCGCTCTTCCGCTATAAATTACCTCAGTTCATTTCATTCCCTTCACCTGTTCTTGTCACAAGATGTGGACTAACGTTGAATCATCTACCCTCGTATCGTCAATGCTATTCCGTACGGACTTACCCATGTATGTCAGATCATCATGGAAAATATCCGGATCACCGATACGAGCGTTTGGAAAAGAGGATTTTACGTGGAGAGACAAGACAGTCTGAAGAGAGTCATCATCTACGGTCCAGAAGAAGTTTGAGGAATCGAATGTCTATGTGCTGTATGTGTTCTAAATCTCTATATCCTGTATTTTTTTCTTCACTAGAGCAGCGCGTATTCATGTCAGCCCTTTGCTACATTGTTACCAATGTCCAGTACCGTGACTTCACCTCACCTCTTCTATCCATATTGTCGCTATATAACAACCCCACTTTCAAGTGATGCTAAATAGACCCAATATTCTCCATGTTCAATTCCCATTGATGCTAAACGTGCCCAGTAGGTCTGAAAAATCTTGACGCTAAACATGCCAACGACGTTTTCACTGTGATTTCCATTGACGCTAAACGGCCCTTTATTACTTCTCATATAGAAGGAAAACTTTTGAAGAATGAACGTTTGGATCCTTTTTTATCATCAATATATGATTCAATATATTGTAAAATGTATGTTCAAGTAATGATAATGGCAAAATCAAAGAATTTCTACAGATTTTTAAGTATATTTTGATTGCTTGTGTAGGTGCGACTCTCCAGAATTGGTTTATGCACTAGATATGGTATTCGGGTTTATAACGTAACAAATATTTTCAATTACGCTTAATTTATTTCGTATGTTTGATATCGGACGCTGATGAAAAGAAAGTAGAACCATTGTGTTGATATGCTTACATTCTTAGTTTGGAATAGTCTCCATCACGGCAGTATCAACGATAATGACCTTCTGTTTTTCTGATGGTCTCTGTACAGCAATATCAGCTGTAATGATCTTATGTGTGTCTCTTTTATACGCTTTAAGTGTCTCTGTCGCCGCAAGGAATCTACGACATGCTACATGCTAGTTTAGTTGCTTAAGTTGAAAAATAATTATTCCCCCTTGGTAACGTTGTACACATATGCAACGAGTAATGGTCGTAATGGGGTAACCGAGTTATTTCTTGCCTTATTCTGTGACACAGATGCAACGAGTAACGGTCGTAATGGGGTAACCGAGTTATTTCTTGCCTTATTCTGTGACACATATGCAACGAGTAACGGTCGTAATGGGGTAACCGAGTTATTTCTTGCCTTATTCTGTGACACATATGCAACGAGTAATGGTCGTAATGGGGTAACCGAGTTATTTCTTGCTTTTTATTCTGTGACACATATGCAACTAGTAACTGTCGTAATCGGGTAACCGAGTTATTTCTTGCCTTATTCTGTGACACATATGCAACGAGTAATGGTCGTAATGGGGTAACCGAGTTATTTCTTGCCTTATTCTGTGACACATATGCAACGAGTAATGGTCGTAATGGGGTAACCGAGTTATTTCTTGCCTTATTCTGCGACACATATGCAACGAGTAACGGTCGTAATGGGGTAACCGAGTTATTTCTTGCCTTATTCTGTGACACATATGCAACGAGTAATGGTCGTAATGGGGTAACCGAGTTATTTCTTGCCTTATTCTGTGACACATATGCAACGAGTAACGGTCGTAATGGGGTAACCGAGTTATTTCTTGCCTTATTCTGTGACACAGACACTAAAGGCACAATTCTGAAACACAAACATTTAAACAATTCCTAGAAAACTGAGTCGACAAAATAGATACTCTAATTGTATTTCATTTTCAAAGTAGTCAGGTGTACAGGAGAAGATATACACACACAGAGCCAGGACAAGTGTAAAACGGCCCATTATGAGTACAGAATAGTGTTTGTTCGCGCCTCTTTCAAGGTGACGTTAGGATTTCGTATTGCAATGGATTCAGAGTTATGGATCAAAGATATGTTATTCGGGTTGAAAAACAAGCCACAAAAAAAATCATTTTGTCTTGCGGGACGTTAACTAATTTTCATTACATAAAATATCATTGTAGCGTTGCTCAACAAATTTAGTAACTGTCTATTATTTCAAAGAAATAAGATTCATTTTAGCACCATTCTATCACGTTGACGAATGTTATGATTTGATTTCATGATTTTATCTTGACTGATGTGCTCCAGCATGACTCTTTGTGTCTTTCAAGTCAATGACCTGCATGTCAAATATTTTCTCTTTCTCGCCGATAAATTCTACTTCAAGTTTTCACTTACCAAATATTACGAAATCTCAAATGTGTCAATATTTCCTAAAGAGTATTATACTGTAAGCAAAAATACATCATTTCGTAGATTTTTCGTTGGGTCTAACCGAAAGCATACAATCATATCTATCTCATTCAAAACTGAAATCTGGTCACTGATGTAATGCTTAGAGGTCACGGAACGCATCATGTACAGTTAAAAACTTTTTCATTATATCGCGCCTCTCCCTACGACATAGTTTTGAAGCTAGAACAAAATTGATTGATACTGCATCCTTTGTTACATAACCGTGTTAATGTTTATCTTTTCCGAACCTGTCACTCTATTAAAGAGCGCTAGCACATAGAAGTCACTGAGGAATGTGTCCATCAACAAACAGAATAGTATTTTTCCCATGTGTAAACCTTTTAATTGGAATTCATCAGACAATAAAATACCTGTCCACGCGTGTCCTCGGTCTGTTCATGATCATGATTCGTGTTATTAATGTTGTTCATTTTAAGGCTGAAATTAATCAAAAATATTTTTTTCATTCAAGATGATAACAAGAATTGGAGAAGTTTTATCTTTAAGACAACGGTGAAAACAGATTTGTCTTCCAGGTGAAGATGAGTAAATGTGTGGAAAACGCAGGCAATGATTTCATCATACAATGACAATAATGGAAAATTTAATTGAATTTCGTGTAAGTGTAAATTTACTCCATAAATCAGATTCATAAAACAATTATCAGAAAAGATTTAACACCCTAATAGTGAAAATCGATAAAACCGAAAGACATGCATTAATTTATTGTGCATTGTGCACGCACATGGTAGTCGTATTGCTTTGAAATATTTTATCTTTTAGTTACAGTGAATTGGTGAATCAAAATGATAAGAATGTTTTATATATATTTCGTAATTTAGTTGACGCAGTTCGAATGTTTTCAGGGCTGTAGCTTTTAACAAGCTGTTTATTCCAAATCTGTTTCAACTTACAAGTTGTTTTTTATAGTTAAAATACATATCTGGCGTTTCAGTGAGCTAATGCATTTAAAACCTGTTCTGGGTGACAACAGACTATACTTAAAAATTATCCCCTACGATGGCTAGGTATTAAAGAGAAATTATAAGTATAGTCTATATACAAATTTAAAAAATAATGGATAAAATATTTCAAATTGTAATCTCCCTTGTGAGGTGATAATCCAACTTTGATCTTAATGCTATTCAAACTGACCAGTAATGATCTACCTAATTGTCTTCAAACATTTAGCTTTTATTGAGATTGTTGTCATGAACTTTCTATTATATGGAGACATTGCGAAGAGTGAAAATGTCTGTTATACGGCGTCAATCTGAACTGCGTTCTGTCTTGACATCGTTTCAATTTTGAATTTAATCAAGAGGCAATGTTTTTCGATGTTCATTGTCATTGTCTGCAGTCTTCACAATAACTATTGAACTATCGACCAAGTCCCTGGAAAATGAATTTCATGTCACTGTAGGAAGAATACCAATGTAATAGCTAACTCGTGACACTTCCACAGTCACTGTGAGCAGGACACCACGATATAGATAAATATTGACACTTTCACTCTAAGCAGAGTGCTTACTATATATATATATATATATATATATATATATATATATATATATATATATATATATATATATATATATATATATATCAAAACGCTGTCACTGTAAGCAGGATACCACTGTATAAATAAATCTTTACACTGTCACTGTAGGTATGCAACCACTTTATAAATAAATCTTTGCACTGTCACTGTAGGTATGCAACCACTTTATAAAGAAATCTTTAAACTGTCACTGTAGGTATGCAATCACTATATAAATAAATCTTTACACTGTCACTGTAGGCAGGATATTTATATATCTTAACATTTTCACTTTGTTACGACTCTCTAGTCTTAAGCTAAGTAACAGTAAAAGCAAAAGCAACAAAATTTTGTAATATTCAATCAAATGTGTATTTGCCAAAAATTTAAAACGAAAATTAAATGAACGTAAAGTATCTTTGAATTAAATCCCAATTAATTCTTAATGTTCTATCACAAGTCCAAAATTATAAGATGTTCCGAATGAATTCCAGTGGTGTTCCGAATGAATTCCAATCTTGAATATGATGTCGTGCTAATAGTCTTTATGTGTCATGATGATATAATCCAGAATTACTTTGAATTATTCCTCAATAATCCCAAAATAGTTTTGTAAAAGATATCAAACAGCTTTTTTTTTCATTCCAATGAATACATTTTTAAAACTAATGATTTCTGTCAAAGTATCTCTGTAAACAATAACAGTTAATAAATTCACAGATTGAACTTAAAGGAGAAACGAATATTCGTGTGGTTTCATATATACATCCCAATTTATGTCGTAAACTTGACTGATACCACAATAACCTTGTCCATAAAAACCCTCAAATACGTTAATAGAAACTTTTCCCAAGCTATTAACACTATTCGTTTCTAGAACCTTCTAAGACCATAATAAAGGAGGGATCTTGCCAGTTACAGAACCTATTAATAACTTACAAACAAAACAAAACGCCGGTACGTACCAAACCTCTCTCCTCAATCACTGACAAAGGTCAATAACACAAAAGAAATACATATCAGCTCTTGGTAGGATACCTACTATATAGATAAATCTTGACACTTCCACTATGAGCGGGATACCCACTACATGTATATAGGTAAACATTGCCACTTCCACTATGAGTAGGGCACCCACTATGCCGTTAAATATTGACACTTCCACTATGAGCAGGATACCCACTATATGTATGTAAATATTGACACTTCCACTATGAGTAGGGTACCCACTATATATATATAAATATATATATATATATATATATATATATATATATATATATATATATATATATATATATATATATAAATTTTAACACTTCCAATATGAGCAGGATACCCAATATATATATATATATATATATATATATATATATATATATATATATATATATATATATATATATATATATATATATATATATATATATATATATATATGTAAATATTGACACTTCCACTATGAGCAGGATACCCGCTATATATATGTAAATACTGACACTTCCACTATGAGTTGGGTACCCACTATTACGATAAATATTGACACTTCCACTATGAGAGGATTCCCACTATACCGATTGATATTCACACTTCCACTATGAACAGGATACCCTCTATATTGATAAATATTGACACATCCACTATGAGAGGATACCCACTATATAGGTAAATATTGACACTTCCACTATGAGCAGGATACCTACTATATAACTAATATATTTACCCTGTCGCTGCAGGCTTTGTCGCAAACTAAGTTCCTAATGATCAACTTATTTTACTGTTTCAATGCAGAATTCATTTTTGAAAAGGAAAATAGCTCAAACAAGTCATCAGGACTTGATTTATTACCCTACGTTTTCATGTTTACTGGGTTCTACTTTCGGTTTGCTTGCGTCTAACCTGGAACATTTTAAAAGACACGCAGAGTTATAAGTAATGGTATCAACACTTATCTATTATTTTAGACATATAATAAAATAATTGACCATAAGAGTTATCTATTATTTTAGACATATAATAAAATAATTGACCATAAGAGTTATCTATTATTTTAGACATATAATAAAATAATTGACCATAAGAGTTATCTATTATTTTAGACATATAATAAAATAATTGACCATAAGAGTTATCTATTATTTTAGACATATAATAAAATAATTGACCATAATGGTTATCTATTATTTTAGACATATAATAAAATAATTGACCATAACAGTTATCTATTATTTTAGACATATAAGAAAATAATTGACCATAAGAGTTATCTATTATTTTAGACATATAATAAAATAATTGACCATAAGAGTTATCTATTATTTTAGACATATAATAAAATAATTGACCATAACAGTTATCTATTATTTTAGACATATAATAAAATAATTGACCATAACAGTTATCGGGTGATGAGTTGTGGTGCTTTGAAATATAATGTCACACCTGGAATATTCATAAGATACTTCATCCACAAATAATTATCACGTGAAGCAATAAATCTTAAATGTAACCATGACACTGAGAATAACCGAAGATTCTACCAACAGATCGAAACTACATGAAAATGCGGAGACATTTTCATATACAAAGCAACAACAACTATGATTTTCAAAAACTAAAATTGCTTACATGGGAAGAAAATCTCAAGTCTAAAATTATATGCAAAATCCACGTTTCTCTAGTCCGACGATATAATTCAAAACGTTGCTATACTGTAGAGAAACCTTAAATTAGGCATAAATTAAACTTAACTTGTGTGTTCGTCTTGAGCTTCTCTATTCTCAGAAATGACATTTCTACTGGCTTTATATATATGCCTTTGCTCTGATAGTGACTGATTAGAATTAAATTTCATGGAAATCATAAGACCTGACTATATAACGCATGCTTATCTTGCAAATAATGTCTTCATAATACCTTATATACCCGCCTATAAGTCGAGTCAAACAACAAAAACACAAAGATTCTGATCTGCCGTCGCATAATGCGCACTGATTTTAATGTCTATGTTCTTTGTACTACTGACTACCCCCATCACGGTCTGGGCAGTTTTCAGATTGATTCGTCTTCAATCAAGTTTATCCAGTAGTCTAGAAGCTTATGTAATGAAAGAGCATTATTGTGCTCCCACTCTATTGAGTTTGTTTGACAAGTGGGTATCTCAACGATCCACTGAACTTGCATAGAAATAAAACACTTCCTGCAGTTCTCCAGTTCAAAAGTGCATTTTCATTACTGATTTTATTATTGTATTGAATGAACCTACTTCTCTGCGAATACGAAAGTGTTGTCCGATCAAAAAGACGAATATAATTAACATTCCAGTTCAAGGCATTCAATACATTTTTTTCTATGTTATATTTCTCGGAAATAAAATTTCCGGAATAAGTAGATAGCAGACATATATTTAACAAGAAAGTAATAGCTCGTGAACAACGACCAGGGCGGACATTTTCTGATGGCAATGTTTATTTTGTTCTACAAATACTTGGAGTTTAAATTTTATTTTAAAAAAATACAAACGCATCAATGGCAATAAAAATTTCAAATGACTGTCAATCGTGTTAGTTGTTTGACTCTTCGTCATGTTCTATTTCCACTGAGCATTGCATCTTGCTTAAACGTGCATACGACCTTGACCCAAACAATGATGTTGAACTTACATAAGCTTCTATGGAGATATATGTAATGATAAAAGTCTCATTAGGACCCCTTACTGTCAAATCCATGTTAAATTCACGCACACCAACCCTCTTCCTAATTTATTTCTAACAGGCCCCTCATAGAGACCATAAAACCACTAACGTTAAATTCCCATAAGCTTGAACCTGTCCAATGTTGCCATAATTCCAGATTATCATACGCCGTTCGAACCATTCCCAAAGCTATTTAAATTCGCATTATCCTCATATCGTTCCCCTTTACAATGTCTGATTTATGATAAAAAGACATTTATGTTCAAACGGAGAATTCGCCAGTGATTTATGCATTTACTAGTAATTTACGTTTCTATCAAAAAAGGAGAAAAGAAACATTCGATTTCATGTCGGTTACTTTGATCTAGACCTTTAGATTGCCCCTGCGTGAAATGTAGAACTTTATAAAATTGCATATTGAAAACAAGTTTATAATCCAACGAATTATCCTGACAAATCCCATGCGGAAGTGATATGGCGATAAAAAAAAAGTATTTCTAACAATGATTTCTTTATTACATCACCATGCACAACATTGGCAGATATCACTGTGTATTAAACACTGACACAATATTTACTATCGAATGCACGCGATTCTCCAAGCCATCATATTGTCCTATTACAGCGTAACTTCTTAACGGTTAATAATTTGAAGATTATTGTCGTTATTTCACTGAGCCATCGTAAACGGCTGTATACTTAAATACATGAACAATTAATAATCAATAGACGCTTAAATATTACATAAATGTAAACAAGATCTTGTTCCAGAAACTTGTAAACGTTCTATATTCTAATGATTGTAACATTTTGAACCATTCAAGATTATTTATCTGTAAGTGTGGATCATTCCACCACACAGTACATTTCCAGGAAATATATTTATAACTTAGATATATCATGAATATTGTTCAGTGTTGGTCATTTGAAACATTTGCTGCTTGTTTCTTAGACACCCTGCATAGCAGTCTCTTCGATTACAATGCTTAAACAAGCTGAAACATTTTAAATTACAGGCATGGTAATATCTACACAAAGCAAGTGCTTTATATTTATTTTACAATCCATTGATGCAAATCCATTTCTATGCAAGATACCCCAAGAAATTACAAAAATCGTGTGTTGGTCTGAGGGATAACTTTTCGGTTAATTTCATTATATTTGGTTTTTTATGCTTACTTGATACATAATTAACTCCGTTACGATAAAAAATTAAAATTATGATTAACTGTTAGTTCATCTGACACTAAGACTATAAAAATGGACATTATAGCACAGCGTTCTTATTCTACAGTTATACCGGTAATGTAGCCCTGTAACTGTTATGCATGAAAATTTGATTTATTTATTGTTCGCTGAAATTGCAAAGCGGAAACAATTTATACTAAACAGACAGAACCTTGTCAATTTTTTTGTGAAACATTTAGGGACTTTGATATTTATTAATTTCGTTGAATTTCTGTGAAGCAGTTAAGAAAAGAGTGACATCCAACTTTCATTAGACTTACATTGACCAAGTAAAACTTTTTGATATTAGAACAGTGACTTTTAGGTGGTGCTAGCACATAATCTCGTTATACCTTTCATTTGGAATACCTCTGAAACGTTTCCGGATCACTGCGAAATTGATAGAACCTTTAGGAAATTCTATGATCTCATGTCATGCTGTAAAGTATTCTTAATTCTTTTACTTTGTGTGACCTTATGTTCTAGAAATATTAATGCATACTTTGTATTATAGAACACATTTGATGGGTTATTGCTTTTACTTTAAAGTGGTGTAAACCCCTATGACCTAACAGCTTATCTATGAAACATGACTGTACGTTATATAGAAGATAGTTGCGTTAATAGTCGCCAAAGATGAATGGCAATCAGCAGTACAGCAAAGATGAATGGCAATCAGCAGTACAGCGAAGATGAATGGCAATCAGCAGTACAGCGAAGATGAATGGCAATCAGCAGTACAGCGAAGATGAATGGCAATCAGCAGTACAGCAAAGATGAATGGCAATCAGCAGTACAGCGAAGATGAATGACAATCAGCAGTACAGCAAAGATGAATGGCAATCAGCAGTACAGCAAAGATGAATGGGAATCAGCAGTACAGCAAAGATGAATGGCAATCAGCAGTACAGCGAAGATGAATGGCAATCAGCAGTACAGCAAAGATGAATGGCAATCAGCAGTACAACAAAGATGAATGGCAATCAGCAGTACAGCAAAGATGAATGGCAATCAGCAGTACAGCAAAGATGAATGGCAATCAGCAGTACAGCAAAGATTAATGGCAATCAGCAGTACAGCAAAGATTAATGGCAATCAGCAGTACAGCGAAGATGAATGGCAATCAGCAGTACAGCAAAGATGAATGGCAATCAGCAGTACAGCAAAGATTAATGGCAATCAGCAGTACAGCAAAGATGAATGGCAATCAGCAGTACAGCAAAGATGAATGGCAATCAGCAGTACAGCGAAGATGAATGGTAATCAGCAGTACAGCAAAGATGAATGGCAATCGGCAGTACAGCAAAGATGAATGGCAATCGGCAGTACAGCAAAGATGAATGGCAATCAGCAGTACAGCGAAGAGAAACAAAATGGCATAAGGAATGTGCAATCAAATACATGTGATGTCATTTTCAGCTCAACAAAATTTATAGAAGTGAAAAATCTTGTAATGTCGAAGACTATTTTCAAAGTATTGAAGTTAATGGTGTAATAAAGTTATTTAGGTGTAATGTGGAAGACTATTTTCAAAGTATTGAAGTTAATGGTGTAAGAAAGGTTTTAGGTGTAATGTGGAAGACTATTTTCAAAGTATTGAAGTCAATGGTGTAATCAAGGTAATTCGGTGTAATGTGGAAGACTATTTTCAAAGTATTGAAGTTAATGGTGTAATCAAGGTATTTAGGTGTAATGTGGAAGACTATTTTCAAAGTATTGAAGTCAATGGTGTAATAAAGGTATTTCGGTGTAATGTGGAAGACTTTTTTTTAAAAGTATTGAAGTTAATGGTGTAAGAAAGGTATTTAGGTCGTTTGCAAGATCGAATGCTCTATCTTAGGGCAATTCGTGGTTTTTAATTCTGAGTGTAAATCTGGTGCTTTGAATATTAAACAAGTTATGAAAATGCTTCTGTAAAATTATTATGTCTCTTTTTTTCACTTACTCTTTGAAAAAGCACCAGATATTAAACTTTTCACTAAATGTCTGTATTTTTATAAATGAGTTTGTTACATTATGTGTGACAGAGATAACGCAATTCCAAGGCTTCCTTTATATCAAAGTTACACCAGTCAGCTTTTATAGCTCTCTTTCCCATTTGACATGTAACTGGGTGATGTCCATTTGGGACTGCAAGAAAACGTACAGTCTGGTGATGTATATTTATACTTGGATTTATTAAAGTAGGTTGACAGTTGCATGAAACATATGTCAAGTCTGTAAAAAAAGATATTTGCGTTGATTCGGTTATAGAATAAGATAGAAAATGAACTGTGGTGTGGTTGTGTGCAAATGGTTTCTAGAAAGTTTTTATGTGGCATATATTGGATAGAGGTCGCTCACAGAATATAGTGTTAAGAAATCTGGATGCGTAGAATAAATGTAATAATTAACGTCATCGATTTTTCCGTGTGTGAAGTAGGAGACTGTATCGTATTAACAAGATTATATATCTGTAGAATATAGTTCCATTAACATTGCTTTTTATTAATTATTTCAATATTGATATGACCCATTAAGAAAAGTTTTTCGTTATAGTTAAAAGCTGTTGATAATTCATTTTCAAATGTCTTAATGCAAAATGATGGTGGAGGATGATCGATAGAGTTCAGAAGTACAGGCTTAGTCGATGGGTATTTCTGTTCCAACCACATCATTGTCTACTCTCATGACTCTGTAAACATTCCGTTTTAAGTGGAAAACCCCGACATACGCCGATTATTAGTATTATCCTAACCAAATGTTTCACAGAACGCTAAACTGTAGTCTGAGGGTTGTTGAATACAGTAAGCTTGAGTTCATTCAGTGTTGGGTATATGTATCGAATACTGATATTCACCGAATATATACGTTTACTTTATTAAGTATTTAACAACTAGAATTAGATTCAGAGTTTCTTTTTAAGACTGGCTATTGATAAATATTATTCATCAACTTTTTTGATCACAGAGACGATATTCTTTTTAAACAAGCAAGGCATTTGGTGGTCAGTTGCAAAAGTTTGCATCGTCATAGAATTTGTTTCCTTCTTATTACTTGCAGTTTAAAAGATCGCAATTATCAAAATATTGGTCAAAATATACAATTATTTCGGAGATTAAAAGATTTTGCAAACCCCCATATTTTTTGACTGGTCATGTACGCTAAGTCATTCGAACTTTATTGCTAAGAGACACATCATTATCGCACGGTTTCGTGGTCTAGGTCTAGCGGTGACAAAGTTGGTATAACACCAGACTGACGGGCCTTGTCTATAGGAGTCGCAATATGCACATTATCTAGATATGATTTTCTCTTGTCTGTAATGATTTTGTCTTGAGGGTTCGTTGTTCTGTCCATAAGAAGTATTACGACGTGCTCGTTCTGTGTGTGGCGAGTATTGGCTGATATGGCAGTTTTGTTTGACGGTTTCCGTTTATGGCGAATACCTGGTTGCTATGGTAGTTGATTGCCCCAAACCACCGCACACCTACCCCCGTTTTCAAATATAACATGTGTTGGTCTACAACTGTAAAAATAAATAACTGAAAACTAAATGTTTGCCCTTCCTAAAAATAATTCTGCGGGAGCCCATTGCAAATGATATGCTGGATGGTTGATATCAAGATTTCAATTTAGTAGAGCTGAACCCACCCCTCATTTCTAAAGTGCACCCAGAATTTATGAACAAGAATCGATAACATTTCTCCTCTTATAAAGATGAATCAGTTGTAATTAAAACCGTATTTTACATCTAATTCTTAACATATATCTTGTACAGTAAGAGATCAATATCAGCATTCTCTCTTAGAATAGTACCAGAGATCATCACGTTGTGACTTACCGAAATCGACATCATTAGGAAAATGTAATGAGTTCCCTCCCTTGCTCTGCATCTTTTTCATGGGACATGTATGACGAGTGTGCCCAAGTTAGACTGATCTATTTTTTTCAAGTTCTTGTGTAAGCGAACGTATAGTGGCTCCAGGTAGATAGAGTACATTGGGTTTAAAGTCAGTAAGGTCTGTAGGTTTAAGAGTAGAACTACCGATAACAGGAATTTTGTGTTTTGAGGATGGTAGTTTGCAATACTTATGTTTCTGTTGGTAATCAAGACCAATGCCACATGCAATGTCGTAGATAGGAGATGGGATGTTCAAACGAGAGTATATTTGAGTGACTGGTGTAAACCATTCTAAGAGTTATGTTATTGACTCTGTTTTTCTTAAAATGTTTGCAGTACATTTTGGTTGCAAGATTACTTCCACAGAGTTGTAAGACTGTTTTCGTTTGTGTTATCACAGACGCTAACTTTGACTAAGGTGTCGGACTATTATCAATATTCTCACAGACGCTTACTTCAACTGAGTGATCAGACTACAATCATCTGTTCTCGCAGACAAATACTTCGACAGAGTTGTCCAACTATCTTTGTGTTATCATCGAGATGTAATGCACATCAAATTGTATATGACTGTTGTCATTCGAAATTATCTCCATCGTTTCACTTCTGAGCATAAACTATGTGTACTTTTTAAAATGTATTAGTTGTTCATCATCATTCAAAGATGAACTAATTCAAAATACCGTTGTCAAAGAATAATCTTTCTGGAATTGAATTATTGTGTGGCATTAGCAATATAAATCACTTTTAGTTTCAATTTTTAAAATGTTCAAAAGTATCATAATGAAAATGCCACAGAAATCTTGCTGGATTTGAACCCAGTTCTTGACGTATAGACGTAAGATATCACTTTTTTCCAAGACTATTGGAGCTATACGTTTATAGTTATACATATTCAGTAACAACCAGTCCCGGATTACACATTAGGCAGAGTAGGCAACTGCCTATCGGCCCCGCGACTTTTTGGGCCCCATCAGGGGCCCACAGGGGCCCCCATGAGACCGTGACCGTGGGTCTGGGGCCCCAAAAGTTTGACTGCCTATGGGCCTCCACGGTGCTTAATCCGGCGCTGGTAACAACGGAAGACGAATTTATACAATAATCTCTATTGGCAATCATGCATAACGGTTGTTGCTAAAAAAAATTAAATGTTAAAAATAATTCTTCCTAAAACCAGATGTACATAAGTTAATCAAATTCGACTGTAATCATCATGACATATAGGCATTTTAAATGGTACCAATTCACACTCAAGCATTGCAACCGTTGCTTACAGTAGACAACCCTTTCATTGAATTCCGCGAAAGCCTTCTGCAGAATCGTATCGTACTGATCACAAGGGTCTCTCAAATTTTACAAACGTTACCGTTATGACCAAAAATGTGGCTGAAGTTATTGGAAATATGCAATAAATAGAACCCCTCTCATCAAACCAATTCAAGATAATTTGACTTAAAATTTGACGGAAATCAGCCGATCAGGAAGGTCTTCCAATTGTATGTATTGTAATAAATTTGGAAAGTTGTGAAGAACAATTCAAAGCACGTGTTAATAATTTAGCAGCATGAAGAAATGGTAGTGCACACCGCAATTATAGTTGAATTGTTATGTGATAGTGTTCCAAACTTTTGCGTTTGGGAATAGGTTTTCTTAGGGTTTTCGGTCACTGTAGGAGTGGAATTAGTAGTGAATTAGCAGTGAGGATAAAATAGGATCGTCTGACACAGACTGAGTTGAAAAATATTTGGGCGTTGAAGTCATGGTTGACTTATTTTGTTAGGTTCATAAGAGAAGGTGTCTCTGATGAACGCATTCTCTAACCTCGTGATGTGTACAGGTGTACCAAGGTCTGTTGGCAGAACGTGTGTCCTGGTGGAAACGCAATCTCCAGACCAGAGCTTTAATGTAAACAGGAATGGTTCTGTGTTACATTTGTTGTCTGATGTTAGAGACCTATGCATAGAGACGTTTGTTTCCTACAGCGAACTCCGAATATTTTCGTGAGGAAGTTTGAACCCGACTAACTGGTTGGAACATTATTTCTATGTTGGATTCAACTTTATTAATTTTGTTTAGAGTTTTGTTTTATATAATCATATTGGGAATCATTAATCGGGTTTGGGGTGATATTTGGGAACAATCATTAAATTTTGATTTAAACCACAGAAATGTGACGTTTGTGACACTCGTGGACGAGTGATCTTATAAGGGCGGGGGTAATGTAATAAATTTGGAGTATGTATATTTGATAGCGCCCCGTTTTTAAGCAATTCTTAGATTTATTTGTGTGATTATTCGGTATTCGGCACCATGGAAATGTTCCTAGCCCGAAATAATTAGCCAATTAGTAGGAGCAAACGTCACAGAGCCGAGTGTTAGTGAGTTAAACCATGCTAGGGTTCGTTAGTAGTGAATTTAGGTCCAAGCCGAATGACTGTCCCTTTAGTAACATAGTCCAAATTAAAATCTAGTGGTGTATAATAGTGGTGTGGTTGAGATGGCAGTATTCATGGTAGAAAACCAGTAAATTACATAATGGAATCAATAAGTTGGGACTTGGTAGATACCGCTTATCTATAGGTGAAAATAGGCGTTGTTATATAAGTGTGATACGCCGGAAATTGTGTGGATTGACCGGCCTAGGGTCGCGCAGTTAAATATTTCCCAGCTAGAAAGGGAATACTAGTGTATTTTCTATGGCATAACAGGTTGGCGGTACGGAAATCTGACGATAATGAAGAAACGCCATGCAAAGGTGCGGCTAATGGACTTTTGGGCAAGTTATTTCATCTGTGGTCGCCAATTGATTAGAGTAAAATGTAATAAATAAAGCAGACACGTCTGACTTTCCATTTTACAACTCAAGTTGTATGGAAGTCTTTGGAAATTTGGGGAAATAGATAACTTCCAGCAGGACTCGCGCCACGGTTTTGACACCGCTCGGTCAAATTGGATACCCCTGTGCGTGTAACAGTATATTATCCTTCATCAACTATAGCCGCGACTAACACTACACAATATTGTAAACAACTTATTTCTCAAAAACTTTTAAATTTAGTCAGATTTTTAATACACAGTGTACTGATGACAATAAGGCATTTGATTTGGCGACATGTACTAAAAAGACAACAATGTCAACAAAAAACGTATTAAAAGCGGTTTATGAATTCGACCCATTTTGACACAATGCACGCTGGCATAAACGGCTTTCCAAATGTATAAAAAACATAAAGAATAGTCAGCAAATTCAGCCACAATTGGTTACAAAAGTAAACCTTTTTATGACTTCTACAAAAACACAAATGTTGAACAAACGTATTTCGAATTTGACATGAAAACTTTTAACTTAATAATTCTGAATCACGATGAAATATCTGAAAGAAATTTAACACATTGAAAAGGAAATGAGAGTGGCCGAATGATCCAAAGTTCTCGTCTTTACATACCACTGCCATCTCACCACTATACGCTTGGGTTCGAGTCTCGGGCTCAGCTAATGTGGTTACGTGTAAAAGTTTTCCAGTAATTTCCAGTGGATCGATGGTTCTTTCTTGGTTTTTCCCAAAGCGACAACAACAAACTTTAAAAAAAAAAACAACTCCGGCATGAAAATATTGTTACTTTTCACAAATGTAAACTGTATGAACAATATTAACCCACTAACAAATGTCTCTGCTGTTATACCAATATAACATGTTTTAAAGATCTCAATGAGTGACGAATTTGACTGTACTACTCAATATGTCTGCTTTACAAAAAATACAATACTTAACATGAAATACAAATAATAAAATACAAAGAATAAAATACAAAAAAATAAAATACAAAAAAATCAAAATACAAAAAATAAAATACAAAATTTAAATTACTTCTTCTTTTCAAAATGTTTCTGTAGAAATTGACACAATTTGAGATAAGTTATGATAACATTAATTTTACACAATCGATGCTGACATGATTCAATATGATTCATGTTATTGATATCAAATTTCAAAGATTAGTCCTCAAACAACAGTCATCTGAAAGTGACCAAATTTCACAGAATGAAATTTCTCATGTTAGCACAAAACGTGATAGTCTGCCTCACCTGTAAACGTTTAACAGTTCTGGACAATTGCACGGAAAAATTAAATTTGATAAACAATTAAATCTCGCATCGCTTTACAAACTCTGGACAACCCACTTTAAAATGATATGCCGTGTACATCCTGCGCAATAATGCTATTTCAAAACCTGACAACATAAATATTATGGTAATCAACGTAAATTCTAATCTTAGAAAATGACATTCAATATATTTATTGTCCAATGTCCTATTGGTTTGTTGATAACGCTGAAAAAGAATTTGTCGAGCTTGACATGTTTTCTGGTTGTTTGAACATTGATTTAAGTGTTTGAAAATGTGTTTAATCATGGGGGAATCGGAGTCAGTGACCATGACAAAAACATTGACACACCTTGTCAAAGTTTTAGAACAATTAATACAAAAGACTTACCAAGACAAAATAGCAGGAGATTCCAGAGATTTAGTAGTAGGAGACAATGGAAAAAAGAACAAAAACGGAGAAAACAAATTCAGAGAGGTAAAGAGACAGTGTTAAACCTATCACGTAAAAAGCTAACGGATAATGATTACATAATTTTAAGTAAAGGATTAAAATTTTGTCCCAAACCAAAATCTCATGATAAAATTAAATTAGCTGAAGAAATTTTCAATTTTTCTAGACGCCTAAAATTAAAAGAATTTTTTTATGATAAATCAAGCAGCAACTCTAATTGTGAATCAGATTCTTTCAATTCAAAAAATATGGGTTATTTCAATAAAAACAAATCATCTTTTACACCACCTACTGGACGTGACTCCCATTTAGATTTTTACATTGAAGCTATCACACAAGACATATTACACAATATTCCTCATAAGCGAGGTTATAGTAATATTTCTAAGAAAGAAATGGAGTCTTTACATAATTTAATTAATGACGAGAGTATTGTTATTAAAAAGGCTGATAAATCAAATAATATTATTATTATGAATCAGGAAGACTATGTTAAAGAAGTTGAACGTCAATTAAATGATGAAAAGTACTATCAAAAAGTCGATAAAGACCCTTCATTAGAAATTAAATCTAAAATTTCCACATGCATTGATGAAATATCTAAGAATAATAGTTCCGTATATGAAGAATTTGATACTTTTCCTCTCAAAATACGTACACCTCAGTTCTACATATTGCCCAAAACTCATAAATGTCCTGATCATACATTACCTTTAAATTATCCAGGACGACCAATTATATCAGGTTGTAATTCATATACAGAGAACTTATCCAAATTTATAGATAGTATTTTGCAGCCTTTAATGAAATCGCTTCCTTCATATATTAAAGATACTACTGATTTCATAAAAAAGTTGAAGTCTATTCCACAACTATCTCATAATTCCCTCCTTGTATCTTTAGATGTTACATCATTGTATACAAACATACCGCATGCAGATGGTATTAAGGCATGTAAATATTTTCTTGACAACACTCTTAATAATAACAGACTATCGAGTGAAGATATTTGTAAAATAATAACTCTTATCTTGGAAAATAATAATGTTACAAGCACAGGGGTATTCACTTGACCGAGCGGTGTCAAAACCCTTGCGCGAGTCACGCTGGAAGTCATATGTTTTCCCCAAATTTCCAAAGACTTCCATACAACTTGAGTTGTAAAATGGAAAGAAAGACGTGTCTGCTATAATTATTAATCTTTGCTGTAATCAATGGGCGACCCAGAGGAGACAACTTGCCCAAACGTCCATTAACTGCACCTTTACATGGTTTTTCTTCATTATCATCCGTTTTCCGTACCGATAGCTTGCCATGCCATAGAAATTACACCAGTATTCCCTTACTAACTGGGAAATATTTAACTGCGCGACCCTAGGCCAGTCCATCCACAGAATTTCCGGCGTATCACACTCATATACATACGCCAATTTTCCACTATGGCCACATAAACGGTACCTACCAAGTTCCAACTTATTGATTCCATTCTATAATTTACTGATTTCCAACCATAAATGCTGCCTTTTCAATCACACTACTTGTATACACCACTGAATTTTAATATGGACTATGTTACGAAAAGGGACAGTCATTCGGCTTGTACCCAAAATCACTACTAACGACCCAAGCATGCTTCAAATTCACTAACACTTACTCTAAAGTTATTACAATAATTTCCAATTTAATGGTACTAATTACATTCAAATAATGGGTACGGCAATGGGTAGTCCTATGGCTCCTTCATACGCTTCCCTTTTCATGGGTAAATTAGAAAAAGATTTTCTTGAAAACGAGAATTTTAAGCCCACTGTTTGGCTAAGATTTTTAGATGATATATTTATGATCTGGAACCACTCAGAAGAAGATCTACACAAATTTATTAATAGCCTAAATAATTTTCACCCCACAATGAAATTTACTTACACTGCATCCACTACGCATGTATCCTTTCTAGATGTAAATGTGATGAAAAATCCTGATAATACTATCTCTACAAATGTTCACGTAAAAGAAACTAATATCCACCAATATGTGGAATATTCGTCTTGTCATCCCAGGTCATGTAAAAACGGCATACCTTATAGTCAGGCGAAAAGATATCGACGTATCATTTCAGACGATCATCAATTAAAACATTCTTTAAATGAATTAAAAACATATTTCATAAAAAGAAATTATCCTATACATGTAATAGAGTCTGCTGTAAGTAAAGTCTGTATTCTTACCCAAAATGATGCTTTAAATACAGCAGAATGTACGAAAGATAAAAATATAATTCCTTTCATAATACAATATAATCCATCTTTGCCAAATATAGGCCTTATAATTAATAAATATTGGACTCTCCTTAACTTATCAGAAAAAAACAGCGTCAAAACACTTTACAAGAGCAAGCCAATTCTTGCTTATAGAAGACCTAGGAATTTACAAGATCTTTTGATCAGAACTAAACCGACAAAAAAGTTTCAAGGATGTTTTTCGTCATCTAAATGCAACAGACGTAGGTGCTCTCAATGTGCAAATATTACAGAAAGTACCTATTTTAGTAGCTCCAATACTAAAGAAATGTTTTCTCTACGTTATAACACTGATTGTATATCAACTGATGTAATTTATTTGATAACCTGTAAAAAATGTAACATGCAATATGTTGGACAAACACTTCAACAAGTTTCTAAGAGAATGAATAATCACCGCTTTCATATAAAAAATTATATGGATCCTCAGTTCTCCTCTAATGTTTCAATGCATTTTAATACAAATAATCACTCTTTAAGGGATTTTTCTTTCATGCCAATCGATATTGTGCACGGAGAAATGAACAGACTCATTAAAGAAAGTTATTGGATTAATCGGTTAGATACTGTTTATCCTAATGGCCTTAATACTAAGGCATTATATAAAATTGTATAGAATTTTAGTGGATGATTTGATATATTGTATTTATTTATATGTATATATGTATGTATATATGTATATATATATGTATATGTGTGTGTGTGTGTATGTGTATGTATATGTGTATATATATATATATATATATATATATATATATATATATATATATATATATATATATATGTATATATGTGTGTGTATGTATGTATGTATATATATATATATGTATATATAATATCTAGTTATATGTATTACTGTTAGTCTTTACATTATAATCTCACTCTCAGTTTTCATTAGAGACTCATGCATCATTCTGATCCAGTTGTACATATGATATTTGTATAATAAAGAATATAAATTATGATATTATGTCAATTACGTAATTATTGACATATAGACGTCATCCGCTTCTTTCAAAAGCATGACGTTATGTTAATGACGTAATTGTTTATAACTTTATAGACGTCATCAGTTTCTTTCAAATAAAGTTTGTGCCTGAAGAAGCATAAATGCGAAACTAGTCGCACAAGTTTATCGGCGTTTGTGTTGTTTTTTCATCCCCTGAATTTTTATCAACAACACAATGGCATCAAAAAGTGATCCGCTGGAAGATTTGACGTCTTTAAAATTCGAAATTCTAAAACTTTCAGAAAAACAAATGAAAAGAAGTCTTCACAGCAGCTTTTTAAACAACTGTGTCGAAGAAGGGATAATTCCGTCAGGACTACAGTTAAAACTTAAAATTTACATTGGAAACGGCGGTGAAGAATTCCAAAAATCAATTGACAACCTTTTGGATAAAGTTTCATTAAATATATGCGAGAGACTTGCAGAAGAACAAAAGAAAATATCCCTAGACATAGGAAAGCAAATGGAAAATGCTAGAGATAAACTTAAAAAGAAACTTGACAGACATAGTCTTTTTGACTTTGATCAAGAAGTGTATGAAAAAACAGAATCTTCAAAAAATAGTATACTTCTCAAGCAAAACAAAAAAATTCATAAATTGCGAGAGAATAAAGGACAAAGTCAACTAGAGAAGAAGAATGGAGCACGTTATACGATGCAAAAACAACAGCAAAAACAGCAGTATTCAAAGAACAAACATTCAGTTAATCATTCAAATGTTAAAACAGCATCACAACAGCAGAGAAAAGATACACCCAAACAGAAATTTTCAAAACCGAACCAAATTACAACATTGAAAAATGTAACACCTACAACTGTACCAAAAGCATCAACAAGCAAAACGGGAGAGGCAAAAAGGAATGTGATAAATTCAAACAAGAACAGTAAAGATCAGCAAGAGCAACAAAAAAACTGGTCTCCCCATGGCACAACAAAGAAAAGTTACGCAGAGGCCGTAATCATGGGGGAATCGGAGTCAGTGACCATGACAAAAACATTGACACACCTTGTCAAAGTTTTAGAACAATTGATACAAAAGACTTACCAAGACAAAATAACAGGAGATTCCAGAGATTTAGTAGTAGGAGACAATGGAAAAAAGAACAAAAACGGAGAAAACAAATTCAGAGAGGTAAAGAGACAGTGTTAAACCTATCACGTAAAAAACTAACGGATAATGATTACATACTTTTAAGTAAAGGATTAAAATTTTGTCCCAAACCAAAATCTCATGATAAAATTAAATTAGCTGAAGAAATTTTCAATTTTTCTAGACGCCTAAAATTAAAAGAATTTTTTTATGATAAATCAAGCAGCAACTCTAATTGTGAATCAGATTCTTTCAATTCAAAAAATATGGGTTATTTCAATAAAAACAAATCATCTTTTACACCACCTAGTGGACGTGACTCTCATTTAGATTTTTACATTGAAGCTATCACACAAGAAATATTACACAATATTCCTCATAAGAGAGGTTATAGTAATATTTCTAAGAAAGAAATGGAGTCTTTACATAATTTAATTAATGACGAGAGTATAGTTATTAAAAAGGCTGATAAATCAAATAATATTATTATTATGAATCAGGAAGACTATGTTAAAGAAGTTGAACGTCAATTAAATGATGAAAAGTACTATCAAAAAGTCGATAAAGACCCTTCATTAGAAATTAAATCTAAAATTTCCACATGCATTGATGAAATATCTAAGAATAATAGTTCCGTATATGAAGAATTTGATACTTTTCCTCTCAAAATACGTACACCTCAGTTCTACATATTGCCCAAAACTCATAAATTTCCTGATCATACATTACCTTTAAATTATCCAGGACGACCAATTATATCAGGTTGTAATTCATATACAGAGAACTTATCCAAATTTATAGATAGTATTTTGCAGCCTTTAATGAAATCGCTTCCTTCATATATTAAAGATACTACTGATTTCATAAAAAAGTTGAAGTCTATTCCACAACTATCTCATAATTCCCTCCTTGTATCTTTAGATGTTACATCATTGTATACAAACATACCGCATGCTGATGGTATTAAGGCGTGTAAATATTTTCTTGACAACACTCTTAATAATAACAGACTATCGAGTGAAGATATTTGTAAAATAATAACTCTTATCTTGGAAAATAATAATTTCCAATTTAATGGTACTAATTACATTCAAATAATGGGTACGGCAATGGGTAGTCCTATGGCTCCTTCATATGCTTCCCTTTTCATGGGTAAATTAGAAAAAGATTTTCTTGAAAACGAGAATTTTAAGCCCACTGTTTGGCTAAGATTTTTAGATGATATATTTATGATCTCGAACCACTCAGAAGAAGATCTACACAAATTTATTAATAGCCTAAATAATTTTCACCCCACAATTAAATTTACTTACACTGCATCCACTACGCATGTATCCTTTCTAGATGTAAATGTGATGAAAAATCCTGATAATACTATCTCTACAAATGTTCACGTAAAAGAAACTAATATCCACCAATATGTGGAATATTCGTCTTGTCATCCCAGGTCATGTAAAAACGGCATACCTTATAGTCAGGCGAAAAGATATCGACGTATCATTTCAGACGATCATCAATTAAAACATTCTTTAAATGAATTAAAAACATATTTCATAAAAAGAAATTATCCTATACATGTAATAGAGTCTGCTGTAAGTAAAGTCTGTATTCTTACCCAAAATGATGCTTTAAATACAGCAGAATGTACGAAAGATAAAAATATAATTCCTTTCATAATACAATATAATCCATCTTTGCCAAATATAGGCCTTATAATTAATAAATATTGGACTCTCCTTAACTTATCAGAAAAAAACAGCGTCAAAACACTTTACAAGAGCAAGCCAATTCTTGCTTATAGAAGACCTAGGAATTTACAAGATCTTTTGATCAGAACTAAACCGACAAAAAAGTTTCAAGGATGTTTTTCGTCATCTAAATGCAACAGACGTAGGTGCTCTCAATGTGCAAATATTACAGAAAGTACCTATTTTAGTAGCTCCAATACTAAAGAAATGTTTTCTCTACGTTATAACACTGATTGTATATCAACTGATGTAATTTATTTGATAACCTGTAAAAAATGTAACATGCAATATGTTGGACAAACACTTCAACAAGTTTCTAAGAGAATGAATAATCACCGCTTTCATATAAAAAATTATATGGATCCTCAGTTCTCCTCTAATGTTTCAATGCATTTTAATACAAATAATCACTCTTTAAGGGATTTTTCTTTCATGCCAATCGATATTGTGCACGGAGAAATGAACAGACTCATTAAAGAAAGTTATTGGATTAATCGGTTAGATACTGTTTATCCTAATGGCCTTAATACTAAGGCATTATATAAAATTGTATAGAATTTTAGTGGATGATTTGATATATTGTATTTATTTATATGTATATATGTATGTATATATGTATATATATATGTATATGTGTGTGTGTGTGTATGTGTATGTATATGTGTATATATATATATATATATATATATATATATATATATATATATATATATATATATATATGTATATATATATGTGTGTGTATGTATGTATGTATATATATATATATGTATATATAATATCTAGTTATATGTATTACTGTTAGTCTCTACATTATAATCTCACTCTCAGTTTTCATTAGAGACTCATGCATCATTCTGATCCAGTTGTACATATGATATTTGTATAATAAAGAATATAAATTATGATATTATGTCAATTACGTAATTATTGACATATAGACGTCATCCGCTTCTTTCAAAAGCATGACGTTATGTTAATGACGTAATTGTTTATAACTTTATAGACGTCATCAGTTTCTTTCAAATAAAGTTTGTGCCTGAAGAAGCATAAATGCGAAACTAGTCGCACAAGTTTATCGGCGTTTGTGTTGTTTTTTCATCCCCTATATATATATATATATATATATATATATATATATATATATATATATATATATATATATATATATATATATATAAAATATGTAGTTATATGTATTACTGTTAGTCTCTACATTATAATCTCACTCTCAGTTTTCATTAGAGACTCATGCATCATTCTGATCCAGTTATACATATGATATTTGTATAATAAAGAATATAAATTATGATATTATGTCAATTACGTAATTATTGATATATAGACGTCATCCGCTTCTTTCAAAAGCATGACGTTATGTTAATGACGTAATTGTTTATAACTTTATAGACGTCATCAGTTTCTTTCAAATAAATTTTGTGCCTGAAGAAGCATAAATGCGAAACTAGTCGCACAAATTTATCGGCGTTTGTGTTGTTTTTTTATCCCCTTTTTTTATCCCCTATATATATATATATATATATATATATATATATATATATATATATATATATATATATATATATATATATTCAAAGGAACATCCTTTACATAGACATAAAACAGTTTGGAACAAATTAAACTGAACAAAAATGAAAAATTAATACGATTAATTGGAACATATGTAAGGGAACAACCTACATACATGTTACAGAAATACATTTCTTTTGTATCGTCAACAATATTTTTCCCAATAATAGCGTACTGAAATGACCATACAATATGTCTAGTCGAAACTTTGAAACAATTTGCATATCAATGGACGAAACAGTGGCGTCACTAGGGATGGTGTCAACCAGTGCGGTAATTCATTGTCTCACTCCCCATTGACCTCCATCCAGCACAAAAAATCGTAAATTGTATAGACAGTCATGTGCGGTAACTCAAAGTGTCACCCCATGGACCTACTTCCTGCACAGTCATGTTGGTGTCCCCCCCCCTCCGATGGTGTCACCCGATGCGGTCTCCCCCACCCCAACCACGCACAACACTCACCGCATCCCCCTAGTGACGCCTTCGAACGAAATATGGTAAAGGTGAACATCGTCTAATTGGCTTCTTCTGAAAGTAATGAACTTCATGGACAACGACATCAAACCACCATCATAAAGTTTGATTATTCTTATTCGTTAATTGAACAATGTTGCATGATTCCCGTTCATTAATGTAATACTATTACATTGATCATCTTTTTGATGTATCACTGCTACATGGACCTTTCTATTTTGATGTAATACTGCTACATGGACCTTTTTATTAAAAGTAACACTGTTGAATAGCCCTTTATTTGATGTACCACTGTTGCATTTGTTGCATAGACCTTCTTTTTAATGCAACATTACAAGGACCATTTTATTTTAAGTAACTGTTGCATGAACCTTCTTATTTAGTGTAACATTATTACATGGACCTTCTTATTTAGTGTAACATTATTACATAGATACGAAATCTAATGTAATAATTGTACAAGGATCTTTATTTAAAGATTTATACTGTTGCCTTGACCTTCTTATATAAGATTTAGACTGTTGCCTTGACCTTATTTTTTAAGGTTTACACTGTTGCATTGACCTTATTTTTTAAGGTTTACACTCTTGCATCGACCTTCTTAGTTAAGGTTTACACTGTTGCATTTACCTTCTTAGTTAAGGTCTACACTGTTGCATTGACCTTCTTAGTTAAGGTTTACACTCTTGCATGGACCTTATTATTCAAACTTTACACTGTTGCATTGACCTTCTTAGTTAAAGTTTACACTGTTGCATTGACCTTATTATTTAAGGTTTACACTGTTGCATCGACCTTCTTAGTTAAGGTTTACACTGTTGCATTGACCTTATTATTTAAAGTTTACACTGTTGCATTGACCTTCGTATTTAAGGTAACACTGTTGAGTTGACCTTCTTCCTTAATGTAAAACTCATACATGATGATTCTCCATTAATAGAAATCTTTTACCTCGGCTTTTGATCTCTATGATTATGCGAACTATCTGTTCAAATTTCAAACTGCTTCCAAACACCGGGTCAAGGCGTTTCTCTTTAATAAATATTTTTGTTTGTTTTACTCAGGAGATATTTCTGTAGCAAATATGCACAACTGATTGCTTTGTTACTAGTATAGTAAGGTCTTCAATGCTAAATTGTTTCATCTTTATAAAAGATAAAACTACTAACTGATCTAACTCCCATATCAAATGTAAATATTCATTTTGTTTAGTCGGAACGTCATCATAAATTCCAAAAAGCAAGTGTAGAATTGAATAATAATTCATAATATTAATATTCTCTTTATGCCACGTGGAAGATACAAGTAAAGAAACTTATACATAACATTGGTACATATCATACATAGGAAATAATATGTGAAACTTCTACAAGACATTCGAAATGTATGCTACAACTTATGTTTTAAAATACAATGATGCCATCAATTGAATGTCAAATCTCATTTCCAGAGATTGCCAGAAAATAAAATCAGACTAAACAGTTGCCATTTTTAACTAAGATAGATCGAATTCATAACCATCTACTTCAGTAGGTTTGCCTCTTGTCACCGTTTAACCTCAGATAAATTACGTTTCTTATCCGGCCAAGATGTCAGCTTAAGACATGTCTTTTGAAAGACCAAATGTGTAATGGAGAATGTCACTCATGACGGCCACTATAAACTTAGATTTATCATTCCTCACTAAAATACCAAGCCCTCAAACCACTTTCAGATAAATCAGAAAGGTCAAATGTCTTATAAAATACGCATGAGACTTCGCTTTAAACATGATGCATATTGGGTGATTATGCTTTTTCCGATTTATGACTTGAAATAGCGCTTTGGGAGGTTAAATCCATTTTTTTCTAATTGGATTCATTTGTTTGTATCAAAATAAAGGGTTTTGATCTTCCCATTCAAGGAGATCAGTTTGCTTTCTTACGAACAAAACAACCTTTTTAAGAGAGAATCATAGAGGCCTAGTAGGCAGAAAGTCAGCAATATAAATCAATCTTGCTGACTTAATGACCGTCTCTGCAAGGTTTTAAGTTTCAATGCCTTACAAATTTTTGTGGTACACAGGCCACAAAACAAATTTACTCTAATTAAGTATGACGCATTCAAGATCTTTTACATGGCATTCAACTTGTGTTAATGCATTTGTGGTGTTTTTCTTCACGTTTTCTAAATTTCCCTTCCGCTTGAGAACGACAGAGACAGTGATGCTATATTGTTTATAAAATGTTTAAAAAAAAGCATGGTATGTTCACTTTGTACATGATACGTGTATATAGCCTTTCTCTATAATAGCTTTGTATCGGTTTCACAAATTTGAATGAATCGATGATATGACATAATCTAAGTTGAGGTTTCGACCAAAGCAAGGAAACCCCCAATCGCGGGATTACATTATTTCTCTACATCACTTTCATTTAAGTCGTTGGGAGAAAAATAATGTAACCCTGCGACTGGGATTTCCTTGTCTTAGTATAAACACCGACATTAACTAGTCGAGATTATTTGTCTCACCCAAATTTTCGAACTAAATTAAAATAAATCTGAACACTTGCAATTTATTTAGCAGATTCAAAACACTACTCGTCAGGTGCTATAATTGCTTCTCACTCTATACAAAGGTCATGGGTCATCAGGTTTCGAACTCCTTTATGAAAATCTGAATAGTTATCTAAGTGTAATTTATCTATACATGCCACTCTTCAAAAAGTCAATAAAAAGTTATAATTGTTAGGTGTTGGAAGTGTTGTGCAATGAACGGCCCGAGTCACGTGCCTTTTTTGTCTATAATGCGCATCTAGACGAATTTGTTAATAAGGGCAATGGAGTGACCTGTTAAATCAAAGTACACAAGTTCTATGCGTGGGGAAACAGAAACATACAATCATTTGATATTATTACTATATTCTTACATTTAATTGATCGTATTTAATATTAATATCTTTTCTACATTTAAGTTTTAACTTACATTAGTTATAATCTGGAAAATGTACTGTTGAGAAAAATACTATACGGTACTATATGCTACTGGTTACAGTTCTAAAAATACCGACATCAGAAAAGTTTTAATTAGTGACCTTCTTGGAAATTTATATTTTCTCTGCTAGAGTAATGGAAAGAGTTGCTATCTCTGTTTGCAGTGATAAGCGACTTGGAAATCCTTTTACGACCATAGTGTGCTGTTGCTATGGTAACCATTAGGTTCGATTTTATAGCATAATAATCACATACTAAAGCAAGAAATGACTCGTTTACGCCTCAAAACATTTCGACCATTTCTCGTTGTATATTCGTACAAAGTTACCTAGGGTGAATAATTGTCTTTCTACTTAAGCAGCTAAACTACAAAGCATGGAATACACCGGTATTTCACCCTGACTAATTATCATTCTTAGTGTGCATTTAAGGAAAATGTGTTTAACTCACACACTGGTCTTTGGATATTGTCAAGGGGTGTACGGTCTCCACTTTTGTTCTCCAGCCATAGGGGTAAAGGTTACATTTGTATTTTATTTGGCATGTGAAGCATATTCAACTTTTATGTCGTATCGTGAAATGATGCCTTTACTATTACGCATACTTGAAACGTTATAAACTTTTTGTTACAAGATGCGATAGATTTAAATTACGTACTTGATAGTATGACCAGTTGGTTTCTTTGTAGCCGTCTGCAGCTGTTTGTAGCTGTAGCTGTCTACATCTGTCTGTAGCTATCTGTAGCTGCCTGTATGTGTGTGTGTGCAGGTTTAACAGGCTGTCTGGCCGCCTGTGCGTCTATATGGATATGGAAGATAATGTAACCATCACGTCATTACAAAGACGAAACCGCTGATTTGTAAACTTGTGGGCATAGTGGATCCATGGAAGGTGTGAGCGGCCGATACAAGTGTAAGCCAACCCTAGAATTCGGAATAACTGTGTGGACACAATTGCAAGTTTTAAAAAATATGTATGAATCATACGGCTGTACAAGCGACCGAGTCATCTGTGTGTTCCAGTTGATTGTTTTGGTTGAGTACAATTTGGGTCATTCTAGTTATATTAGATTATTAACAAAACATGACCAAAAAAGTATTCTGGCGTGGAGATTATTCAAATTAGAACGAATGTAACTATCCTGGCATCAAATTGACTACCTTTATTGAATATAAATTGCTTATAAAGTATTCTAACAAGAACTATTCGAGTTTCTCCAGATTTGATGGAAAGAAGTATGGCATAAAGGCACTTTGTTTTTAGTTACAATTAATGTTCGACGTCTTCAAGTATGATCACCAATTATAAACCTGAAAACAGCTTTCCGTTGCCATCACAGTTACCACCCCACCCCCCAAAATAAAAGTATCCAAAAAAATGTGCAATAAAATTTTAATTAAATCATGTATGCATACAGCCCTTTCAAACTGTTTCAACTTATGCCAATCTGCCATTACATATGGCCACAGTAACTAACAAGTATAAAGGTTTGTACTACTTGTTCCAAACTAATGAATGGCCGAATAGAAAGATTTCTGCAAAAAGTCTTCCAATTTCTATAAATGACCTCGGTGTACGAATAATTGTGTGTGGAATTACAAACAATTAGGAACATTCTAAACAATTCCTCTCACAAACTGCCAATAAAACGTTCTCTTACTTTGAATACAGTGGCATGAAACCTCTTTTAATTAAACAATGAGTATTCCATAATAGGTACTAGAATCCCCTAATGAGTATCCCCTAATAGGTACTAGACTCCCCTAATGAGTATCCCCTAATAGGTACTAGAATCCCCTAATGAGTATCCCCTAATAGGTACTGGAATCCCCTAATGAGTATTCCCTAATAGATACCACGCTGTAATCAAACATAGAAAACCTTGAACAATTTTTCTTATAACACAATCTGACCAATTTGACAATAAGCATCCTATAAAGAAAACCATTCTGAAATGAAGACCTTTCCAATTGTTATAAATAACAACCATTCTGAAATGAAGACCTTTCCAATTGCTATAAATAACAACCATTCTGAAATGAAGACCTTTCCACTTGTTATAAATAACAACCAGTCTGAAATGAAGACCTTTCCACTTGTTATAAATAATAACCAGTCTGAAATGAAGACCTTTCCAATTGTTATAAATAACAACCAGTCTGAAATGAAGACCTTTCCAATTGTTATAAATAACAACCAGTCTGAAATGAAGACCTTTCCAATTGTTATAAATAACAAACCAGTCTGAAATGAAGACCTTTCCAATTGTTATAAATAACAACCAGTCTGAAATGAAGACCTTTCCACTTGTTATAAATAACAACCATTCTGAAATGAAGACCTTTCCAATTGTTATAAATAACAACCAGTCTGAAATGAAGACCTTTCCAATTGTTATAAATAACAACCAGTCTGAAATGAAGACCTTTCCAATTGTTATAAATAACAACCATTCTGAAATGAAGACCTTTCCAATTGTTATAAATAACAACCATTCTGAAATGAAGACCTTTCCAATTGTTATAAATAACAACCAGTCTGAAATGAAGACCTTTCCAATTGTTATAAATAACAACCATTCTGAAATGAAGACCTTTCCACTTGTTATAAATAACAACCATTCTGAAATGAAGACCTTTCCACTTGTTATAAATAACAACCAGTCTGAAATGAAGACCTTTCCAATTGTTTTAAATAACAACCAGTCTGAAATGAAGACCTTTCCAATTGTTTTAAATAACAACCAGTCTGAAATGAAGACCTTTCCAATTGTTATAAATAACAACCATTCTTAAATGAAGACCTTTCCAATTGTTATAAATAACAACCATTCTGAAATGAAGACCTTTCCAATTGTTATAAACAACAACCATTCTGAAATGAAGACCTTTCCACTTGTTATAAACAACAACCAGTCTGAAATGAAGACCTTTCCAATTGTTATAAACAACAACCAGTCTGAAATGAAGACCTTTCCAATTGTTATAAATAACATCCATTCTTAAATGAAGACCTTTCCACTTGTTATAAATAACAACCATTCTGAAATGAAGACCTTTCCACTTGTTATAAATAACAACCAGTCTGAAATGAAGACCTTTCCACTTGTTATAAATAACAACCATTCTGAAATGAAGACCTTTCCACTTGTTATAAATAACAACCATTCTGAAATGAAGACCTTTCCACTTGTTATAAATAACAACCATTCTGAAATGAAGACCTTTCCACTTGTTATAAATAACAACCAGTCCGAAATGAAGACCTTTCCAATTCTTATAAATAACAACCATTCTGAAATGAAGACTTTTCCAATTCTTATAAATAACAACCAGTCTGAAATGAAGACCTTTCCAATTGTTATAAATAACAACCAGTCTGAAATGAAGACCGTTCCAATTGTTATAAATAACAACCATTCTGAAATGAAGACCTTTCCACTTGTTATAAATAACAACCATTCTGAAATGAAGACCTTTCCACTTGTTATAAATAACAACCATTCTGAAATGAAGACCTTTCCACTTGTTATAAATAACAACCATTCTGAAATGAAGACCTTTCCACTTGTTATAAATAACAACCATTCTGAAATGAAGACCTTTCCACTTGTTATAAATAACAACCATTCTGAAATGAAGACCTTTCCAATTATTATAAATAACAACCATTCTGAAATGAAGACCTTTCCAATTGTTATAAAAAACAACCATTTTACAAGGACTAGGAACACTTTTACGCTTTATAAGTGTAGTCGTCATTACTAAAAATAGCCACACCATTAAAAAAGAATTGCCTAAACACAGCGAAAAGGATTTTGGGGAAAAGAGTTTGAAGGCATTTTATGAGGAGAAACATTATTACGCTTATAAAGATCTTTTAAATATATACAAATAACACACACACACACACACACACACACACACACATGTGTGTGTGTGTGTTATTTGTATATATATATATATATATATATATATATATATATATATATATATATATATATATATATATATATATATATTGTTTATATATATGTGACTGTATTGAACAGAAAGTATCAAGGACTATTAAAAAAATGTTACTGTTTTGGCTTCAAGTCCTTTTAATTTATGTTTAAAACGATGATAATACCTCTTAAAATATTGGCATTATTGTAAAGCAAAGAATCACCTTTAAACGTCTTTTGTCAACCAAGCAACATGTTAAACAACAAAAACAAACAAACAGTCAGAGAGTATTTGATCTTAGTTTGATGGAAATTATTCATGCATAAAGACCTTTCGATTAAGTTTGCAAATGATGTACATCTTCATTTAAATATAGCCACAGTTACAAACAATTAAAAATCTGTATACTACTTCTTTTCCAAAACTGCTGAACAAGCCTGATAAAAATGTTCTGGGAATCAACGTCTTTCTATTTGTACAAGTTTTTCTTATCTATCGCCAGTTATGGTTGGCGTTGACAAATCAATAAAAATCTTCCAAACCATTTCTTCTCCTAATCGAAGTATAAATTAACAAATAAAATCATATGCAGCTGAGAAAAAGTAACTTCAAACGATTGAATCCGTTTCTAATTTTATAATTGATTTCCAAAATGATATTATGACCATACGTCTAAATTAAAAATGTCCTTTTATCACTCAGTATATGCGTGAAAAAAGAAAATAAAACTCGCTTCCTAAAGCCTAGTATTTCAATGGAGCTCATAGCTGAGAAACCCAGAAAAGATACGTTGATTTCACATTCATTCTTATATTCATTATATCTTTCATGCAATACTTCAATGAAAATGCAAATAAGTTTTCACTACTCAAAACCAACTTGTGTAACAATTTTGGTACGCGTCACAAACTATTTTAACCACTTGATCACACAACTTGTAAGAGAAATTTGTATGTGTTGCATCTGGTAACAACAGTAATCTATGCTCTATGCAAATTCGTATTCTATATTACTGAAATAAATCATAACTGCACAGACAAGCGTAAAATGTTCCACATATTTGCATAATCTTGTTTTTTATATTTGACCCTGCTTAATTTGTATCGGGTATGAAAAATGACAAAACACATTAGATATTTGTCTGTATCGGGTATGAAAAATGACAAAACACATTAGACATTTATCTGTATCGGGTATGAAAAATGACAAAACACATTAGACATTTGTCTGTATCGGGTATGAAAAATGACAAAACACATTAGACATTTGTCTGTATCGGGTATGAAAAATGACAAAACACATTAGACATTTGTCTGTATCGGGTATGAAAAATGACAAAACACATTAGACATTTGTCTGTATCGGGTATGAAAAATGACAAAACACATTAGACATTTGTCTGTATCGGGTATGAAAAATGACAAAACACATTAGACATTTGTCTGTATCGGGTATGAAAAATGGCAAAACACATTAGACATTTGTCTGTATCGGGTATGAAAAATGACAAAACACATTAGACATGTGTCTGTATCGGGTATGAAAAATGACAAAACACATTAGACATGTGTCTGTATCGGGTATGAAAAATGACAAAACACATTAGACATGTGTCTGTATCGGGTATGAAAAATGACAAAACACATTAGACATTTGTCTGTATCGGGTATGAAAAATGACAAAACACATTAGACATTTGTCTGTATCGGGTATGAAAAATGACAAAACACATTAGACATTTGTCTGTATCGGGTATGAAAAATGACAAAACACATTAGACATTTGTCTGTATCGGGTATGAAAAATGACAAAACACATTAGACATTTGTCTGTATCGGGTATGAAAAATGACAAAACACATTAGACATTTGTCTGTATCGGGTATGAAAAATGACAAAACACATTAGACATTTGTCTGTATCGGGTATGAAAAATGACAAAACACATTAGACATTTGTCTGTATCGGGTATGAAAAATGACAAAACACATTAGACATTTGTCTGTATCGGGTATGAAAAATGACAAAACACATTAGACATTAATCTGTATCGGGTATGAAAAATGACAAAACACATTAGACATTAATCTGTATCGGGTATGAAAAATGACAAAACACATTAGACATTAATCTGTATCGGGTATGAAAAATGACAAAACACATTAGACATTAATCTGTATCGGGTATGAAAAATGACAAAACACATTAGACATTAATCTGTATCGGGTATGAAAAATGACAAAACACATTAGACATTAATCTGTATCGGGTATGAAAAATGACAAAACACATTAGACATTAATCTGTATCGGGTATGAAAAATGACAAAACACATTAGACATTAATCTGTATCGGGTATGAAAAATGACAAAACACATTAGACATTAATCTGTATCGGGTATGAAAAATGACAAAACACATTAGACATTAATCTGTATCGGGTATGAAAAATGACAAAACACATTAGACATTAATCTGTATCGGGTATGAAAAATGGCAAAACACATTAGACATTAATCTGTATCGGGTATGAAAAATGGCAAAACACATCAGACATTAATCTGTATCGGGTATGAAAAATGACAAAACACATCAGACATTAGTCTGTATCGGGTATGAAAAATGACAAAACACATTAGACATTTGTCTGTATCGGGTATGAAAAATGACAAAACACATTAGACATTTGTCTGTATCGGGTATGAAAAATGACAAAACACATTAGACATTTGTCTGTATCGGGTATGAAAAATGACAAAACACATTAGACATTTGTCTGTATCGGGTATGAAAAATGACAAAACACATTAGACATTTGTCTGTATCGGGTATGAAAAATGACAAAACACATTAGACATTTGTCTGTATCGGGTATGAAAAATGACAAAACACATTAGACATTTGTCTGTATCGGGTATGAAAAATGACAAAACACATTAGACATTTGTCTGTATCGGGTATGAAAAATGACAAAACACATTAGACATTTGTCTGTATCGGGTATGAAAAATGACAAAACACATTAGACATTAATCTGTATCGGGTATGAAAAATGGCAAAACACATTAGACATTAATCTGTATCGGGTATGAAAAATGGCAAAACACATCAGACATTAATCTGTATCGGGTATGAAAAATGGCAAAACACATCAGACATTTGTCTGTATCGGGTATGAAAAATGACAAAACACATCAGACATTTGTCTGTATCGGGTATGAAAAATGACAAAACACATCAGACATTTGTCTGTATCGGGTATGAAAAATGACAAAACACATCAGACATTTGTCTGTATCGGGTATGAAAAATGACAAAACACATCAGACATTTGTCTGTATCGGGTATGAAAAATGACAAAACACATTAGACATTTGTCTGTATCGGGTATGAAAAATGACAAAACACATTAGACATTTGTCTGTATCGGGTATGAAAAATGACAAAACACATTAGACATTTGTATGTATCGGGTATGAAAAATGACAAAACACATTAGACATTTGTATGTATCGGGTATGAAAAATGACAAAACACATTAGACATTTGTCTGTATCGGGTATGAAAAATGACAAAACACATTAAACATTTGTCTGTATCGGGTATGAAAAATGACTAAACACATTAGACATTTGTCTGTATCGGGTATGAAAAATGACAAAACACATTAGACATTTGTCTGTATCGGGTATGAAAAATGACAAAACACATTAGACATTTGTCTGTATCGGGTATGAAAAATGACAAAACACATTAGACATTTGTCTGTATCGGGTATGAAAAATGACAAAACACATTAGACATTTATCTGTATCGGGTATGAAAAATGACAAAACACATTAGACATTTGTCTGTATCGGGTATGAAAAATGACAAAACACATTAGACATTTGTCTGTATCGGGTATGAAAAATGACAAAACACATTAGACATTTGTCTGTATCGGGTATGAAAAATGACAAAACACATTAGACATTTGTCTGTATCGGGTATGAAAAATGACAAAACACATTAGACATTTGTCTGTATCGGGTATGGAAAATGACAAAACACATTAGACATTTGTCTGTATCGGGTATGAAAAATGACAAAACACATTAGACATTTGTCTGTATCGGGTATGAAAAATGACAAAACACATTAGACATTTGTCTGTATCGGGTATGAAAAATGACAAAACACATTAGACATTTGTCTGTATCGGGTATGAAAAATGACAAAACACATTAGACATTTGTCTGTATCGGGTATGAAAAATGACAAAACACATTAGACATTTGTCTGTATCGGGTATGAAAAATGACAAAACACATTAGACATTTGTCTGTATCGGGTATGAAAAATGACAAAACACATTAGACATTTGTCTGTATCGGGTATGAAAAATGACAAAACACATTAGACATTTGTCTGTATCGGGTATGAAAAATGACAAAACACATTAGACATTTGTCTGTATCGGGTATGAAAAATGACAAAACACATTAGACATTTGTCTGTATCGGGTATGAAAAATGACAAAACACATTAGACATTTGTCTGTATCGGGTATGAAAAATGACAAAACACATTAGACATTTGTCTGTATCGGGTATGAAAAATGACAAAACACATTAGTCATTTATCTGTATCGGGTATGAAAAATGACAAAACACATTAGACATTTATCTGTATCGGGTATGAAAAGTGACAAAACACATTAGACATTTGTTAAATTAGTGTATCGGGTATGAAAAATGACAAAACACATTAGACATTTGCTAAATTAGTGAGCTATCAGACTGTGGACGATGCTGTGTCACGATGACACAATAAATGAACTTCAATCTAAATCAAAAGGTACCTTTTTCGGTGATAATAAAGTCGACTTTCGTTTACTTCAATTATGTCAAGTGTCAAAGGATCTATTGGGGCTCAAGCGTTGATGTCAAACACAGGTTAATGAACGAAAACAATACGATTAACATGTACATCGACAAATATACTTTTTAAGCTAAATGAATCCCATTCAACATTTTGTTAGTAGATATAGAAATTCAAGGCAATGAATAGATTTTGAAAAGTTAGACTTTATATGTTCCTAACAGTACACAATTAAATATAATGTCCCATATAACCTCATTTGACTATTTGGGTTTTGATCTTTCACATAGTGCCAATAAGGTAGGATAAAAAGGTGAAATAATTGTTTTCTTTACTTTTGAATATTCTAGATCCAATGTTCAACAGTTTAAGATGGGATTATTTCCATTAATCGATTCTTTGCTTACAAACAGCTTCAGGCTAGATAGAAGCTCACTGATATAGATTCATTAATTAATGCTTACAAAATAAGCACGCGCTACATCACGGCGTCATTTAATTAGATATATTTACCACCAGTTGTTGGATAAGTATTGAAATTTGCTTTATCCCCGAACAATGAATAACTGTAATGAATGTATTTTGTAAGTATCATCGGAGAGAAAGAGAAACTGCTGATAACCTAATCTGAAATTCTGCCACTTAGATTCCTTGCAAACATTATTCATGTCTAGTGTAATTGCCTCAGTAAGATCAAATCTTTACAAACTCATTCACTTCATATTCATTTTACTTGACTGATAATCTTCCGCTCAAACTCAGTCTGATCTGTATGATGTACAGTCTGCATATAGATCTTGCCTCAGTAATGAAACAACTCTTTTAAACGTAGTTAATGATATTCTCTCTGCTTTAGGTAGCGGAAAGATTACTGTCCACGTCATCGTTTATTTGGTTGCAGCATTTAACACAATAGACCATGATAGCCATTCTCAAGTATTATAAATCACCATCCAGTATCTCATCAACTGAACGCTGGTGACACCCAAACATACAAATAGAGCCTACGAACCGAACTTGATGCTAATATCCACGTTGTAGAGCAGCAGAGAGGGTGAGCCGGACAACATTTTTAGACAAGTATTCACTGAAATCACGCTTAAAATCAATGAAACCAATGACATCAGGCCCAAAAGTCAATGACATCAGGTCCCAAATGTGTGTGTGAATCATGGATTAGGTCCAAAAAAAAATTATGAAAAAATCAATGAAATTAATGAAATCAAAAACTTTTCAACTATTACATTTTTTGGGAAAAAGGGACTACAACGTCGTTGTCACTACCCTCTCTGCTGCTAGAACTTTCAGTTGGGGTTAACCGAATATTTGATCCAGTCCGATACGATATCGTGTTCGAGGGTCATGTAAATTTATTGTTACAAATCCGTGGGGGGCAGACTGAGCATGACTAAAGAAATTTCTAAATTGATTGAAGTCCATATCAGAACACCATGTCTGCCAAATATTTCGTAGCGTATGTGTATCAACGCCGTTGAATACAGCAAGCATATTACAGTTATCTCTAATCACTTTTGGAATCTGAGTGTAGCGTTGAGTGACATAGATCACGTCCGTGTTTTTATGCCTGCCTCGGGAAAATATTCTAGCAGGATTTTTTTGTTTATCTAACATGACATCATCGTATACAACTAAATTGTTGATACTTCCATCGAGGTCTTCTACTGATGGCGCCTCGTCAATATCGGTTATAAATTCAATAACATCCTCGCCGGCAATCTCTGAAGCGTTTTCATTAAAATCTTTTAGCACTTCATAGCATCGTTGATCATCTACGCTAGGGGCAATTAAATACAACTTATCCCACTTCATCCATCTCATTATTAAATTGAGCAACAATTGCGTTTTACCGGATCCAGATGGCCCGATTATAATTGCGCGGATAGAGTTTGGTAGCGCTGCATGATGCTTCACTGGTTCTCTTGTTTTAGTCGCTGAAAAATCAATTATATTCATATCTCTATACATAAATTATGGATCTATATTGCGTGAAGTGTAAGGCGCGTACTGGCACAGATGACTTGACGACGATTACAACTAAAAATAACCGATCAGCGCTTTCTGGTAAATGCGTACAGTGTAGTACAAAGAAATTTAGATTTGTTTCTAAACCCAAGGAACCCAAGGAACCTTTAAAAAAAAACGAGGAGGTGATATCGCTGCCAAATTAGCAAAACTCCCTGGAACCCCATGGGCAAAATACCCGGGAGAAAAACACCTTCCAGGGTATAGTTATTGTGGACCGGGAACAAGACTTGATATCAGACTCAATGATCAAAATCAGCCCCGACCCGGTGAGGAACCAATAAACGCTATTGATAAGGCCTGTCACCTTCATGATGTTGCTTATAAAAGCAGCAATTTGCAACACAGGCATCTAGCAGATGTGAAATTAATTCATGCGTTGAATTCTATCACTGATAAATCCTTCAAAGAAAAATTGGCCTCCTTTTTGATAAAATCGGCAATGAAAAGTAAATTGATGTTAGGTGCTGGTAATTAATAGCAACATGGAATCTATTTACTATTCCCCAAGAGGATACTGGAAGGGTAACGCTGCAATCAGTAAACTCGCTAGCGCCGCAAAAGTGAGAAAAACCACTGCGGCTCATTGGTTATCCAAACAGGCACTATGGCAAATTTATCTACCACCGCCTAAACAAATTCAATTCTCGCATTTTGATGTAACCGGACCCAATGAAGTTCATCAGGCTGATCTATTATTTCTGCCACATGATCGTGGTTACAAATATGCGTTAACTGTAGTTGATATTGCAAGTCGATACAAAGAAGCAGAACCGTTAAAAACAAAATCGGCCACTGAAGTCGCTTCTGCATTTGAAAGGATTTATCGAAGGAGCCCTCTGCACTGGCCAAATCTGTTACAAGTTGATCCGGGCAAGGAATTTCAGGGTGCAGTGTTATCTACAATGAAATATCACAATGTCGCTATCAGACGAGGGCATACTGCACTGCATCGTGATCAGGCCATTGTAGAACGATTTAATCGGATTCTTGCTGAACGGTTATTTGGATATCAATATGCAAAAGAATTCATCCAAGAAAAAAGATCCCGTGAATGGGTTAAGAGATTACCAAGTGTAGTTACCGCACTGAATAACGAGATTACTAGAACCATCAACATGAAACCTATCAACGCGATTAAAAAGAAGTCGATACCTGAAAAACCACAAAAAGATTTCAAAGAACCAATTCTTGGTAGTAATGTCATTGTGAGGTACTTATACGAACCAGGAGAGCTTGAAGGGGATAGAAAAAGGGCTACTGATCCTATTTGGAGCGTCACTACGCATAAGATATCTAGTATAACACGATCTACGGGTAGACCTCCAATCTATAAACTGGATTCAACTGCCCCTCAACGGGGTTTTACTAGACAACAATTACAAGTGATACCCGATGATACTCAATTGCCACCCCATGGGCTTAACTAGCACCCTTGCGTCTATTGCACTCAAGACAAGTCAACATCACATTATTTCTGACATGACCGAGATTGTTATTTTTTCTATCTACGGTGAATTGGCGAGGATCCTTATCCGAATACTGCCAACGCATTATACAATTGCAACTCGCGCAGTGATTATTCTGTTGTTTCTTCAAAGTGATTATTAATTCAGCATCAATATCAAATTCTCGTTGTTTTTTTTTGTCCTGCTGTTTGTAACCGGAGAGTTTTTTATCAATAATATCATTATCGTCACCAATGATTTCATCATCGCCACCAATGATTTCATCATTGCCTGACTCTGTCAGGACAATTCTTCGAAGTTGATTTATTTTTCGTACTCTGGACACTGCGAGATAGACTAAATTCGACCATTCTATGCGATTATCTACCATCCAAAGAGTTGTATCCGATATAGTCAATCCCTGTGAAGAATGTATCGTCGCTGCATAACCTAGCGTCCACGGGGATTTATTAGCACGCAATGCATCTTCAACAACATTGATATCAACCAGCACAATATCATTTAATACTAAATTCTGCTTTTCACTTTGTCCTGGAATATCAACTTCGATGTTCTGTTTTCGCGTATCCGATGGCCTATAACAAAGAGGCACTGGAAGTGTTGCAAATTTTTGTTTATGCAATTCAAATAACTTCATCTGAAGTGTGTCTCTGACTATTTTTCTACTTGCAATGATTAAATCATTTGGTCTCCACATTTCCCAAAACTCATTCATGGGAGTTTCCGAAATTATTTCACGGGCTATTTCACACTGGATTCTATCCGGTTGTAATCTAATTAGTTTCTTCAATTCTTTTAATTCATTATCAAGTGATCTATGATCAGTATCAATTTCTTCATAATAGTCTACAAAACCCTTTAGCCATTCATGGGGAGATGCACCGACAAATGGTGGTGGTTGCTCACCGCACATGACGACTTTTGTATTCTTCAATAACAACCACTCAAGAAATATTTTTAAGACATCTTCTGACACTGTGTCTATTTCATCCCAAATGATAATTTCAGGAATAAATTTCTCTCCCATGCGCTCAGGAGTCCATTTATCTCCCTTCCATCGGAAAAAGCTGTGATAAGTGCAGGCATTTACCCCTCTCTGTATCATTTCTCTTGCAAGTCTGTGAGTCGGTGTTAGCACAATCATGTTAGAAACGCTAGCGTTTCCACGACGAAATAACTCAATTGCCCGGGTTGTTTTTCCTGACCCACCACAGCCGTTTAAATAAACTGTTTTATACAGGCATATTGGATCAGAAATCGGTGGTGCACTAGAAAATTCTGAACACTGATTGCTTTCTAAGTAATTATTTTCAATGGTAACATCTGCTGATGGAATATAATCATGAATCATTTCTTTCTTAATTCTCCATGATCCCCATTTCTCGTTGCCAGTAGCCTTAAAATCAGCCATTTTGCTATTTATGTAAAATGAGTCAGTAGCAACTCTAACTGCGGTGGTAGGAAATCTATTTATCATTGAAAACAGATTGATAGAAGCATGACCGAGCATAGAAGCTCTTAAGTGTGTGTACTGCGGATGGTATCCATCATTGTAGGTAACAATTGTACCCAATTTGGTTCCATCGGACAGAAATGCGTCCTTACGATTGACATATAGGCCCTTATTCGTTAGATCCGCCATTACAAAATCGTATTCAGCATTGTCTATAATCAATCGTGAAGAATATTTCGTATTATCATCTTTGCCACCTTGGGTAAATTTACCGATTATTCTTCGTCCAAGATTTTTTGCTTCATTGTTTCTGATTTCAAATAACTGTCTGGACCAATCCATGATTTGTTGTTCATTAAAATCAGGAAACAGTTTTCGCTCTTCGTTAATTATTTTTTCTAGATCAGGTTGTGGTAACCAGACTGATTTCTGTGCCCGATAGGATATAATTGCTTCACTGACAATTAATGATTTTAACATCTTACAATCAAGCATATACCGTAATAACACTATTGGCATCCAGTGTTTTTCAGACATGTGTTTACCAATCCAAAGATAACTACACGGATGAAGTCCTTCAGCCATTTCAAATGATACCACACAAGCGAATCCGGTTAAATCAAAATCAGGAAGTGGTCCATTAATCGCAACACGGGTCATTTCGTGTGTAGGGTGTCCAAATCGTTTGAAATATTTCTCGCATTCTCCATACCCAAGAAAACTTCCTGGATAACACGCAATCATATCAACTGAAATAACGGTATCAGCGGTGTATTTTGTGTTCCATAATCCTCCATGGCTGTATTCAAGACAGGACAATTTGACATCTGATAAAAACTCACTTCGTGTTGGTTTCCACGCGTTTTTCTTTCTAGCAAAATGTGCTGCAATGGATGGTACTGTAAAACAGTTTGCTAATAATTGATCGTCTTCTTCTCCATCCTCAGAAAACTCACTAGCTAGTTGTTTCATTTGATTCTGCAGTTCTTCAGTACGGTATAATTCTCCGTTAGGTCTTACAAACTGATCAAATCTGCATTCCTCGTCTGAATTACTATGAAATAGCCACGCCGACACAGGATCGTTTTTACTCAAATGGTAAATAGCATCAAATAATTTCTGCTCGGTAAAACATTCTTCAGGTCCCAACCCTGCTGGGGATAGATATTTTACGGTTCTATCCCGTGGAAATATTGTTACTGCAGATGACCACGCGTGCGCGTTATGATCAATAATTTCAATGGGGTTTCCTTTTTTTGATTGATATTTCGGTTCTTTTAATACTTCACCGGTGATTGTCCTTACCGATATTGGAAATCTTAATGATGTTTCTAATTTAGTTATATCCTGAATTGTTGCTCCATGCTCTTTTACCGTGAACTCCCACTCGGTTATTTTTTTTCGTCTTAGATCAGTTAGTTTATTCCCCCGGGACGCATTTGTGAAGTGTTCTATTATTCGTTCTGCTACACAATTGAGCCCTGTCGAATATTTCATGGGTGCTAGTTTTGAAATATCAGGTTTTTCATTGAGCGGATAGATCCCGTAAACAACTGCTGTGACAGGATAAGATCTTTCGTAGTAGGGTTTATCAATTCCAGTCAAAATTCCCGGTTTGGAATCCTGGTTCACGGTGACAGTTTTTTTGCCCTTGAGAATGGGTTCAAATTTATCCTTAATAGTCCATTTGCCATTCTCACGGATAATGAATTTGATTCGGAAAAAATTTCTTTCTTCCCCAAGACGTGAAATGATCACTGCTGCCTTTTCATCATTCATGGTAGCGTCAACAACACCATCAATTCGAAATGTTGACCAACAATAAGATGCTCCATCACGCTTGAATTCATTAAAACAGTCTCTGATGGGTTTATCAACAATTTTATTCTTGGGTGTATTAGAAACTATATCAAGATTGAATTGAGCATCCTTCCATGATGATCTCATGTTTCCGTCTCTTGGACGTTTGTTACGTTTTTTGGGTCTATCGCGATTAAATCTAGGATTGATTTTCAATAATCTCTTAAACTCTTTCATGTTTCCGTCTATTGTGCGTTTTGGACGTTTTTTGGGTCTATCGATATTAAATTTAGGGTTAATTTTCAATAATCTCTTAAACTCTTTCATGTTTCCGTCTCTTGGACGTTTGTTACGTTTGTTTCCGTCTATTGGACGTTTTTTTGGTCTATCGAGATTAAATCTAGGATTGATTTTTAATAATCTCTTAAACTCTTTCATGTTTCCGTCTCTTGGACGTTTTTGACGTTTTTTTGGTCTATCGAGATTAAATCTAGGATTGATTTTCAATAATCTCTTGAACTCTCTATCAGCATTGAATTTAGCATTTTTCGAAGTCAATCTCTTGAACTCCTTCATGCTATATAAAAAACAAACATTTAAATGAAAGTTTTATGTATAATGAATCACTGCAAATGGCTCATGATGGGAAATGTAACCCCGTGTAACAAATCATGCAGAAAAAATGAATACTGTAGGTATCATATGCAAAGTTTTCGACGTGGAAGTCTTGGTCCGTTACCCTGTATTCGATGTGGGGTTGGGGTTAAGGGAAGATCACAATTGTGTAGTGATTGTGGTGGTAAGCGATATAGGGAATTGAAGCGTTATTATGATAAAAGAATAAAAAATGGACAATCCATCAGAAATTATGACCCTGAAAAAGCCCTTGACCCTGACAACATCAAGGATAAAATCATAAGAACCCCGCAAGACTATATCGAAAGATTTTCCAGTGATGTAATTATTGAACCAAACACTGAATTAGACAAACAATAGAATAGTATATATGAACCAAGAATTCAGACCACATCCAGTGATTACAAAATATGAAGCATCCAGTGATGGTACTGTCAGAAACCGTAGACTAAAGAAACCGGTCGGTGTTGTGACTAATCAAGGATATTTTAGGTTTACTGTTAGGGAGGGAAAAGAAACGAAAAATTATCTCATTCATCGTTTCGTATTTGAATGTTTTAATGGATTGATCAAAGATGGTTTTGTTATTTACCACAAGGATTCTAATCCAAAGAATAATTCTGTATCCAATCTGCAGGCTATCACACTGAGTGAGAATTCCAAACAAGGAAAGACTGGCACTTGCAAAACGGTTGGGAAGAGACCTGTGACATCTTTGAATACAATAACTAATGAAGAAAAAATATTTTCATCTATGAATGAAGCCGGAAAATATTTCAATATCTGTCCGACTTCTGTACAAAAAGTTGCAGGGAGGATTTATCGATCGGCTATTTCAAAAAAGACGGGGCAAAAATTTCAATTTAGTTATGTCTAATGCATCATAATTTCCAATTAGAGATATGTCATTCTTATAGAATAATGAATTCTGAAAACATGAATAGCATCATAGTTGAAATAGCAAAATTGAAAAATCAGGATATCAAACTATCAGATGGGTTAAATCCTGATCAAATTGTGTCTGATTTTCAGGATATAGAATACGGGGTTAGCACTAACAAATATATGCTACCCAAGAAATATGCACTCATCAAAAAAATTCAGAATTCTATTAAAGACTCTCTTTCATTTTCCAGTGACATCAGTGTGTTCGTTCCGTTGTATACTATCGTAGAGGGAATACGAAAAGAATTGGGGTACGAATACGAATTGAAAAAAGAAGTCAACTCTAAAATTAGAAACCTACGAGCATTAATTCAAGAAAATGAACAATTTTGATTGCCCGACCATTGATTGCCTGACCATTGATTGCCCGACCATTGATTGCCCGACCATTATCATCGACTCTCATTTTTTTTTAGCTGACCCTCAAGGATGTCAAAAATCGATGGACGATATGTCAGATTGATCAATGAAAAAGTGTGGAAACTGTCAGTATTATTTATTTTATATACAATTATGACACTTTCCACAAACCTGATAGAAGCTGTTATAGGATGAAATAACACTTCCACGGTGGTATCAAAAATCATCCGACATGTCATTGATGTCAAAAAAGTGGAGAAACTATCAGTATTATTTTATTTATATACAATTTTGATACTTTCTCCATCAATGATAGAAGGTGTCTCACGATGAAATAACACTTCCATGACTGTGTTAAAAATCATCCGACATGTCAAGTGTTTTGCAATTGAAAAATGGTTTGCGATTTCAAATAATGGTCAATGAAGCATTAACAACCCGACTGGCTCGTGAACGACTGGATGCAATTAAGAAATTTATACCAATTCGTGACTCTGTAAGAAATAAACTGCAGCAACGACAGAGTTTACAAACTGATTTTGCTGCGGGATCTGAAGAGTTGTTTAAACCAGTAACCACAGCAACGAAAGGGGTAGAGCGTGCTATACTGGGAGATGATCCTGACGGTAAGAGAAAGGAAGAGGGTCTTATTTCTGTACTTGAAAAACTAGCAGCGAAAACTGAACAAACTGAACAAACTGATCCGAAAAAAACGACTGTTTCTCTGTTGAATAAATTTACTGATCATGCTAAAATAGTAATAAAAAAACCTAGTTTATTAAAATCAAAGGATTATCAAGCCTTTGGTAATTTTGCTGCTCAAAGTTATAATTCAAAAAAAGATTTTTTAAAGGACGAGTATAAAAATGATAGAATATCAAGTAATGATTGGTTCGATTATTTGTATAAACTAAATAAAGGGATTGGTCGTTTGAATAAGGATGAGATAGGATACAAGGAATTTAAAAAGGGAATTAGTAATTATAAAAGAGAACAAATAGAAGAGCGACAACGAGAAATAGAAGAACGGCAAGAACTAAAACGTCAAACACCAACACGTAGACAAACAAGAAGACAAAAAAAACAACAACTACCACCTGATGATGATGATGATTTAGAAGAACGACGTCAAACACCAACACGGAGACAAAAAAAACAACAACTACCACCTGATGATGATGATTATTTACAAGAAACGGATGTAGAAAAACTAGATGAAGCAGCTGGCTATAGCAGAAGTGGATTAGGAAATCCAAGGATTGGAAACATTTGTCCTGATAGTGTTATCAATGATATATCACGATTAGATGTTCTTGTAGGAGGATTCCGAGCTGGAAATAACTCTCCAGAAATAATTAATGAAGCAGCTGATATCTGTAGACGGTTATTTGCCGGCGGTATCATGGATATCAAAACCTATCGAGATTTCATTGACGAGTTAGCAAATGGGTATCATAGTGATTAAATAACAATTGAAAACACTATTGTTTTTATAATAATGATCATCCATTACAATCATGATAAACCAACCCCCGTCTATGTAGTTAATTCACGGTTTCCAGTTTATAGAGCATACTATGGAGATGGCCTCGGCAATACCATTTTAGGATTCTTTTCAAGAATGACCCCAAAAGTGATGCCGTTAGCTAAACAGTTATCAATGAAAGCCATTGATGTTATTCGTGATAAGGGTATTAGTACTGTTGGAGATCTTGCCGGGAAAGCGTTTTCAACTGCGAAGGATAAAATAACATCATTAGTGGGGCGAAAAAAGAAACCGTTACCGTCTACAGAAGAAATGCCTGCAAGTGTTAGTAAAATTATAAATAACGCAGTAGATGAAAAACTAGCGTCGATGGTAAATCAAGGGGACCAAAGCAATATTGCAAACATGATAGCGGGAAGTGGCCTTAAAAAACTACGTCGATGAAATCCTATGGATTTTCACGCTAGCGTTTTTCACGATGAAAATGGAAAATCGTTTACGATTTCACGATTTAGACTCTGATAAATAGAATAAAATGTTCAAAAAGTCATCTGATCCAGCATTTGATATGGATGCCCCAGTGCGTAAAGATGATTCTGTACGCGATTTTCAATTTTATTCTTATCACGCAGTACAACCCGATCTCCGATCACGAATTGAACTTCAAGTTCATGATACCAGTAAATATTTTCTACCGTGTGAGGCATTTATTGAAGTAGAAGGAGAACTTGTAACAAATGTTGCAGCTGATACCCCATATGACAATAACTCAAATGTCCGAGTTGGTTTTGTTAATAACGGCATCATGGCGTTATTTGAAAGCGCTAGATATCTCATTGATGGAAAAGAAATTGAATCCATTGACCGTGAAGTTGATATGGCCACAACAATCATAGGGTTAGCAAGATATTCTGATGATTATTCAAGATCAGCGGGTCCATCTATGATGTTTGCAAAGGATACTACTGATAACGCTGATCACCTTCAATTCATTAAAGTGTTAACAGCACAGGGTACTGCAGAAGCCAATCAACAAGAAGCAGCTAATCCAGAACGTCGAGCTAGACCCGGAGTTGCGTTTGATATTCTCGGAGGCGTTAATGGTAATCTCAATTTAGGATTTGCAACACGTGTAGCAACGTTGCATGGGCAGCGTCGACGATTTTCATGTGCGATTCCACTACATCACATATTTGGATTCTGTAGAAACGTCCGAAAAGTTATTTATGGAGCCAAACACACAATAGCACTCGTGAGAAAGGGTACTGATGATGATGCAATCTGGCGTAATGCTGGAGTTGCTGCCGGTAAAGTCATTTTAACAAAACTATCATTGTGGATGCCAGTGTTAACTCCATCAATCACAGAAGAACAGCGACTACTATCATTTATGGATCAAGGAGGAAAGTCGTTGTTGAGTTGGTTATCAGTGACTACGGATATTAAACAAGACAGTGTTGATGGTACATTCACATGGCACCTGGCATCAAAACAAGGTGTTTCAGCTCCACGTCATATATTTATTGCGTTACAGAATGCTGCGCGAGTTGGTAATCAAGAACGAAGTCATATGATATTTGATCAGTTAGGTGTGAATGAAGTCTCGCTGAGAATAAACGGACAGCAGGAACCATCCGAGGATATACAACTTGATTACGGTCAGAATCATATTGCACGTGTCTATCATAACCTGTTGTCATTTATGGCACGTGATCAAAATGTGGATACCGGTTTGCAAATATCACAATTGGATTTTAAAAGCCTTTATCCGATCTATTACTTTTCATTGGAACATCTTGATTTGATGAGACAATCTGTCGTTGATATACACTTCAGAGCCCGTATAACCCGTCCGACTGGTCCACCAGTTGGTGGGGTACCTCCTATCCTTATCCCGAATTATAGAGCGGTTGCTGTCATTCTCAGTGATAAATCAATGTTACTTGAAGGTGTTGGTGGAAGAATGAGAGTGGTAGATGCCCCAGTAGAAAACATGTAATTGAAAATCCGAAGGATATTTCCATTGAATCGTTTTACGATTTAGAATCAATCAATTATATATAATGTCATATAGTGTTATTAGTGTTACGTTAACTCCTGGTCAAATCAAAAAATTGCAATCAGAATCGGCTAAAAAATGTGGAACCACAATCACGTTGAAACCTAATCAAATGACTGGTGGTGAAAATAAATTATCGCTGACAACTCGTCAGGTGAAACATTTCAATGATGCTTTCAAGGATAAAAAAGGGGTTCAGATTACTCTTTCTGCGGCTGCTATTAAAAATATGATGAAAACGGGTGGTATATTTCCATTGTTAGCTGCAATACCAGCATTGATTGCAGCAGCAGCCCCAGCGGTGGCTAAAGCAGCAGCGTTAGGAGCCGTTGGTACTGCAGCAGGAATGGCACTTAAGAAGGCAGCTGGACAAGGATATAAAAAAAAGAGACGATCCGTTCAAGGATTGGGTCTAAGACTACCAGGAACCCCGTATTCATGGTACAGCGGGAGATCCGTTCACGGATCAGGCCTGAGACTACCAGGAACGGTTTATTAATTCAGAAATCTTCAATTTCCGAACCTATGATTCCCATGTCCAATTTTGATTTAATGGATGCTGCTAAAAAACTAGTGATTAAAACTTTCAGAGGTGTTTTTATGAAAGATCAATTACCACATCAACCAAACAAAACTGAAACAGGTATTATTAATCTCGATAACAGCACCGGACCTGGAACTCACTGGGCTGCATACGCTATTGATCCACGTGGGATTGTCTATTTTGATTCATATGGATTAGCCCCACCAAAAGAGTTTATGCGGTATATAAAAACCCTTCCAATGAAGACTTGGTATTCTACGCTACCAACACAACAAATCAATGACCCACCAATATGCGGCAGTGAAGTATTAAATGTCCTTGACGCTATTTCAACATCTAGAAAACCACCTCATATTGTCGTTAATGACTACACTAGTAATCGCTTTTTAGAGAGAGAAAGAGTTTTACAATAACATGATTGATATTTGGGGGAGATCTTTGAAACCCAAACCCGATGACACTGCACCACCTGATTCTGTCAAGGATGTAAAAAAACTAATCAAAGATGAAATAGCTGAGACGTTGAATTTAGAAAGTGTTGAACCAAATGAAATAGTTGTATTTCAAGATCGCCAGGGCAAATTGAAAACCAGTTATGTGTCATTGGATGATATTTTAGTTAAACAACAAAACGCAATCGAGAACACCGTTGCGTTATTTTCCGATCAGGGTAAATTGAAAACCAGTAATATTTCTCTAGATGATATTTTAGTTAAACAACAAAACGCAATCGAGAACACCGTTGCGTTATTTTCCGATCAGGGTAAACTCAAACCGGGTGTACTCGTTTCGACGATTACAGATCGATTAAAAATTCTCAACGATGAGTTAAACAATTCTGTGGTTGTACTAGCAACACTTGAATCTAGAATTGAAGAACACATAAAACAGTTTATATCATTTCGTAGAAATATCATTGATAAATTTATTGGAACCCCGTTAGATAAAATTGAACTAAAACTCCCTGATATTAAAAAATCCATCGATGAGACGAAAACTTTCATCGAAGACATCAAAGGGGATGCAACGAGGATGATAACAGCCATTGAAAAAACAAAAATTCCTCATGAGAAAACCAACAACTTAGTATACACGATCCAACACGGATCATTTGAGTGGACACCTACAAACAACAAATTAGATATCACTGCAACCGTTAAAGGTATTTATCGATTAACACTAGTAACACCATTATCTCAATTTAATATTTCATCGTCCAGTTCATCCGGGGTCAATAATACGATTTCAACGATCATCGACAAGAATACAACTGAAAAGTTTACAATCACATCTACTGATAAAAATTTGGTTAGGGTCTCAACAACGTGGTATGTGGAATTCGTAGCGGATTTAAGTAAATCGTAATTGAAAACGCTAGCGTATTTAAAATAAAAATGATTTCATCATCGCAATATCGCTATGATCAGGTCAGAGAGTATCAAACTAGACTCAAAACCTTGTCTGAGGAGTATGAATTGAAAATTAAAAAATACCGCAGGAGAATTACCACAATTGATGTTACTGTGTACGCTGTGAGTGGTGTAATCACCGGAGCTGGTATTATACTGTCTTCAGTGACAATGATGGCTCCGATAGCTGTTCCAATTTGCATTTCTGCGGCAACAACAATCGCTGGAATAATTTCAATAATCACAAAAAAAATATCCTCATGCAGCCAACGGAAACTACAAGACTACATAATTCAATTTCATGTTGTGTCCACTGCATACTCGCAATTATCCTCATTGATATCGTCATCGCTCGATGATACAATTATATCAGAGAGTGAGTTTTCAGCGATGGTAGATATATATGATTCTGCGATGTCAAAATTAGAAATACAACATGAGTATAATAACAATGACAACACAGATGGAATTACTTCAACAAATAGTGGAGAACACAAACCCAGTACAAACAAGCATGATCTCAATAACCTCAACGAATCCAGAATTCAGTGTGAATTTCCCCTCTCCGGTCCCAGTGAAGGAGATAGCGCTAGCAAAATTACGAGTATACCACAGTTGGCCAAATATTAGGTCAAAATCGTTTGGTGGTCAACAACCCAATAATTCACTGGTATTTGCAAATAAGAATAAACCAGACGGTACCCCAGACTGGAATGTTGTTTCCATACCAACCGGATCATACCAAATTGAACAAATCAATAATGAATTGCAACGTAGAATAAAATCGATTACTGGAAAAGAATCAAAAATAGCTATAACAGTTCATGAGCCAACACTATCATCTGCCATTGAAATAAACTCAGAAGAATACGTCGTAGATATCTATCAAAGTTCTATTAGAACCGTACTAGGATGGCCTGAAATCCCACCCGGGAAAAAAACCATTGATTTACCAGAACCCAAAAAAACTGATTATATCACAGACAGGATAAAATCTGATAATCCAGTAAAAAGTTATAAAGAGTTCAGTACACCCTTAGAGTTTTTTGGGATAAGATACGAACTTAGGGGGAGTTATTATATATTTGACGAACCTACAATCGTTAAAAATTTCACAGCAATGAATAATGATTTTTCACTGTTGTTAATATCTCTTAAATCCGGCTCTCTCACCCGAGATGAATTTATCAGCGTCGTAGAAATATGCAACAAAATTATCGACGATATGGAAAAATTTAATTTACGAATTATTCAAGTTATACTCGATGATCTTCCCGTATCGAGAACAATATTTGCAACAGACTATAAAATCCGCGTTGAAGATATCCCAACATTCAAACTACCAGGATATAACGTACCAGAACTAAAAAGACTTCTCAGTGATGCCATCGATGTTGGTTTCAAAATAATTCATGATACGTGGAAAAAAACAGCATCACCGGAAATAAAAATCCTCAAACATAATAATGACCCAGATGGTGGTGGCAGGCATATTGCTCCGTTCAATGTGAATATTTCAACGGTGATTGCGCTCAATTTAGTATGTGATGTGATCGAAGGAAGCTATCAAATAAATTTAGAACGATCAAATCAAGCTCAGCAAGGATATATTTTGTATTCATTTGCACCAATAGCTCCTCCAGGGTTTTTAATAATTGAATCCCCGGTGAATCCAGTCTATATGCGATGTCATAATAATTCATTAACCAGAATTAATTTCAAACTCACTGACCAGTCTAATAATCTGATTGATTTACAAGAGGAGGTTTTGCAAATTAGTCTATTTGTGAAATCCTAAGAGAGGATTTTCGTCCCCCAGACAAAGTCTGGAACACGATATCGTATCGGACTGGATCAAATATTCGGTTAACCCCAACTGAAAGTTCTAGCAGCAGAGAGGGTAGTGACAACGACGTTGTAGTCCCTTTTTCCCAAAAAATGTAATAGTTGAAAAGTTTTTGATTTCATTAATTTCATTGATTTTTTCATAATTTTTTTTTGGACCTAATCCATGATTCACACACACATTTGGGACCTGATGTCATTGACTTTTGGGCCTGATGTCATTGGTTTCATTGATTTTAAGCGTGATTTCAGTGAATACTTGTCTAAAAATGTTGTCCGGCTCACCCTCTCTGCTGCTTGTAGGGAGGTGCATATATGATGTGAAATCATGGATGACATGTAACAAGCTGCAGATGAATGAAGACAAAGCTGAGGCTATTCCGATCACAGCACAAATATTTTCTCATTCACATCCTTTACTGCAGACAATAAATATCAGCAACACCAACATTAAATTCAGTCAGTACGAAACCTACGTGTTACTCTGGAGAGTAGTCTCACATTGCACCAATATGTCACAAACATATGCAAATCTGCATATCTTGAACTGAGACGCGTCAACTCCATTCGCAAATATCTTTCCGTTGATGCCAAAAAAACGCTAGTGTATTCATTAGTACTTTTAAGAATGGAATAATGTAACTCAGTTATGTCTGGTTCGTCTCAATATATACTCTAGAAACTTCACAAAGTTCAAAGCACAGATGCTCGGATCATCTTTAGAGTACCAAAATCAGAATACACCTCCCCCTGCTCTGTATCCTACACTGGCTATCCATTCAATCCAAAATCAAACACAAAATGTGTTCTCTGTGCTACGTTTCACTGACGGACTTCAGTCATGCATACCTATCCGACCTCAAACATGTATACACATCAGGAAGATAATTACGCTTCTCTTCTGACAATCTTATTGTCATTATTTCCACTATGAAAACGAAGTAATATGGACAACGTTCTTTTGCGTACAAGAGCAAAGCAACGTAGAATGAATTGCCCATTTAAAATAGACACAACGACACAATGATCTATTTCACGAGTGTTCTTAAAACTAACCTTTTTCGACTGCAAGAACAAACTTAAAAACCTAATAATGTTTCCTACCTTAAATATTTTTATCATTTTTTTTTTATTTTTACCAATTTCATGGTGTGTTTTTTTATTTTTTGGGTTTTTGGAGTCATATCATTATAGATGTTGTAAAGCACTTAGAGCTTCTAAAGATTAGGCTCTATACAAAGTCCTCATTATTATTATTATTATTATTATTATTATTATTATTATTATTATTATTATCATTATTATTATTAGCAGATGTCATTTTTTTCAGTTCTTTAGGATAATGACATTTTCACCTTAAATAGAAGACGAATTATCGATAAAGTGATTGATTGATCAACATATCAGTACCATAAAACTCATAGTAATCAAACAAAGGCATGCAGGCTTGTTCAAATAGATGTTCTTAGCAAAAGACACGCATAAAACGAGAGGAAAATAAACGCAAACCTCGAGCAATGAAAGTTCTCTACACTGCCCCCTTTGGCATATAGATTGCTTGCAGTTTTTAAGATGGCCCTGCGATAATGTTTTCAGAGTTTAATGAAAGCACAATGATTGAAGTACGAGATAAAATCATAATTACCTGAAACAAACATTCAGTATAAACTACTATCTGTAGCATCTAAATTGTCTGTTGAAATGATGTTTGTTTAATACATCAGACGTGGCTCCAATAACAAAACCTTTTTATGAAACAGATGGCACTATCTTCCATTCTTCTGATCAATGACACTTCTGGCTTTAACAAAACACATAAATCAACACTTGAAATAATGACATACTATGAATGCGACAAGAGGCAGATGGCGCACTCATGCGTAAAAGAAAATGAAAATGAAATAAATCTGGTCGCGAAAAATTTGCAGATGTGAAATTGTACCCATTGCACACATGGATTACTTATCGTTTTTAATGTCGCCTGTTGAACATGTATGCAGGGTGTATGGTAAAAGATGGACTATTATATTCATTACGTAAAGTGTAAGGATACTTTCGGCCGTCATGAACAAGTGGACAACGTTATACCGATATAACAGCATTCTCTAATTGTAGCGAGTCAGTAAAAACATCAATTAATAATTATGTGGTAAGATTGTCCCTCAAGTCAATTTAGATAGTTAGAAATACGCATCGACTATTAATTATATGGTAACAGTGTCCCTCAAGTCCATTTAGAGAGTAAATAACACAATCCAATGATTACTTATATGGTAACAGAGTCCCTCAGTCCATTTAGAGAGTAAGTGACACAATCCAATGATTACTTATATGGTAACAGATTCCCTTAGTCCATTTAGAGAGTAAGTGACACAATCCAATGATTACTTATATGGTAACAGAGTCCCTCCAGTCCATTTAGAGAGGTAGAGACACATTTATCTGATTAAATATATGGTAACAGTTGTACTCCAGTCGATTTAGAGAGTTAGTGACACAATTCAATGATTAATTATATGATAGCAGTGTCCCTCCAGTAAATTTAGAGAGTGACGCAATCCAGTGATTAATTATATTCATATCTTTTAAAGAAAAGCAATCATATATTACATTATGTCTGTCTGTGTGTGTCTGTGTTTATGTGTGTCTGTCTGTGTATGTATGTATGTATGTATGTATGTATGTATGTATGTATGTATATGTATATGTATGTATGTATGTATGTATGTATGTATGTATGTATGTATGTATGTATGTATGTATGCATGTATGTATGTATGTGTCACAAGATAGACCGAGTCGGGACTGGATTAGTGAAGACACGGAACGCAACTGCGTTAATAAGATGTTTATTTTATAAACGCAATTTTAAAAATCAACTCTGACACCAATATTTTACAAAATATAAGAAAAATCTAATTAAATAAATGTTCCTAACATGGAACTATGAATTTCAGTAACGTAATGACAAAAAAGAAGTATATGAATGAATTTACAAATATGAAAATATATAAAAAGCTCGTATAACGAGATAGATGCAAATGTGAAAAGATAATGCGTCGTCAATATGACGAGACTAGAATGAAGATATTAAATAATTAATACGTCGTCCATATGACGAGACATATGCAACCGTGAACCCTAAATTCTGAAGTTCTCGTTTATGGGGCGAGATTTGTGTAGAATGAAATTATGCAGGTGTCGTTCATATAACGAGACTGCAAAGAAGATATTAAATAAATAATACGTCGTCCATATGACGAGATATATACAATTGTGAACCCTAAATTCTGAAGTTCTCGTTCATGGAACGAGATTTGTGTAGAATGAAATTATGCAGGTGTCGTTCATATAACGAGACTGCAAAGAAGATATTAAATAAATAATACGTCGTCCATATGACGAGATATATACAATTGTGAACCCTAAATTCTGAAGTTCTCGTTCATGGAACGAGATTTGTGTAGAATGAAATTATGCAGGTGTTGTTCATATAACGAGACTGCAAAGAAGATATTAAATAAATAATACGTCGTCCATATGACGAGATTTGTGTAGAATGAAATTATGCAGGTGTCGTTTATATAACGAGACTGCAAAGAAGATATTAAATAAATAATACGTCGTCCATATGACGAGATATATGAGCATACGTAAGCACCATACACAGGCGCCACACACGGGCATTACACTATCAGCATAGACAAGCCCACACACGTAGTCACCACAACATAGCACCACACACGCAGTTACCACAACACTGCACCACTTCAGCACAACACGTCACCACACACGCAGTTACCACAACACTGCACCACTTCAGCACAACACGTCACCATACTACGTCAGCGCAACACTTCACCACACCACTTCAGCGCAACACGTCACCACACCACTTCAGCGCAATACGTCACCACACAACTTCAGCGCAACACGTCACCACACAACTTCAGCGCAACATGTCACCACACCACTTCAGCGCAACACGTCACCACACCACTTCAGCGCAACACGTCACCACACAACTTCAGCGCAACACGTAACCACACAACTTCAGCTCTTTTAGCTGATAGATTGCTCAGTTTAGGATGGAAGCTTTTCCGACAAGACTACATAGTAATGTGATTTCTGTCTTATAATTTCGTCCTTATATACCCCTAGCTGTGACAGATAAGCGCAGCTAGGTACTTTAAACTGCAGGCAATTTCGCACATGCAGCATGAGCTGAGTGTTCGCTCATTATGTCGAAATAACTAAAAATACCCAAAAAATAATAAACTACCCTCGGTAAGGCTGTACGCAGTAACGAAATCGAGACTAGATTTTTGACCACATATACATATTGAACATAGTCGTATACAATTCCGTGACAGTATGTATGTATGTATGTATGTATGTATGTATGTATGTATGTATGTATGTATGTCTCTGTGCCTCTGTGTGTCTGTCTCTCTGTCTGTCTGTCAGTCTGCCTGCCTGCCTGTCTGTCTGTCTTGTATGTATGTATGTATGTATGTATGTATGTATGTATGTATGTATGTATGTATGTATGTATGTATGCATGCATGCATGCATGCATGCATGCATGCACGTACGTACGTACGTACGTACGTACGTACGTACGTACGCACGCACGCACGTACGTAGGTACGTACGTACGTACGTATGTATGTATGTATGTATGTATGTATGTATGTATGTATGTATGTACGTACAAGTGATAGACTATATAGTGCAATCATATGAGTAAGGGCAGACTAAATGAGTTTAATGTTCTTTACCAGTTTGTATCATTGCTCAAACTACCTTCAGTACACAATCCGGACAAAGAATGTTAAATTTTTAACTCCATATTTTCGACCAATTATTTAAAAAATGATATATGTCTAAGTGTCAGTTTGATTTAAAACTAATTTTTCAGTGTAAACCTAACTTCATACGTTCTATCTGAAAGTGAATAAAATTCAACTTTTTTCTCTTGTAAAATATCAACATTGCACCATTAAGAATTCAATTCTAGTTTTGCGTCCGAAATGTGATAGAAGAAATTATTCAATCTACATCAGTGCTTGAATTGAAACGTCCACCCAAAATTCATAACTTTGCTTCAAACTCGAGACTTATGAGTAAAGATATTCTACCCTTGAGAGAAAGATTTTGCGTCATATACTTGGCAAACATTTGGTTATTTTCCTATATCATTACAATTGAAGGATTATATGTATATAAAAAAACACATGCCCACAAAAGCTAGAGACATAATGATATACTGGTGCAAGCAGTAATTGTTCCGAAATAAATGCCTTTCCGAATGCTTTTCATTTGTTCGTTTTTATTTCGAAATTTCTCAGTTTTTTAAAGTTACTGTGAGAAATTTCACCTTTTATGAATCTGTGAGCAATGGACATCACATGTATTTTATATTAGTTTTAGAAATGATGCTTATTTTGTTTTGTAAGCTATACTGCGATCTATTGAATTGGCATAAACATTCTGTACAAATGTTGAATGTAATTGAAAACTCAGAGAAATAAACAGCTTGTGGATACTCCAGAAATGGATTTGTTATATTGCTTCAATACTGTTAAATAACTAATATGCGGCAATAAATATAATAAATTGGATATAACTCCACTGCTTGGGCCATAATTCGTTTTATACATTGTTTGCTAACAATAGGCTCTCAAAGCAATCAGCCTATATGCAAATGACCGATTCGTAACGACAAAGCGAAATAGTCACGCATTACAACAATTCGCCACATCACCAATCATTCGTCTGTATTCTTGAGGATACATAAATACATCACGTGCAGGAAAATATATTTTTTGAAATATGAAACGAAGCCAATCGAATTTAATATTACATCTTATGACAGGTGAATGCTGATGATAATCCAAACGGAAACATTTAATGGAACAAGTTCATTCTCCTCAAGGTCAACCAGTTCATTATGAATCTATGTAGCTGAATTACGTTAGAGACACCCCTCTAGTCTGCAACTATATAAATAACCAGAATTCTGTTTTAGCGTTGAATGGATGGATGTGTCGCTGTGAGAATTTGCTTACTGATAATTGTAGCTTCATCTCGTCCTACAAGATTAGTACCATCATTACGTTATCTCGAAACTATTTGGTCACAGCTTCCCAATCATCCTTCGCTGATCCAACTTGATCGTAGTAGTGATGATTTTATGTTATTGTTGCTGCTATTGCAGCTGAAGTTCTTAGTATTATTTCCTCATTTTCTTACTCCTCGTTGTTTCTCAAACAAGTGTCTGCATCTTTCCAGCCATTTCAGAATGGCTGCTTCAGTCTCCTCTGATTATTATCTTTTTTCTTCGCTCGACTCCCTTTCATGTATCTACATATCATATTCCGGTGAGACAGTGTGTTGAATGTTCACGCCAAATGATTAATCCAGATATGGCATATAGTCCCGTCCTTCCACACTAGCTGAATCTCCATGTAGGAGTCGGATGATCTTAAACTGATCCGTACCAATTCGGGAAGCCGCAGACATTTTCCTCACCTGTCATCTACACCAGTAAGGCTCCAAGATGTTCCTTCTCCAATGGCTGGTGGCAGAATTTGTGAATGTAAATGGGGCAAAAACTTACTGATTTACTGATTTTGTATAGTGGTTATGTTCGGTAATTAGAACATGTACGACATGCTAACATTGTTTGTGCACTATATAATTATTCACTGATAAGCTTTTATCAGGAAAAGTACCACTTAAGCCGGCAAGTATACGCGATGGAATGAAAGCTACAAAACTTCTCCCAGCAAAACCCACTAAACTAATGATATTTAATCTGTTGAATCTGATCTGGCAATCAGACGACATACCCCAACGCAGGAAACAGGCGTTTGTCATACTGAACCCCGGAATGGATCCAGTAATGTCTGAAAGATACTGCGCTTGGAATCAAGCGTAAGACTGGCATTCGATGAAAAACGGGAATGCAACTGAAACCTAGTAGCATTATTTATAAACACTTGAGAATGCTTATGATCTAGTAGTGACCAAGGGATTAATTGCAATGTTGAACAACTATGAAACAGACCCAATACAAAAATGAATATCAAACTTCCCAAAATGTCGAAAACACAAACTAGAGTAGTCAACCAGTACCATGAAGTTAGAGGTAAAATCCTCCGTGGGTTTGCATTTACATGTATGTGGTCTTCAGCCATGTACACAGCGATACACACGATACACAACGATACACAGCGATACACAGCCATGTACACAGCGATACACAGCGAAAATTTGCACGCAGAGAACTATTTAAGTATATTATAAAATGTTGAAAAGGCGTGACCTGATGGGAAAGGTGGCAGGGGAATAACGAGTTAGCCAGTAATGTTCTTTAAGTTTAGTTCTTTCTAGCTGTCAAAGTTGGGCTGTCCCTAATGGCTGATTATGTGCTAGACAAATAGTTTAAATTGTCATAGTCTATCAAGTTAAACATTTTCTTGTTCCATTCAAATGTGGAATCTAGTGTGCAAAGTGTATTAATGTTTGCGAGAAAATGTAAACTAATCCATGGGTACAAGTTTTCCTTGCAAAATATTTTACAATCATTTTACTTTAAGAATTAAAAGTTACCTTCTTAATTCACTAGTCCCATCTTGACCCTAACAACAACCAATCATTCTAAAATTAAAATAAAACATGTTTACGTGGTTTTCATCAACGCTAAATCAAGGTCAGGATCTAGATCAACATTACACCTGTACTTGTTTATCATTAATAATGCAGGTCACCCGATTTTCTGAACAAAAATATAATATCTAGTCAATTTGCATACAATATCATGTAATGAAAGAGAAAAAAAATTTGAAACTGAGAAACAAATAAATTTAAACTATATAATATAATCAATCAGATATACGTAATAATATATAGCGTGGTTTACCTAATCTTATTCCAATATGTTAAACTCATTTAATATTTTTGCTCTGTACATCTTCGCCTCCTGCCAATTTCGTATTCCTGTTGAATTTTATGTACATCACATTCAGCAAAGTACCTGTATCTATCGATTATATGATTATTTCATTACTTGGGCACAGCTATTTGCATTTGCCTATTTTGGTTTTTTACCAAACAAGTTATCATTTGAATATATTATGTTCGTTTCGAATTTACTTTACGTTACCAATCGTGGATCCCTCGGCTTTCGTGCGGTTCGGTTTCTACGTGTTTAGCATTGCCCGTAGTGAGTGTTCCTTTAATTGTATCCTTGGTCGTCTATCTTTGAACATCAAAGTACCATAGAATCTACCAAAATGTGAATAGATTTACTGTCTCCTGCATAAATTATGAACGAGTCACAAAGCTAATATTAACGGTACGATCGTTTGCATATTAGGGGAGGTAAACTCAGTGACTACTATGATTACTCTGAAGTTCAAGTTTGTTCCCTTTCAGTTCGAGGCTTTAAATTCACCGAAACATTACATTGGCTTCAATAATAAAATGAGCAGTCATATTATTCCCAGTTTGTATTAGGCTTCATGCATAATAATAATAATAATAATAATAATAATAATAATAATAATAATAATGGTGCGTAGCTTGTCCAATGTCTCTCTGTCGTACCTACTTTATAAATTACATTGTTATTATAAAAACCTTGACAATTTCAATCATGCATGCATTAACTTATTAGCTGTTAACTAATTAAGAAAGTTTGTTTAGTTATTTAGGTTCCAATTTATAATTATTTACAGAGTTATCCTTCTTTACCAGTCTGAGTTCACGTACAGTAATAGTTGACACTACAATGGACATCTGCACATTTTCACAAACAGGGATTTTATTATTTTTGTTTTATTCCTTCATCTTTCACTCTCGATTAAAACCTTGTCCACAAACAACACTATTCAAAAGTTGACACTTAAATTAGAATTGGAACTATCAGCTTAGATGTGGTTTTGTATCAACCTAACCATCAGCTTGATAAATCCTTAAAAAAGTAACCTAATAAAAAAAACAAGGATACCTTAACCACTTTACAAGCCTGGCGGCTACGGCGGAAATCATAATCTTAGAATCAAGAACCCAGTGTAAAGCTAACTAAGACCAAGCTGAAAAATCTGGTTTTCGAAGATTTTTCAGAATTAGACAATTTAATGATAGCAAATTCTAAGGAAAAGTTTCCACTTCCAAACTGCTCTCATTACAGACTGTTCTCTAAGTGGAGGGGAAGTTCTAAGTATAAAGATGAAACACATAAGTAATAATACAAAAGAGAGACTTATGGCGGAAGGTGAACTGCTTACATGATGAACAACACAAGCTTTAGGAGGAAAGCGAAGCCATGCATCGGCTCATAACAAAAGATATCTTATATTTCCTGGTCACATCCGGACAGGATAAGGAAGGGATTTGTCGATGCCGGATATATATGGAGAAGGAGCAACAAAATGTACATGAACGTCAGAGCCTTTTAGAATGTGGGCTACAGACTAGAATCTGGTATTGAGATAGTCAGACTACTGAATCGGGATTTCATTGAAAGTAGGATTCTGGCTTTACCAGGCAGAACGTCGCACATCAAAGAGAACAAGAGCCTACCAGACCATGGACACAGCCCGCAACCAATGATGCTTTGATTGATTTGAATAACTGCTTGGCACATTTTGACGTGATATACGAAATAAATGGAATGAAAAGGTACAAGCCATGGAATTACCCACACACCCATGGGAGACAGCGCAGTGTAATTTAGGTGTAATTTACTGTGTAATTTAAGACAGGAACCGCGTCGGAGCTATCTTCATGTTGCATGATACCTAGGTTTGAGCACAGAACTATAAAAATCCCTGATGAAAAATTGACCACGACAAAAGTCCGAACCATTTTCTGAACTAGCTCGAGATATTAAAAATCTGTTCGACATGGCCTATATAACAGCGGATTCAGATGATTCGGGACAAATGTCTAAATAGCGTTATGATTTATACCGATGATCTGGGACAAATGTCTAAATAGCGTTATGATTCATACAGATGATTTGAGACAAATGTCTAAATAGCCTTATGATTCTTACAGATGATTTGAGACAAATGTCTAAATAGCGTTATGATTCTTACAGATGATCTGGGACAAAGTTCTAAATAGCGTTATGATTCATACAGATGATCTGGGACAAATGTCTAAATAGCGTTATGATTCCTGCAGTGCCTAGATGACTAAAATTACAAAAGGGGGCAAACGAAGTAAAAATACTTAGCTAGCAGAAGTGTTATGAATGTGAACTGAATGATATTATAATACGCTTGACCAAGCTTGAAGACAAGTTGCCAAAGTGAAAGGAAGTTGATAAGGAGGCACACTGAAAACGAAAATTCGCTCTAGACATTTACAGATAAAAAGAATAGACCTCGTGGCGAAGGTTACTATACAACTATCCAAGCTTTTCCAAGCAGGAAAACAACCTACAGCTGAAGATGTTGGGTCATGTTTCGGCTGTGGATTGGATATATATATATATATATATATATATATATATATATATATATATATATATATATATATATATATATATATATATATATATATATATATATATATATAAATCTTTGGATATTGACATGTACTAAATAGTGGAAAAAGGTACAAGTTTACAATGTCTTTACACAATTTATACAACACAAAAAATCTCAAAGGTGTGGCTAGTAAGGTTAATACATCCTTACTTTGAGGTGTGGCTGGTAAGGTTAATACATCCTTACTTTAAGGCGTGGCTGGTAAGGTTAATACATCCTTACTTTAAGGTGTGGCTGGTAAGGTTAATACATCCTTACTTTAATGTGTAGCTGGTAAAGTTAATTCATCCTTACTTTGAGGTGTGGCTAGTAAGGTTAATACATCCTTACTTTGAGGTGTGGCTGGTAAGGTTAATACATCCTTACTTTAATGTGTAGCTGGTAAAGTTAATACATCCTTACTTTAAGGTGTGGCTGGTAAAGTTAATACATCCTTACTTTAAGGTGTGGCTGGTAAGGTTAATACATCCTTACTTTAATGTGTAGCTGGTAAAGTTAATACATCCTTACTTTGAGGTGTGGCTGGTAAGGTTAATACATCCTTACTTTAAGGTGTGGCTGGTAAGGTTAATACATCCTTACTTTAATGTGTAGCTGGTAAGGTTAATACATCCTTACTTTAAGGTGTGGCTGGTAAGGTTCATACATCCTTACTTTAAGGTGTGGCTGGTAAAGTTAATACATCCTTACTTAAAGGTGTGGCTGGTAAGGTTAATACATCCTTACTTTAAGGTGTGGCTGGTAAAGTTAATACATCCTTACTTTAAGGTGTGGCTGGTAAGGTTAATACATCCTTACTTTAAAGTGTGGCTGGTAAGGTTAATACATCCTTACTTTAATGTGTAGCTGGTAAGGTTAATACATCCTTACTTTAAGGTGTGGCTGGTAAGGTTAATACATCCTTACTTTAAAGTGTGGCTGGTAAGGTTAATACATCCTTACTTTAAAGTGTGGCTGGTAAGGTTAATACATCCTTACTTTAAGGTGTGGCTGTTAAGGTTAATACATCCTTACTTTAAAGTGTGGCTGGTAAGGTTAATACATCCTTACTTTAAGGTGTGGCTGGTAAGGTTAATACATCCTTACTTTAAGGTGTGGCTGGTAAGGTTAATACATCCTTACTTTAATGTGTAGCTGGTAAGGTTAATACATCCTTGCTTTAAGGTGTGGCTGGTAAGGTTCATACATCCTTACTTTAAAGTGTGGCTGGTAAGGTTAATACATCCTTACTTAAATGTGTAGCTGGTAAGGTTAATACATCCTTACTTTAAGGTGTGGCTGGTAAGGTTAATACATCCTTACTTTAAAGTGTGGCTGGTAAGGTTAATACATCCTTACTTTAAAGTGTGGCTGGTAAGGTTAATACATCCTTACTTTAAGGTGTGGCTGGTAAGGTTAATACATCCTTACTTTAAAGTGTGGCTGGTAAGGTTAATACATCCTTACTTTAAAGTGTGGCTGGTAAGGTTGATACATCCTTACTTTCAGGTGTGGCTGGTAAGGTTAATACATCCTTACTTTAATGTGTAGCTGGTAAGGTTAATACATCCTTACTTTAAGGTGTGGCTGGTAAGGTTCATACATCCTTACTTTAAAGTGTGGCTGGTAAGGTTAATACATCCTTACTTTAAAGTGTGGCTGGTAAAGTTAATACATCCTTACTTTAATGTGTAGCTGGTAAGGTTAATACATCCTTACTTTAAGGTGTGGCTGGTAAGGTTAATACATCCTTACTTTAAAGTGTGGCTGGTAAGGTTAATACATCCTTACTTTAAAGTGTGGCTGGTAAGGTTAATACATCCTTACTTTAAGGTGTGGCTGGTAAGGTTAATACATCCATACTTTAAAGTGTGGCTGGTAAGGTTAATACATCCTTACTTTAAGGTGTGGCTGGTAAGGTTAATACATCCTTACTTTAAGGTGTGGCTGGTAAGGTTAATACATCCTTTCTTTAAAGTGTGGCTGGTAAGGTTAATACATCCTTACTTTAAAGTGTGGCTGGTAAGGTTAATACATCCTTACTTTAAGGTGTGGCTGGTAAGGTTAATACATCCTTACTTTAAGGTGTGGCTGGTAAGGTTAATACATCCTTACTTTAAAGTGTGGCTGGTAAGGTTAATACATCCTTACTTTAAGGTGTGGCTGGTAAGGTTAATACATCCTTACTTTAAAGTGTGGCTAGTAAGGTTAATACATCCTTACTTTAAGGTGTGGCTGGTAAGGTTAATACATCCTTACTTTAACGTGTGGCTGGTAAGGTTAATACATCCTTACTTTAACGTGTAGCTGGTAAAGTTAATACATCCTTACTTTAAGGTGTGGCTGGTAAGGTTAATACATCCTTACTTTAAAGTGTGGCTGGTAAAGTTAATACATCCTTACTTTAATGTGTGGCTGGTAAGGTTAATACATCCTTACTTTAAGGTGTGGCTGGTAAGGTTAATACATCCTTACTTTAAAGTGTGGCTGGTAAGGTTAATACATCCGTACTTTAAAGTGTGGCTGGTAAGGTTAATACATCCTTACTTTAAGGTGTGGCTGGTAAGGTTAATACATCCTTACTTTAAAGTGTGGCTGGTAAGGTTAATACATCCTTACTTTAAGGTGTGGCTGGTAAGGTTAATACATCCTTACTTTAAGGTGTGGCTGGTAAGGTTAATACATCCTTACTTTAAGGTGTGGCTGGTAAGGTTAATACATCCTTTCTTTAAAGTGTGGCTGGTAAGGTTAATACATCCTTACTTTAAAGTGTGGCTGGTAAGGTTAATACATCCTTACTTTAAAGTGTAGCTGGTAAGGTTAATACATCCTTACTTTAAGGTGTGGCTGGTAAGGTTAATACATCCTTACTTTAAGGTGTGGCTGGTAAGGTTAATACATCCTTACTTTAAGGTGTGGCTGGTAAGGTTAATACATCCTTACTTTAAGGTGTGGCTGGTAAGGTTAATACATCCTTACTTTAAGGTGTGGCTGGTAAGGTTAATACATCCTTACTTTAAGGTGTGGCTGGTAAGGTTAATACATCCTTACTTTAAGGTGTGGCTGGTAAGGTTAATACATCCTTACTTTAAAGTGTGGCTGGTAAGGTTAATACATCCTTACTTTAAGGTGTGGCTGGTAAGATTAATACATCTTTACTTTAATTCTTTGCATACAACTATTATGGCATATATTATATTTTCTTTCTAACTGCTACCCAGGATGGGAAAGAAGATTTTAGAATTCTTGTCTCCATAGATGGGAAATATGGTAATTCGGAATGTTTTTTCCAAAGAGGATAAATGTATAGTTAGTCTAATATTGTTATCGGAGGTTTTAATTAAACTTAAATGATACCCAAGACATAGCCATATCCATGGTGTAGGGTTTTGTTCCTTTAATTACAACCGCTCAAGCACTCGTGGTACTGTAGGTCTGAATGCAGCAAAGTTTATGTTGATTAAAGAATCGTGAAAGAGATATTAATATTTTAACAGTGTATACATCAAGGTAACTAAATATAGTAATATTAAGCTATGGTGTACTTAGTGTGCTTAAAAGATGTACTTCAAGCATGGGAAGCTTTAATAGAATGACAACCCTAGGCTATGTGAGGAATCTCCGTTTTTCCCTCCATCACGACACATTGCGAGAGATTTTATTAGAAAATGAGGACACATGACAAAACTTAGTTACAAAAGCGGCTTGGTCGGAGGAGAAGAGGGTACAGGAGCAGGATTGGGAAGAAATGGAGAGACAGACGATTTAGAGGAAATTAAAGTTCCCAGACGACAACTGGATGAAGATCCATGAAAATTTCATTAGACTGGGTTATCCAGACTAGATGCCGAAGAAGATAAACGAAGAATGGGCAGCAACCTATAAATATTTTTTTATCTGCTGCTGATAATGAGACGCCTAATGTGACGTCATACTTAGGAAGGAAGAAACTTGTAGGGTCCTGCGTGTGTGAAACAGTATTCAGGGAGTACTTATGGCCCCTAATAAACATAAATTTGACTGCATTATCGCAGGCAAAAACTTTGCATTGGGTGTCAAGAATTAGGTATAGTAATTATCGTGTATAGTATTTATATTTCTGGATTGGGTGGGTGGGTATGAAATACAAAGAGGCCAGGCATGGTATCCAAATGTACAAACGCTATACGTAGATTATTATTTGCCCCAGTTAATAAAATAATAAATTATACCAAAACTAATGTTTTCAAAATTAAAATGAAAACTCATATTACTGAAAACATACTTTGTTTTTAATGAATAAATGGCCCTCAAATCTGTGGTATAACGTCACCTAGCTTAATTCGAAGACGAACAACAGAGCAGATCCTTGAAGGAATAAATACACGAGACAAAAATAAAAATAAAATATAACATGAAACAATTCTAAATCTACTTCCGATTTATGAAATAATGTCCTATCAACCTTTGTCTCTTCTTCCAGGCTGATAACCGGATACAAATTTTGTTGTCTGTGCAAAGACTGAACCAAAAAAATTCTTTCTTTGAATACAATTAAAAAAAGTTTACTTCGCATGCACAGGATACAATCCAAAAACTTATTATAGTTTTGCAAGACACATATGTTTACTTGTTATGGTCTTAGCATGAATGATAAATGTGAATGAAATAACGTTCCCATTTGTGTAATAGTGACCCGGAAGCTGAATGCCATACAAACTCTAACAAAACAGTAATGAGCGCTTGATAAATCCTGTTATGGTGTGTGTGTGTGTGTGTGTGTGAGAGAGAGAGAGAGAGAGAGAGAGAGAGAGAGAGAGAGAGAGAGAGAGAGAGAGAGAAACGTAACATAAAATTTATCTCCATAACACATTGAGATTATCAAATGATCTAAAATAGTGAATCAAAACTGTTTCACTTCTAGGATAATCCATTATTGTACATTATAACCAGTTCGTTACATTGGCGATTGCAACAACAAAGAACTATTTTACTACGACAGCAATTAACGTGAAATCTCGGGATCAGTCTGCTTTTTGTCTTGACTATAGCATTCATTGCTGTGTTTATTCTTAAACGGAAAAATCAAGACGTGCATCTGTTTAACCTTCTTTAAATGCGACTTTCACTTTTTTAAACCAACATAATCCTAATTTTCAGATTATTTGACATATTTTAATCAAACAGATAAAAACAAATAATACAAATTACAATTTAAGAAAATTTACAAAACACGGCTCCTAGTTGCTCTAAGTTGTCCTGCTCACGTTAATTTCCACACATCTTGTTATAGGTATACTTATTTAAAGCTGAGATAGATTAATTTCCAGACATCTTGTTATGGTATACTTATTAAGATCTGGGATCGATAGTCCAACATGAAAGCATTCTTCTTCTTCAAGAAATAAAAGCGCGGCTTATAACTGTATCTACATAAACAATCGAATGAACTAGCGTGTTCTACAAAAACACTAATATTTCAGGAATAGTCCCAGTCCATCAGCGATAATGAGATATGTATATTTAAGACCTGATGTGATTATACATAAAGGTTCTTGCATGAATGCTCGTGTCAAGTGATAATTATGAAAAGAGTAAGATTTATATTACAAATTTGTATCTGTTGCGAACATTGTTTCATAAATTATTTTCTTTGAGTAATATGGTACGATTCTATTTATCGCATTCACCAAATCGCAGAATATTGTAATAAATTTGGAGTATTTCTATTTGGTTGCGCCCCGTTTTAAGATTTTCTTCAATTTTTCTGATTGCTTGTTTGATTATTGGAACTTGGTCGATTGGAAATATTCCTTAGCAAAAAATAATGATTCAATTACTAGGAGCAAACGTCACCGAGTGAAGTGTTAGTGAATTTCCATGATGCCATGGTTAACTTTTGGTGAATCCAGGTCTGACTCGCATGAGTGTCCCCGTCGTTTCATAGTCCCCATTAGAATCAAGTGGTGTACATTGTTTGTGTGCCTCCAGGTGCGGTATTTACGACTGACAAATAAACAAGAAGGGACTGTTCAGTGATTGACAGATACCGGTTATGTCGCCATGGTGACAAGTGTAATGCAATTTTACGGGAGGAACGTGGCTCGAAACCATGAATTGACTGGTCTAAGGTGTCGTAATAATAATAGTTCCCGTGTTAGAGTATAGTTCTATATGTAACGTCTTTCTAAGACTTATTCAAGACAAAAGATTGGGCTGTGCTCAACATGTTTGATTTCATTCCACTCTTGCACATGTTGCACCATATATGTATTTCCAAAAGAGAGCTACAACCGTAACAAGGGGAGCAACTCGAACAACCCCACTGCGGAACAATACATGTACATATTACGGTACACTATAGGTTTACGTCATGAACTGCTGACGGTACGGAAAGTTGGTGAAGAGACACCATGCAGATTTGCGGTTGATAGACAATTGGAAAGTTTTGAGATCTTTGGTCTTGTATTGATTAGAGTAAAATTATTTATAGAATGGACACGTTGGGCTTTCTAATTTACTTCAGAAATTGTATAAAAGTCTTTGGATTAGGGTAAACTTCTAATTTCAATGGGAATCGCACCAGGTTTGACACCCCTTGGTCAAAGTAAATACCCCTGATATGTAACACTATGATACTGAAATAAATTGGCAATGCTTTCCAATTTTTCGTTCGTTTGTGCCTCTCCTTTGCATTACGCTATGGAATTATTTGTGACGTTATTGTGTTACTATAAGTGTTGCATATCTACTTGTGATGAATTAATATTTAAATCTGTGCATAATTCAACCAATCATTACCCTTTTGACGTTCTGAATTATAATTCAAATAACCACTGTCATTCCAGAGCAATAGAACAGTTCGATACATACGGCATCGTCTGATACCATGGAAATTCCTCTGTGATGTCAAATTGTCAATTGACTCGGTTTAAAGTGCATGTCATTGAGATACTCATTATATATTTAAATATTAGTTGTTGTTCTAAATTTTAATACCATGTTTCTTTAGCCAAAGTCTATTATCTCCTGATTACTGAATTATCTCCATCTTAACTTTCATCCAAAAACTTCCGGATGAAAAGTATTAATTGCCATGTGCTTCTACAAAAGTGACTATGTATTAAATCGGGTCAGGAAAAGAACACGTTGAGTCTAATTGTCACAATATTGGATAGTGCAAATTTTTTTTTCAGAATGAGTATCTTCCATTTTGACATTCAGTCCTTTAAGCGACATTCAGTCATATTTGTACTAGTGCACGCTTTTAGGTTGGCATGGTCCTAAACATATCCACGTATTGTTACAACACGTTTTGCTGCATGTGTTTCTTTGCACGTGAAAATAATGAACTTACAAAGGAATAAGGAATACGGATGTATGGGGATCCAAATAAAGTTAATGCTCTCCATATAAAGGTATTTGACATCATATTTTAAAATACGACACCCATTTTTGAAAGAATAGGTACTGAAGGCATCTATAACCTGTATGACTTTTACTTTTACCAACCCTTATACCTCGAATTCGATAAGGATGTTTACAATTTTTCCGCCTAAAATGTGTCAGATTCACCACTAAGCATCCCAGTAGTTGAATATACATGTAAAGGCATGATAACTGGATGCAGACATTCCTGAATTACTCTGATGCATTTATGACCAGGTATTTGCATTGTTTACTTTGGAACAATACAGCGACATAGACAAATTTTGTTTCGAGTCAGAATTGCATTACATAATAAGAAACACTGGCTCGTTGGAGCTCTCTGAGTGGTATTGTTGGATATGATTCTATCATTTTTTTAGACTAGCGTATGTCAATATTCGTTTAAAAACAGGTGAGATTATTTACTCATTTCATGTATTATTTAAACCAGGCTTTTCCTAGGCTGAGGTTCATGTCATCTATCTATTCACCGATACCCTTAGTTTATTTTTCTAACGAATTTTGACATTTCTTAAAGCCATTTGAGAAGTGGGTACTAAAAGTGGTCGCCAATATATTGATAGTAATAGTAACATAAAGAGGTCTATAAGGCAGGGTTCGGTCTCAACCAATCAGTAATTTCATTTCCTTATTTGGACGAATGACAGTCACAGAAAGTGATATGTTGACATGTTGTCATATATGAAAACTATTAAACTGCACACACTGTATATAAAGTGTACCCACTACGTGATAAATAAAAGGTACGATATGATTGTATTACTGTAATACAACAGTAGCTTTGTGATAAATACTGTTGCATCATGATATACTTTCTTATGGATTATTTTATACAGTAATAAACTTACTGGGCCATGTGTATGCTTCACAGATCACAATAAGTACTTTACGGCACTCAGTAGGCATAATCTATATTGACTTATAACAATAGTCCTGTCACTATTATAATCCTCACATATATATTTTAATCACTCGTACGAGCCATGTTTGCCATATATGATGAATGTTATTTGCCTTGTATTTTCCAGAATATTCAATTCTAAATAATTTATATGTTGGGCTTTTGTACTGGCTGAATACCTCTCACTCTAGTATACTTTGAAGGATCGATAACTAATATCGCCTTCCATCATCAATAAATAAATAAATACATATATAAGGTAGTTTATGCTGGTATATTGATGGAGACGTATGTTTTCTCATTTTCCCTTGAGGCCAATAGAAAGCTGACGATATGTACATGAAATGTTACAAGTAAAAAAAGGGCCACCCTTTACTCTGTCCATAATATATGCCCATGTATAAAATATATTCCATATTTTTTTCTTCAATTTATTTCCCAGTGCTTTGATTGTAAATCAAACTATAGAAACTTAAATTAAGCAGTATCAAAGATAGAGGCTGTGAAAGGGTAGCCTTACGCCTTAAGATCGATCAGTAATTTCTGTTGCTTTCTGTGGTCTCTGAATTGCCGGACCTCAGAGCGGTAAGCATGCAATATAACATATCCAGTTTGCATGCCATATAATATTAGTGTATTATTGGTACAATATAATATCAGTGTCTTATTGGTACAATATAATATTAGTGTATTATTGGTACAATATAATATTAGTGTATTATTGGTACAATATAATATTAGTGTATTATTGGTACAATATAATATTAGTGTATTATTGGTACAATATAATATTAGTGTATTATTGGTACAATATGATATTAGTGTATTAGTGGTACAATATAATATTAGTGTATTAGTGGTACAATATAATATTAGTGTATTATTGGTACAATATAATATTAGTGTATTATTGGTACAATATAATATCAGTGTATTATTGGTACAATATAATATCAGTGTATTATTGGTACAATATAATATTAGTGCATTATTGGTACAATATAATATCAGTGTATTAGTGATACAATATATCGGTGTATTATTGGTACAATATAATATTAGTGTATTATTGGTACAATATAATATTAGTGTATTATTGGTACAATATAATATTAGTGTATTATTGGTACAATATAATATTAGTGTATTAGTGGTACAACATAATATCAGTGTATTAGTTATACAATATAATATTAGTGTATTAGTGATTCAACGCTCCGAAGTAGTTATAAATTGGTATATTGCAGACATCAAAACACTGATAGTAAATTATTCACACCTGATATATGTAGTTGAACATTTTCAATCTTTTACCGTCTTTGGTTAAATAAACGATATGAATGCCCTGATTACTTATTTTTGTGTATCTCTGTGTGTGTGTGTGTGTGTGTGTGTGTGTGTGTGTGTGTGTGTGTGTGTGTGTGTGTGTTGAATATTTTCATTACGAATTCATTTTCTGGTGAAGTACTTTTTTCAACTAATGGATTATCAAGAATATAAATTAAATTGGAGGAGATAGGTAGAAAGTATGATTACAAAGTATGCTTAGCCTTTGTAATAAAATATTCAAGACGTAGTATGCATACAGGTATGACGTTCAAATCATACAAAGATACAATGATATGGTTTATTCATAAATCAACAAACAAGGGTTATAAAAGAATTTATCACCGGTACAATTAGAAAGAAACCCTAATTTTTCCAAGTATTATATACTCATGATTTGCTAATCATAAGACGCTACGTCCACCTATCATTTCAGGTTTTTTAGGCTTACAAACACAGAAGAAACAGTTTAAACTGCATAGCATCACTGAACATAAATATATATTTCGCATTTCTGGCTCACAAAAGCAACCACAAAAATTATTTGATGAAATAGAGTTTTCGTCATTCAAATCCACAGCATACTACTGAAATAGCAGAATTGTTCAATGTAATTAAAATTACAATAATCGCCAGCAGATAAAAAAAAATGGCTAAGGATTACCCTGACAAGAAGAATTCGAGATGGGATGATATAAAGAAACTGATGACGATGGCCAATGAAATTGATACTTTGCAAAACAAACATAAAATGACTTCAAAAAGATGTTTCAAAAAGAGCACAACAAATAAGGCAAAAATATTAAACTATATAAAGATATTTAGAAGTTAAAAAAGAAACACCTGATAGAAATGAAGATGTGTCGGTTCCCGAACCGAGAAAGACTGCAACACATAATCAAAAAAAAAATGGTAAAGCAGTCTCAAGTTTTTAAACGTGTTGTTTTTCTCACTGTTGTTTTTCTCACTGTTGTTTTTCTCACTGCTGTTTCACTACAGCCTCCTGCAAAAACCGTTTCCCTCTTGCTCACACACACACACACACACACACACACACACACACACACACACATATATATATATATATATATATATATATATATATATATATATATATATATATATATATATATATATATATATATATATATATATATATATACTGTAGTTTGTTTTTTTCGTTGTTGCTGAATTTTATAACAACTCCGTCAGGCATAACAGAAGATATCAATAGTTTCTTTCTTTTAAAACGTGGTTCCTAGCGCGTGGACTCGATGAAGAAGTCGACGGGTCTGCGATAACCAGACTGAGACCGGAAAAGTTGGGTTAGCGAAACAGGTAGATTGCGCAGTTGTATGAGTGAGAAAAGTATAATCTTGATATAGCGTAATTTTACTTATGATCTTACACGAGTATTTATTTCAAATGAATCTTATGAAATGAGTAGAATAAATTGTCGTGTTCTAGCTTTGGCTAACAAATGATTGATATAACCCCACGAGTTTCATAAATTTCTTTTGAAATGAGCATAATAGTAATATTCTCTAAAGTGAATACTTCGCTAAAATGTGCTAAATAATACGGGTATATCAACGTACATAAAACTAATGATACGGGTATATTAACGTAAATAAAACTTATGATACGGGTATATTAACGTAAATAAAACTAATGATACGGGTATATTAACGTACATAAAACTAATGATACGGGTATATTAACGTACATAAAACTAATGATACGGGTATATTAAGGTACATAAAACTAATGATACGGATATATCAACGTACATAAAACTAATGATACGGGTATATCAACGTAAATGAACTTATGATACGGGTATATTAACGTACATAAACTTATGATACGGCTATGAAACAGGGCAATCAAAGGGGAGGGAAAATTTCCTGAAAAAAGCTAAACTAGAAATTAACAATCTCATCTCACAAAACTGCAACATCGAGTTCATGTGGGTCCCATCCCATATAAGATTACTCGGAAACGAACTAGCAGACATAACAGCATAAGAAAAACTGCAAGAAGACTACATCACCAATATAGAGTATGGGATAACAGAACTCTACAGTATTATCAACAGAAAAATCTTAGCCAAATGGCAAACAGGAACAAAAAAACTAATTACGAATAACTCAATCATCCTACATGAACCAAACCCCCAATCACTAGCTGATAATTAAGCATCACGAAACCGTGAATAAATGCGTGGGGGATGTGGCTCCATTCCGTTACCCCGAAAAAAATAAGTAGCACCAAACGGTGCACTAAACAGTCGTGCATGCCCGAACGGGGCGAAAACGACTTTAATTCAACTAACAACAACATGATACGGCTATATAAACGTAAATAAACGTATGATACGGGTATATAAACGTACATAAAACTAATGATTTGGGTAAATAAAGGTACATGAAACTGATGATACAGATATATTAAAGTAAATAAAACTTATGCTACGGGTATATTACGTAAAGAAAATTTATGATACGGGTATATAAACGTAAATAAACTTAGGATACAGGTATATAAAGGTACATTAAACTTATGATACAGGTGTATAAAGGTACATTAAACTTATGATACAGGTATATTAACGTAAAGAAACTTATGATACGGGTATATAAACGTAAATAAACTAATGATACGGGTATATTAACGTAAATAAACTTATGATACGGGTATATAAACGTAAATAAACTAATGATACGGGTATATAAACGTAAATAAACTTAGGATACAGGTATATCAAGGTACATTAAACTTATGATACAGGTATATAAAGGTACATTAAACTTATGATACAGGTATATTAACGTAAAGAAACTTATGATACGGGTATATTAACGTAAATAAACTAATGATACGGGTATATTAACGTAAATAAACTTATGATACGGGTATATTAACGTAAAGAAACTTATGATACGGGTATATAAACATAAATAAACTAATGATACGGGTATATAAACGTAAATAAATTTATGATACGGGTATATAAATGTACATTAAACTTATGATACAGGTATATTATCGTAAATAAACGTATGATACGGGTATATCAATGTAAATAAACTTATGATACGGGTATATTAACGTAAATAAACTTATGATACGGGTATATAAACGTACATAAAACTAATGATACGGGTATATTAACGTAAATAAACTTATGATACGGGTATATAAACGTAAATAAACTTATGATACGGGTATATTAACGTATATAAAACTAATGATACTGGTATATAAACGTAAAGAAAATGTATGATACGGGTATATAAACGTAAATAAACTAATGATACGGATATATCAACGTACATAAAACTAATGATACGGGTATATCAACGTAAATGAACTTATGATACGGGTATATTAACGTACATAAACTTATGATACGGCTATATAAACGTAAATAAAACTTATGATACGGGTATATTAACGTAAACAAACCTATGATACGGGTATATCAACGTAAATAAACTAATGATACGGGTATATAAACGTAAATAAACTTATGATACGGGTATATAAACGTACAGAAAACTTATGATTCGGGTATATTAACGTAAATAAACTTATGATACGGGTATATCAATGTAAATAAACTTATGATACGGGTATATTAACGTACATAAACTTATGATACGGCTATGAAACAGGGCAATCAAAGGGGAGGGAAAATTTCCTGAAAAAAGCTAAACTAGAAATTAACAATCTCATCTCACAAAACTGCAACATCGAGTTCATGTGGGTCCCATCCCATATAAGATTACTCGGAAACGAACTAGCAGACATAACAGCATAAGAAAAACTGCAAGAAGACTACATCACCAATATAGAGTATGGGATAACAGAACTCTACAGTATTATCAACAGAAAAATCTTAGCCAAATGGCAAACAGGAACAAAAAGACTAATTACGAATAACTCAATCCTCCTACATGAACCAAACCCCCAATCACTAGCTGATAATTAAGCATCACGAAACCGTGAATAAATGCGTGGGGGATGTGGCTCCATTCCGTTACCCCGAAAAAAATAAGTAGCACCAAACGGTGCACTAAACAGTCGTGCATGCCCGAACGGGGCGAAAACGACTTTAATTCAACTAACAACAACATGATACGGCTATATAAACGTAAATAAACGTATGATACGGGTATATAAACGTACATAAAACTAATGATTTGGGTAAATAAAGGTACATGAAACTGATGATACAGATATATTAAAGTAAATAAAACTTATGCTACGGGTATATTACGTAAAGAAAATTTATGATACGGGTATATAAACGTAAATAAACTTAGGATACAGGTATATAAAGGTACATTAAACTTATGATACAGGTATATAAAGGTACATTAAACTTATGATACAGGTATATTAACGTAAAGAAACTTATGATACGGGTATATTAACGTAAATAAACTAATGATACGGGTATATTAACGTAAAGAAACTTATGATACGGGTATATAAACGTAAATAAACTAATGATACGGGTATATAAACGTAAATAAACTTAGGATACAGGTATATAAAGGTACATTAAACTTATGATACAGGTATATAAAGGTACATTAAACTTATGATACAGGTATATTAACGTAAAGAAACTTATGATACGGGTATATTAACGTAAATAAACTAATGATACGGGTATATTAACGTAAATAAACTTATGATACGGGTATATTAACGTAAAGAAACTTATGATACGGGTATATAAACATAAATAAACTAATGATACGGGTATATAAACGTAAATAAACTTATGATACGGGTATATAAATGTACATTAAACTTAGGATACAGGTATATTATCGTAAATAAACGTATGATACGGGTATATCAATGTAAATAAACTTATGATACGGGTATATTAACGTAAATAAACTTATGATACGGGTATATAAACGTACATAAAACTAATGATACGGGTATATTAACGTAAATAAACTTATGATACGGGTATATAAACGTAAATAAACTTATGATACGGGTATATTAACGTATATAAAACTAATGATACTGGTATATAAACGTAAAGAAAATGTATGATACGGGTATATAAACGTAAATAAACTAATGATACGGATATATCAACGTACATAAAACTAATGATACGGGTATATCAACGTAAATGAACTTATGATACGGGTATATTAACGTACATAAACTTATGATACGGCTATATAAACGTAAATAAAACTTATGATACGGGTATATTAACGTAAATAAACCTATGATACGGGTATATCAACGTAAATAAACTGATGACACGGGTATATAAACGTAAATAAACTTATGATACGGGTATATTAACGTAAATAAACTTATGATACTGGTATATTAACGTATATAAAACTAATGATACTGGTATATAAACGTAAAGAAAATGTATGATACGGGTATATAAACGTAAATAAACTAATGATACGGGTATATAAACGTAAATAAACTTATGATACGGGTATAAAAACGTAAATAAAACTTATGATACGGGTATATTAACGTAAATAAACCTATGATACGGGTATATCAACGTAAATAAACTGATGATACGGGTATATAAACGTAAATAAACTTATGATACGGGTATATAAACGTACAGAAAACTTATGATTCGGGTATATTAACGTAAATAAACTTATGATACGGGTATATCAATGTAAATAAACTTATGATACGGGTATATCAACGTAAATAAACTTATGATACGGGTATATTAACGTAAATAAAACAGTAGTCATATGATAAATAATGTTACTCCTTGTTAGACTTGCTTTGACGTCTTGGTATACAGTAACATACTATATGGGTCCTGTGTGTCACTATCAACACTTAATAATTGCCGATGACGCCTAGTATGTGTAAAGTTTACTGATTCATCCTATGCGATGCATTGGCACAGAATGTAAGAATTGCACATAGCATAACAGTAGCATTCATGCGCAGTTCAACGCCAGAGTTGTTACGATTGCTCACGTATTGATTTCAATAATTCGCGTTTGTTTTGTTTGCCACATTGGATACTTGCTATTTGACTTGAATTTTGCCATAATATTTAGATACTAAATAATTCATCTACTTTATTTTCTTTTTGTACTGCCTGAATGCACATGATTCTGTTAGAGTTAGAAAATAACTGATAATGTCCAATCATCTTCCATTATTAATAAAAATTGAATTAGGATGTTTCTGTGTTTATGCAGTCATATATCACATGGTTATTTTCCCTTGGCACCAGTAAAAGTTGATACAGGAATGAAATGTTGCGATTGGTTACGAATGACTAACAGTCATTCTGTCCATATGTACGCATATGTGAAACCTCTTCCATAAGTTCGATGTACTCATATTGCCGTTGGCTGTATAGCAAATTCTAAAAGCCTTATTTAAGCACTGTCGACGGTACGGGTTGTGACCGGGTAACCTTTTGCTGTATAATGAGGTACTTAAGGTCTCATAGATATGGAGCTCATGCTGGGTTGCAAGATATAATATATATCCGGTCTGCATACCATCAAATATCTATGGAACGCATGTAGCAAAATATCAGCCATGAAACATCACCGGTTTGCACGCCATAAAATATATCCGGTTTTCATGCCATAAAATATATCCGGTTTGCACACCATAACATATATCTGATGAACACGTTTGGTCCACACAAAGCATCCAGAAGTTGGACCTGGCATAGCCCGAATGGAGACCAGATTGATTATATCATGGTGAAAAGACGTTTCCACATGAGTGTAAACATTGCCAGGACAAGAAGTTTCCCAGGAGCAGACATTGGAAGTGACCATGACTTAGTGATGATGACCCTCCGACTACGTCTAAAAAAGTCGACAAAGAGGGCCCCACAAGACACCCAGAGGTCTTGGAAGCCTTCCAGACAAGGACAGGAGGAAAATTTGCACCACTGTTACTTCTTAGTGCAGAGAACAAAGTTACAGACACATTGATCGACACATTTAACATAGCAGTGACCCAAACAGCCAGTGAGATCCTTGGCAAACATCGACGATCAAAGAAACCTTGGGTTACAACTGACATACTTGATCTCTGTGACAAGCGTCGAGAGCTAAAGAAGAAGAAGTCAGAAGTAGAAGGAGCAAAACAATACAGGGAAATCAACCAGGTTATCAAGAAAAGCATGAAAAAGGCAAGGGAGACATGGAATGAAGACCAGTGTAAAGATATAGAAAACAATCTAAAGAAAATAATAGCAATAAAGCATACCAACTGGTGAAAGACCTGACCAGTGTAAAACAAGGACGATCTTCCATCATTCAAGATAATGGAGGGAAATGTCTTACAGAAGAACAAGACATTCTTAAGAGATGGACAGAATACTGCTCAGACCTGTACATCCACAGACCTACAGGGGACCCAGAACTCAACAACCCACCAGTGACCAACACTGACAACTACCCCATCCTCCGAGAAGAAGTAGAGACTGCAGTAAAATCATTGAAAAAGGGAAGGCAGCAGGAGTAGACAACATCCTTGCAGAACTAATCCAAGAAGGGGGTGAATCCATGATAAGCGCCCTACTAACAATCTGCAACGAGATCTGGCAGACTGGGGAATGGTCAACACCATGGACTCATTCACTCATAGTAACTCTCCCGAAAAAAGGCAATTTCCAGCAATGTCAGAACTATCGTACGATCCGCCTTATATGCCACCTAAGCAAAGTCATGCTAAAAATTATATTAAACTGACTGAAGCCGCGGGCAGAGCAAATCATAGCTGAAGAACAGGCAGGCTCCAGACCAGAGCAAAGCACAACTGAACAGGTTTTCAACCTGAGCATACTATGTGAGAATTACCTCGAGCACCAACAAGACCTTTATCATATCTCTATAGATTTTAAAAAGGCGTTTGACAGGGTATGGCATGCAGCCCTTTGGTCCACCATGAAGCTGTACAACATCAATGCCAACCTGATCAAAGTCATAGAAAGCCTTTACAGCAAGGCCACTAGCGCAGTATGCTTCAATGGTCAAATAGGAGATTGGTTTACGACAACTGTGGGAGTCAAACAGGGCTGCTTGCTTTCACCTACTCTCTTCAACATCTTCCTTGAAAGAATCATGACGGATTCACTGGATGACCATGAAGGAACTGTCAGTATTGGAGGCAGAATAATAACGAATCTGCGCTTTGCTGATGACATCGATGGCTTTGCAGGAAATGAGGAGCTAGCTCATTTGGTGGAAAAACTGGACAGGACAGCTACTGCTCCTGGTATGGAAATCAGTGAAGAGAAGACCAAATTGATGACCAACAACACCAGTGACATCAGCACTGACATCATAATTAGTGGCCAAAAACTGGAAACAGTTAATAAATTCAAGTACTTAGGAGCCATCGTGGCAGACGAGGGATCAAAAAGAGAAATATTGTCCAGGATTGCGCTGACAATGACAGCAATGGCAAGGCTGAAGACAATTTGGAAAGACAGAAACACATCAGTCAGCTCAAAAATCAGACTGATGCGCTCCTTGGTTGCATTTGTGTTCCTATATGTATGTGAGTCATGGACACTCACAGCGGATCTCGAAAGGAGGATACAAGCTGTTGAAATGAGATGCTTTCGAAGATTGCTTGGCATTACATATAGAGATCATGTCACGAATGAGGAAGTGGGAAACAGAATTAGGCAAGCCATTGAGCTCTATGAAGACCTATTGACCATTGTGAAGAAACGCAAAATGAAGCGGTATGGACATGTCACACGATCAACAGGTCTTGCTAAGACAATCATGCAATGTACTGTGCAGGGAGGGCGAAGGAGAGGAAGACAGAGGAAAAGATGGGAGGATAACATCTCAGAGTGGACAGGACTGAATTTGAGTGACACAGTGAGATTATCAGAGAACAGATTGGAATGGAGGAAACTGGTTGTCAGGTCATCAGTAGTGCCCCAACAGTCGACAAGACTAAGGGATAAGCAGCAGAGAGGGTGGACAGACCAAGTTTTCAAGCCGAAAAAAGCCTTCCACGGAGACTTAATTTTTCAATTAAAGGGCTGCATGTGGTTTTCCATTTTACAAAAAAGAGGGGGCGAACAAACCGAAACTATTTCAGTAAAATCCTAAGGATTTTAACCGAAACTATTTCAGTAAAATCTATGATGTTCGCAAAAGATCTCACTGATCACGCTGAACACATTCCGTATACTAAATTGCTAACACCACAAGCTACTGCATCTGATCCACAAACAGTTGGTTCTCTTTTACACGAAGCAAGACCAGCTGCTGTCTTTGATATTATAAAAAGTACTAATCCTAATCACAATTTGGGGTTTACAACACGTGTATTAATGTTGCAGGGACAGCGTCGACAATTTTTATGCCCGATTCCACTGCATCATATTTTCGGATTTTGCAGAAATGTTAGAAAAGTTGTATCTATGGAGCAAAGCATACGGTAGCACTCGTGCGAAAGGGTAGTGATAATAATGCAGTCTGGCGTGGTGCTGGTGTTGCTGATGGTAAAGTCATTATATCAAAACTATTATTGTGGATGCCAGTAATGACTCCATCAATCACCGCAGAGGGAAAATTACTATCATTTATGAATCATGGAGGAAAATCATTGCTATCATGGCTTACAACAACATCAGATACCATGGATTCTAATATTGATGGTACACTTACATGGCACCTGGTATCAAAACAAGGTGTTTCAGCTCCGCGTCATATATTTATTGCGTTACAGGATAAAACGCGATTAAACTCACAGGAACGGAGTCATATGATATTTGATCAAATAGGTGTTAATGAAGTATCATTGAGAATAAACGGCCAACAGGAACCATCCGAGGATATACTACTTGATTACGGAACCAACAAAATAGCACGCGCGTATCATCGTTTGTTGACATTTATGGGACGCGATAATTAATAATGTGGATACTGGTCTGCAAATATCACAATTTGATTTTAGAAAACTATATCCCATCTATTACTTCTCGCTGGAACATCTTGACTTAACGAGACAATAAGTAGTTGACATACACTTCAGAGCTCGTGTAACTCGTCCGGTTGTAGGTGGTGTTGTCACTATCCAGAATTACAGAGCAGTTGTTATTTTCAGCGACAAATCAATGCTACTCGAAGGTGCTGGTGGACGAATGAGAGTAATTGATGCACCAGTGGAAAATATGTAATGTAACAATTGGATCAATCTGTTATTAAATAAAATGTCATATAGTCATGTTAGTGTTACGTTAACTCCTGGTCAAATTAAAAAATTGCAATCGGAATCAGCTAAAAAATGTGGGACCACAATATCGCTGAAGCACAATCAGATGTCTGGTGGTCAGAATAAACTGTCATTGACAGCTAGTCAGATAAAACACTTCAGTGATGCCATCAAAGATGAAAAAAGGTGTTCAGGTCACTCTCTCTGCGGCCGCGATCAAAAACATGATAAAATCGGGTGGTATATTCCCACTTTTCGCTGCGTTACCAGCATTGATTGCGGCAGCGGCCCCAGCGGTAGCAAAAGCCGCCGCGCTAGGAACCGTTGGTATAGCGGCAGGGATGGCACTAAACAAAGCTACCGGACAGGGATACAAAAAAAGAAACGATTAGGAAAGGGTCTAAGACTACCAGGAACTCTGTATTCATGGTACAGCGGAAACGGCCTGAGACTAGGAACAATTTACTAACTCCAATATCGCAGATATCACCGATGTCAAATTTCGATTTACTCGACGCTGCTAAAAAAAAACTAGCGATAAAAAACTTTAGAGGTGTCTTTATGAGAGATCTGTTATCACAACAACCAAACAGCGTTAAAACCGGTATCATTAACCTCGATAACAACACCGGACCTGGAACTCACTGAGTTGCATATGCGATTGATCCACGTGTGATTGTTTATTTTGAGTTATATGGGTTAGCACCGCCTAAAGGGTTTATGCGTTATATAAACCGCTTAAAAACTCCTTTCTGGTATTCCACGCTACCAACACAGAAAATGAATGACCCACCAATATGCAGCATAGAAGTATTAAATGTACTCAACGCTATTTCATCATCGGGAAAACCACCCCGTAAAACCGTACACGAATATACGAGTAATCGCTTTTTAGAGAGATCTTAGAGTATAATGATTGATATTTGGGGACATCTTTATCAAGCCTGAAAAAACCCACCGCGGAAATATCTGCAACCGGTGATGTAAAAAAAAATAATCGAAGATGAAATATCCGAGATGTTAAACCTCGCAAGTGTTGATCCTAATGAAATAGTTGTATTTCAAGATCGTCAGGGTAAATTGAAAACTAGTAATGTTTCCCTTGATGATATTTTAGTTAAACAACGCGGTATAACGTAAAATGCTATCGCGGTATTTTCCGATCAGGTTAAACGCAAACCAGATGTTCTCATTTCAACTATTGTGGATAGAATTAACAATTTAGAACCATTAGAAAAACTACGCGATGAAAACGACGACCATAACTCTAAATTCGATCAGTTTTCTGAATTACAAAGGAGTATAATCGTCAATATTGACAAACCTCTATTAGATTTCTTTGGAAATCCACCGGTGACCACACCGAAACTCACGGAGGTAAAAACCACTATCGATGTTTTGACAAAACTACGATCCGATTATGACGCTCATATCGAACAATTTACTGTTACGTAAAATCTCTTTAAAAAAAACCGATGATGCCGTCGATAAATTTTTTGGGTAAAAATGCTAAGCCCGAAGAAATCAAAACAGATCTTGTTGGTATTATCACGAAACTCGATGCAATAACTGCGATTAATCGGCGAATAGAAGTTGCTCGCAAAGATATTAAAACGACCAACGATGTCATCAGGGATGATAGAAAAACTTGAAAAAATAAAAATCCCTCACGAACAAAAAAATATCGTAAATAATGTGTACGCGATCCAACACGGATCATTTACGTGAACACCATCCACTAACATATTAAATATCACCGCGGCCATCAAAGGTATTTATCGATTAACACTAGTGTCGCCGACTCAATTTTATATTTCATCAACGAGTTCATCTGGCGTCAACAATATGATATCAACGATCATCGACAAGGAAACAACTGAACGATTCACAATGATATCCACTGATAATAATTTGGCTAGGGTTTCAGTAACATGGTATGTGGAATTCCTAACGGATTTAAGTAAACAACTGAATTAAAAATCCATAGGATTTTCAACGCTGGCGAATTTAACACTAGCAATTTGAAATCTGTTATAATAAATAAAATGTCATCATTGGCAACGTCACAACAATATCGTTATGATCAGGTAAGAGAATTTCAAATTAAACTCAAAACACTCACTGAGGAGTACCAAACAAAAATATAAAAAAATACCGACGAAGAATCACCGCAGTTTACGTTACCGTGTATTCGGTATCAGGTGTAATCACCGGAGCTGGTATTATACTCTCCTAGGTGACAATGATTGCCCCGATAGCTGTTCCAATTTGTATATCAGCGACGACGACAATCGCGGGAATAATTTCGATTATAACAAAAAAAAATATCATCATGCAGCCAGCGCAAACTGCAGGATTACGTAGTTAAGTTCCATGTTGTGTCAACCGCGTACTCACAATTATCTTCGATGATATCATCGTCACTCGAGGACACATTAATATCCGATAGTGAGTTTTCAGCGATGGTACGTGTTTATGATTTCGCGATGTCAAAATTAGAAAAACAACACGAATATAATAACAATGGCAACATCGCAAGAACTACTTCAACGAATAGCGGAAAACACAACCCCGGTGAAAACCAGGATGATATCAATAACCTCAACGAATCCTGAATTCAGTGTGAATTTCCCTACTGGGGTTTCAGTTAAGGAAATAGCACTAGCAAAACTAAGAGTATATCATAGTTGGCCAAATATCAGATCAGTACCAACCGAATAATTCCCTGGTGTTTGCGAGTAAGAATAAACAAGACGGAACTCCTGAATGGAACTTTGTTTCCTTACCGTCTGGGTCCTACCAAATTGAAGAAATTAATGATGAATTACAGCGCAGAATAAAATCCATTACTGGAAAAGAATCAAAAATCGCTATAACGGTTTATGAACCAACACTATTATCTGCCATTGAGATAAACTCAAGAGTATGCCGTAGATATCTATCAGAGTTCGATAAGGACAATACTGGGTTGGCCTGAAATCCCACCTCGACAAGAAACCGTTAATATACCCGAACCGAAAAAAATCTGATTATATTTCAACTAAGGAGTATTATCATATTTATCGTAGGTGGTATGGCGGCGGTGGATACGAAAACAGTTTAGGTTATTATGTTGAACCACTAGATCATTCTGGTTTTGCTCATGGTTTGTTTGAGATAGAAGGATCCAGGGACGATAAGTATTATGTAATAAAGGAATTCAACATGAACAAACAATTCACGAATATGAATTCCAGTTTTGAAAAATTGGAAAATAACTTCATAGAAGAAATTAGTAAAACCCCACCTAACCGAGATGAAGCCATCAAATACATGGAGATGTGTAATAAAATTATCGCAGACATGGAATTTTTCAATTCGCGATTTGTTCGATTTATATTAGATCATAATAATCCTAAAACGAGAACAGAATTTGCAAAGAAACTTAATATACGCATAGAAGATATCCTCCACGATTTTAAGTTGCCAGACTATAACGCACCAAAACTAAAAAAATCTCAATGATGCCATCGATGATGATTTTAAAATGATTCACGACGCATGGAAGAAAATAGCACAACCACAAACAACAATCCTCAAACATAATAATGACTCAGATGGTGGTGGTAGGCATATCGCTCCTCAAAACGTCAATATATCCTCGGTGATCGCAGTGAATTTAGTATGTGATGTTATCGAAGGAAGTTATCAAATAAATCTCGAAAGATCAAATCAAACTCAACAAGGATATATTTTATACTCATTTGCACCAACAGCTCCTCCAGTGTTTCTAATCATTGAAGATCCAACTAATCCAGTCTATATGCGAGGTCATAATGATTCATTAACGAGAATTAATTTTAAACTCACTGACTAATCCAATAATCTAATTGATTTACGAAGTGAGGTTTTACAAATTAGTCTGTTTCTGAAATCCTAAAACGATTTTCGTCTTAAGACTTTCACCCTAAAGAGTTTTACTATAACAAATCGTCTCCACAGCGACATCAGTGCCGGGTCTGTAGCGTAAAATCCTAAACGATTTCTCTTCATTTTTGTCTGCCTGAATTGGTTTTGGTTTGAAATCCTTTAGGATTTTACTGAAATAGTTTCGGTTGAAATCCTTTAGGATTTTACTGAAATAGTTTCGGTTTGCTCGCCCCCTCTTTTTTGTAAAATGGAAAACCACATGCAGCCCTTCAATTGAAAAATTAAGTCTCCGTGGAAGGCTTATTTCGGCTTGAAAATTTGGTCTGTCCACCCTCTCTGCTGCTGGATAGATAGGTAGATAGATAGAACATATATCCGGTTTGCACGCCGTCAATAATCTCCGGTTTTCATGCCATAGACTATATCCAGTTTTCATGTCGTTAAATATATCCGGTTCGCATGCCATACAATATATCCGGTTTGCATGCCATACAATATATCCGGTTTGCACGCCATAAAAGCTAGTACTAAACAATTTTACGAAGCAGCATAACACTTCTCAAGAGTTAACGAGTCACACCGGTTATGTCGCCAATTTATCGCAGGTTCACCTCACTGTCGAAATTAACTAATTCGTAGCAGTGTCGGCTATAGCAATCGAGCTTAACTTTTCATGGTCGAAAAGGCAATAACCGCCTTAAGCCCTTTATATGCTTACCTTAGAAACTTTATATATATATATATATATATATGTGTGTGTGTGTGTGTGTGTGTGTGTGATATTTGTGTGCGTGTCTAACCCATCAGACGTTAGCATTTTGAGTTGAATAACAGCATGAGAATGAGGACGCTTTTATAACCTCATTGCCAAGCCGACATTTTATAAAACGTCCAAATTCCACTTGACCATAAAGTATGTCAACAGACTGAACATTTAACTACAGATGATTATCCTTTCTATACAAGACTGAACATTTAACTACAGATGATTATCCTTTCTATACAAGATAATTTCAAAGTATTCTTCACTTTTGATAATGGGTCTGGGACAATTTCAAAAAATTAATGGAATCTAATATTGAATTAACATGTTGGGGATTATATGGGTAACTTTAAATATTGTTCAAAACAAAGTTAAGCAATAATTGATTTGATACCATACAATTCTGAAGTTAAACTCAGCCAGTCATAATTGAATTTTCAAAAGTAATATTTTAATTTATTGGTTTTCACGTGATCTCAATCAAACTCCTGTTTTATTAGATCAATGTCGTATTTCGAGTAAGGTAACTCGGGTTGTAAAAGAGGACCACACTAGGTTCATTGGTCAACACCATCGTACTACCGACCACATTGGTCAACACCATCGTACTACCGACCACATTGGTCAACACCATCGTACTACCGAACACGTTTAGAATTTTGTACTTACATTAAAATGCGTGTATATGAATGCCTTCTGGACGAATTCATTTGTACATACGGTAGCGAATGTACTCTCCAATCACGGATAAAGGCACAGGAATAAACACAGCATAAAGCGGTAATACTGACTTATTTATTAATGTTCTTTCAAATTCAGCGAATCTCATAGACCGCTAGATAGTCAATAACAAACCTGTAGACAGAAAAAATCTGTTCATGCTGGAGAAAAGCTTCTGTCGGGTAAGATTTTTTTTCTTTAACAATTGATTTGACGTTAACAGTTTTGTGTATTTATTTAGACTTAACATCGTTAGTCGATCATTTGATAAATCTTATAAATGCATTGTTTTAAATACGAACCCGATATAAAATGGTGTGAGGCTATTTATAAGCAGATCCTGGCATGAGATAGGAATGGACGTTTGTTTACAAAAGAGACGTGAGATAAGAATGGACCATTGTTTATAAAAAAGACGTGAGATAGGAATGGACCTTTATTTACAAAAAGGACATAAGATGGGAATGGACCTTTGTTTACAAAAGGACGTGCGACAGGAATGTACCTTTGTTTACAAAAAGGACATGAGATGAAAAAGGCCCTTTGTTTGCAAAAAAGACATGAGATAGGAATGGGTTTTTGTTTACAAAAGGACATGAGATGGAAAAGGCCCTCTGTTTACAAAAAAAGACGTGAGATAGGAATAGACCTTTGTTTCCAAAAAGTACATGAGATGGAAAAGGCCCTTTGTTTGCAAAAAAGACATGAGATAGGAATGGGCTTTTGTTTACAAAAAGGACATGAGATGGAAAAGGCCCTCTGTTTACAAAAAAAGACGTGAGATAGGAATAGACCTTTGTTTCCAAAAAGTACATGAGATGGAAAAGGCCCTTTGTTTGCAAAAAAGACGTGAGATAGGAATGGACCTTTGTTTACAAAAAGGACATGCGATGGGAATGGACATTTGTTTCCAAATGTGTTTCGGCCTTATGTCTATAAGAGCTGCTCGATACATAAATCAATGAATTCAGTGACTGTATACAAAATAATCCGTCTTTTGTATTTGCAAGGTGTCTCATCCTGTCTCATGTACATATTATCGTACTATATCATATGTACATCATACTATCTAATGTACAGTGTCTCATCCTATTTTATTTACAAAGTGTCTCATTTTTACTTGTCTAATGTGAATTCTTTCCTATCCTGGCTGATATATAGTGTGTCTCATCCTGTCTCATGTACATGTTATCTCACTATATCATATGTACGACATAAATTGTGTCTCATCCTATTTTATATACATAATGTCTCATTTTGTCTAGTGTGCATTGTGCCCTGTCCTGGCTGATTTATATTGTGTCTCGGCCTGTCTCATGTACATGTTATCTCACTATATCATATGTACGACATAAATTGTGTCTCATCCTATTTTATATACATAATGTCTCATTTTGTCTAGTGTGCATTGTGCCCTGTCCTGGCTGATTTATATTGTGTCTCCGCCTGTCTCATGTACATCATATCTTGTGTGAAAAGTGTCTTGATTTATCACGATGCTATAATCTAGAATATCCTTTCATGAATTCACAATAAATTCCCAAATATTGGTTTAATCAACAAGTATCAGTGAACACTTTGTAATTCCAATATATAATTTCAATAAATCAATAATCTCACATTATAATGGAACATAACTAAAACACTGATTCATGTACAGCTATATATACAGGATAGAATAAGTCTGATGTAAACAGTTTTAATATAAAACCTAAATGACGATAAGAGGACTTCGTAAGGGTAGAAAAATACAAAGGGTAACGTACAATACAATATAGCAACACACACAAATAGCATTCATTGGACACGACTGATCCACTGACCCGGATCACTTATTTAAATAACTCCAAGACCAGCTAGGGTTGAGAAGCAGTGGAACACTAATTAGGGAGGTGTAAAAACACTGTACCAAAATTTAATAAAGATGAAATTTCTAATAAACTCAACAAACATAGATACTATGTGAAAAAACAAACAGACATAAAATCCTTTAAATTTCGGAACAAAGGGGTCTGTCAAATGATGTAATTCTGAGACGGACCACACCAATAAACGATGAGGGTAAAAAGTTCACTTACAGAATATTAATGTTGTAAATAAGGTCACGTTTTTTTTCATTTTAACAAAAATCATGGCAAATACAAACAAAAGACAAGAACTTCCAAGGGGAAATCAATGTTCGGAACCCTCAGATCCAAGTAAACAAAATTATCTACAAGTAATACTTAATGTAAAATATAGTCTAAAAATCATTAGCTATGTAATGTATACAAACTTGCCCCTACAATATGTGATCATGAACAAAACCAAATACAGAATATATATATATATATATATATATATATATATATATATATATATATATATATATATATATATATATATATATATATATATATATATAACACTATTATATTTACATAATGTATCATTATATCGTATGCATGGTGTTTCAGGTCTATGACGTTTTTTCTTATCTAATTTACGTAGTTTCTCATCCTATGTTAGATAAATATTTTCTTGACCTTGCATGTATACATAGTATCTCGTGTATATTATATCATCCAATCAAATCATAGACTATAAATCTCATCTAATGCCACAAACTTTGCATGCCGCCGTCTGCCAAACCTAAAATCTGGACATATCTGCATTTATTTTACACTGCCTTGATTTTCATACAAGTCTGGTTCAGTCAAGCATTAGAATCTTCCTTGAATGTTTAAATATTGTAATAAATTTTGGAGTTGCTAGCCCGAAATAGTTAGCCAGTTAGTAGGAGAAAACATCACAGAGAGGAGTGTTAGTGAATTTGAACCATGCTGGGTTCGTTAGTAGTGATTTTAGGCACAAGCCGAATGACTGTCCCTTTCAGTAACATAGTCCATATTAAAACTCAGCGGTGTATACAATTATTGTGATTGAAAAGGCGGCATTTATGGTTGGAAATCAGTAAATTATAGAATGGAATCAATAAGTTGGAACTTGGTAGTTACCATTTATGTGTCCATAGTGGAAAATGGGCGTATGTATATGAGCGTGATACGCCGGAAATTCTGTGGATTGACTGGCCTAGAGGCGCGCAGTTAAATATTTCCCATTTAGTAATGGAATACTAGTGGAATTTCTATGGCATGACGGGCTTGCGGTACGGAAATGGGATGATAATGGAGAAAAACCATGCTAAGGTGCAGTTAATGGACGTTTGGGCAAGTTGTCTCCTCTGGGTCGCCAATTGATTAGAGCAAAGATTATTAGTTATAGCAGACACGTCTCTCTTTCCATTTTACAACTCAAGTTGTATGGAAGTCTTTGGAAATTTGGGGAAAACTTATGACTTCCAGCGTGACTCGCGCCAGGGTTTTGACACCGCTCGGTCAAGTGAATACCCCTGTGCGTATTACAATATGTCTTTCAAACAGCAATTTGTTTAGCATATTAACATTTTAGGGTTCCGCCTCGATTCTAAAAGACATTTGACATACAGAAATCAGAGGATATCCCTTGCAAAACTTAGATTTCGTGACAAGAGGATTGAGTTTAGGTATGGAATTATTCATAATATTGTTTTGCGACTTAGATGTCAGACATCATAATGAAGAAATTGCCTTTGACAAAATGAAATCTTGAAACACAAAAATATTTACTTTTTTTAATTTGCAATCAAGTGACACTTTCTTATGTAATGGCTTGAAATCTATATGTCGTAATCTCGATAAACCAATTGACTGACACAAGATATACACCATTATATTTCGCAAGTAAAATGATTGAATAAACTTATTTTACTGATTTTTTTTTTCTTCTTAATAATAGTAGTGTTTACCTGTCTTGTTATTTACATATTCATGTCCTTCGTCATCGAAGAGGTCAGAACCCTCTACACCGTCATTTTCGCTAAAAGACCAGTTTTGTTTATGGATAAATGTTGACGTTTTAATGAGTTTTAATGAGAAATTCCAGTGTTTCATCCTGTCTTTCGTACATGATGCCTCATCTTGTCTTATAAAGATAGTGTTTCGTCTTGTCTAGTCCTGTCTAATGTATAGGGTGCCTCGTCTTGTGTTATATACATAGTGATTCGTCCTGCTTCGTCCTGTCTAATGTATAGGGTTCATCGTCCTGTCTTTTGTACATGGTGCCCCATCATGTTGTTGTCGTGTTTAACGCCATTGTTCAACACACGATAGGCTATACATGGTGGCCAGTATTAATGGTGGAGGAAGAACTCGGAAAAGAAACCCGGAAAGAACCACAGACCCACGAAAAGCTACTGGCAAGCTTTCTCACATACCCACATTGGCCGAATCTGAGACTCGAACCCACACAGGCAGAGTTGAGATGGCAGTGATCCGTAACGAAGAGTGATTTAGACCACTCGGAAACTCGGGGCCCCTTCCTCATCATGTTTTGTTGTACATAGCGTTTCGTCATGTCTTGCGCACATGGTGCCTCAAAGTGGAACATAACTTGTGACATCTAGTTGACGACCACAAAGTATATTCAAGCCCACCGCTCTGTCGGATGGTCAAGGAGCCACCACGCATGACCCGCCCCTTCTAGCCTGGATCTCTCATGAGCCCTCGTTCTCTGCAGACCCGTTGGTTGTGAAACTGTTGTCCCTCAACACGATATTAACCACTATTTTCCTCTGAGCCTACATCAACATCGATGCAATGCAGCGTGTACCACGGGAATGCATCCAAGCTTTAGCTCTACAGCTAAAATCTACAGCACTACACCTGCCAAACAGACACCCAAACAGCTATACAACTGCAAACATATATTCTTCCTAAATTGCCAAACAGACAGGATACATCCAGACATCGAAACATCTATACAGCTGCCAATCAACCAGACATTACTAAATAGACCAGATACACCCAGAAATCGAAACAGCTTTACAGCTGCCAAACAGCCGAACATAACTAAAGAGACCGGATTCATCCAGACATCGAAACAGCTTTACAGCTGCCAAACAGCCAGACATAACTAAAGAGACCAGATACACCCAGACATCGAAACAGCTTTACAGCTGCCAAACAGCCAAACATTACTAAAGAGACCGGATTCATCCAGACATCGAAACATCTTTACAGCTGCCAAACAGCTAAACATTACTAAAGAGACCGGATTCATCCAGACATCGAAACAGCTTTACAGCTGCCAAACAGCCAAACATTGCTAAAAAAGACCAGATACACTCAGATATCGAAACAGCTTTACAGCTACCAAACAGCCAAACATTACTAAAGAGACCGGATACACTCAGACATCGAAACAGCTTTACAGCTGCCAAACAGCCAAACATTACTAAAGAGACCGGATACACTCAGACATCGAAACAGCTTTACAGCTGCCAAACAGCCGAACATTACTAGAGAGACCGGATACACTCAGACATCGAAATAGCTTTACAGCTGCCAAACAGCCAAACATTACTATGGAGACCGGATTCATCCAGACATCGAAACAGCTTTACAGCTGCCAAACAGCCAAACATTACTAAAGAGACCGGATTCATCCAGCCATCGAAACAGCTTTACAGCTGCCAAACAGCCAAACATTACTAAAGAGACCGGATACACTCAGACATCAAAACAGCTTTACAGCTGCCAAACAGCCAAACATTACTAAAGAGACCGGATACACTCAGACATCGGAACAGCTTTACAGCTGCCAAACAGCCAAACATTACTAAAGAGACCGGATACACTCAGACATCGAAATAGCTTTACAGCTGCCAAACAGCCAAACATTAATAAGGAGACCGGATTCATCCAGACATCGAAACAGCTTTACAGCTGCCAAACAGCCAAACATTACTAAAGAGACCAGATACACTCAGACATCGAAACAGTTTTACAGCTGCCAAACAGCCAAACATTACTAAAGAGACCGGATACACTCAGACATCGAAACAGCTTTACAGCTGCCAAACAGCCAAACATTACTAAAGAGACCGGATACACTCAGACATCGAAACAGCTTTACAGCTGCCAAACAGCCAAACATTACTAAAGAGACCGGATTCATCCAGCCATCGAAACAGCTTTACAGCTGCCAAACAGCCAAACATTACTAAAGAGACCGGATACACTCAGACATCAAAACAGCTTTACAGCTGCCAAACAGCCAAACATTACTAAAGAGACCGGATACACTCAGACATCGGAACAGCTTTACAGCTGCCAAACAGCCAAACATTACTAAAGAGACCGGATACACTCAGACATCGAAATAGCTTTACAGCTGCCAAACATTAATAAGGAGACCGGATTCATCCAGACATCGAAACAGCTTTACAGCTGCCAAACAGCCAAACATTACTAAAGAGACCAGATACACTCAGACATCGAAACAGTTTTACAGCTGCCAAACAGCCAAACATTACTAAAGAGACCGGATACACTCAGACATCGAAACAGCTTTACAGCTGCCAAACAGCCAAACATTACTAAAGAGACCGGATACACTCAGACATCGAAACAGCTTTACAGCTGCCAAACAGCCAAACATTACTAAGGAGACCGGATACACTCAGACATCGAAATAGCTTTACAGCTGCCAAACAGCCAAACATTACTAAGGAAACCGGATACACTCAGACATCGAAACAGCTTTACAGCTGCCAAACAGCCAAACATTACTAAGGAGACCGGATACATCCAGACATCGAAACAGCTGCCAAATTGTAATGCTTAAGTCATTTACTACATGCGACACGGTCATGTACAAATGATATATTACATCATTTCGGAAGTTCTATTATGATTAATTTCATAATAACCAGATTTGTATGCGAATCTATATCTGACTGGAAAAATCTCACGGAACTTTAAGAGCTAAAGCTTTACGTTTTCTTTTAATATATGTAATATTTATATGGGATAAGTTTGTCTTTCGAGTTTTAAAATTGATAAGTAAAAGCAAGTTATAGGTCATCTAATAAGATCGCGTTAAATGACATAGGTATGACTACAGGTCAAATTCAGAGGAATAACACTGAAATATCAAATATATCTAACACAATACGGTTAGCAAAAATAATACAATTTTATATTTCACATACCTCTGCAGCTGAAGATTTTACTATCATAAAGATAAAGTCGAGATCTTCAAAAAGAAGAGGGAAAAAAACATTAATGTTTTAATGCTACTGTCTACATCGAGTCTACAAGTACACTAGCTATGGCGCAGTACACGGCCAGAGAGCAAACCGTTATCGGTTTTCTCATGGTAAAAACTTTGATCCTACAACATGGGGTTAATCGAACTCAGTGTTTTTTGTTTACTTAAGATATAAAGAAACTACTCTCCGCAAACGCTGTACATTATAGATAAGACACAATGCATAAACATTGGGATTAGGTATGCACAATTCCGTGACATATATAGTCCCCGATCAAATAGAGCAATTGGGTCACCACAAATGTTTCAGTGTATGTGCGTGTACAAAGGACAATAAGCAATATGAAGGATATCTTATGGAATACACAATAGACTAAGTACAACTCGAAAGAGTTGATTATAACCCATGATGTAGTCGTGTGATAGTACGTTACGGAGGCCCTGTTACAATTCGCATATCTTGTAATCATTATAACCAATGATATAGTCATGTGATAGTAGCACGTTACGGAGGCCCTGTTACAATTCGCATATCTTGTAATCATTATAACCAATGATGTAGTCATGTGATAGTAGTACGTTACGGAGGCCCTGTTACAATCGCATATCTTGTAATCATTATAACAAATGATGTAGTCATGTGATAGTACGTTATGGAGGCCCTATTACAATTCGCATATCTTGTAATCATTATAACCAATGATGTAGTCATGTGATAGTAGTACGTTACGGAGACCCTGTTACAATTCGCATATCTTGTAATCATTATAACCAATGATGTAGTCGTGTGATATTAGTACGTTACGGAGGCCCTGTTACAATACGCATCATTATGCATATCTTGTAATCATTTTATTTCTACAACCTTTGATGCGTTTGTCATCGTCAAATACTTTAATAAAAAATACAAGATATTTTTAAATCAAAATTAGCTAGTAAAATGCAGAATCAGGACAAAATGTATTATCATTCTAAATTAAAACAATTGAGCTGTTAAATTGAACACCAAGCTATCCGTCTGCAAATCCAATAGCTTGTCCACTTGCAACCGCCAATAGTGTTGTTTTTATTTTTTTTAAACACAGCTATATTTACAAAATAAAAAAACATATATAGTGTATACCGTGCTTATATAAATTTATTATTTAATATACTTATTACAGATTGTCACATCTTCACAATGTATCTATATTTGTAATATTTACGTTTATTTGAAAAAAAACGATGTATCATCTTATCTGTACAATTCTTTATCTTTGCATTGTTTGTTTGTTTGATTAGGATTTTTAACATAGCTTTAACAATTTATCAGTCATATCGCTACGATGTCTGCAGTGAGGCAGTTTATAGTGGTGTCTAGCACTAGGGCATCATGCTGCAGACATGTAGTATGATGTCCCACCCAGTTACATTATCCTGACACCAGGCCGACCAGTCCTAACACTAACCTCTTAATGCTGAGCGCCAAACGAGGCAGCTGTTAGTACCATTTTTGTAAGTCTTTGGTATGACACGGCCGGGAATCGAACCCACAACCTCCCGCTTCCGCCGCGGACGCTCTAACCACTTGGCCACCGGAGCGGTTTCTTTGCATTGCATTTTTGTTTGAAATGTTTACGTTTATTTGGAAGAATTTATCATCTTATTTGTACATTTCTTTTTCTTTACATTGAATAACTTAAATGTTGATTAATAAGCCATATGGCTAGTATTCTGCTGACATGTCACTAAATCCAATCTATCTATCTATCTATCTATCTATCTATCTATCTATCTATCTATCTATCCATCTGACTGTCTGTCTATCTGTGTGCCATCCTCCCAGCCAGCCTGCCTGCACACACACACAGACAGACAGACAGACAGACAGACAGACAGACATACATACATACATACATACATACATACATACATACATACATACATACATATTAACAACCTGAGCTTATTTTATTTTACATATCTTGCATGTTCTTATAGGTGAATTTTGGTTAAAGGTTTTGTCTGTCTTAGTAGATTCATTGATGACAGAAAACAATATGTATGAGAGTCTGAAATGGTTATAACGGAAATATTTGATACCGTGCATTTTATTTCCAGACTTTGAGAGATGACTGATGAATCGTATTCGAGACGAACGGAGGTAAACGCCAGTGAAAAGAAAAGAGACCGGCTCATAGAAAATAATGCCAGAACAGGCCGGCACCCCGATAACAAATCTTCGAAGTACAAGCCGCAACGGCAAAAGACAGACATCTGGTCTGAAGCAAACCGCCGTTCGGGTGGCAGGAAAGAAGTGCGAAATGGGGATATAAACACAGTCCGTACTGGAGATAACGGTGACAATGACAGGAAGTACAGATTCCAACCAGACACGTCAGAACTCAGAGATTTGTTGAAGGAAATGGAACAGGCATCAACGAAATCCGAGCTCGATCCAAAGGAACACAATGACCAGACCAAAGCACAAGATGGACAGTTGGTAATACCTTTCGTTAATAAGTAAAAATTGGCTTAAGTTATACATAAGAAATTATTAACAGAGGCATGGACAAACAAGTAATGTGTTTTAAATTATTCCTCAGAAAAACGTTTGCCGATTTGAAATCGCAACATATTCTTGACAATAAACATGATAACCATCTGCGTCCTTAATGTTAGAATAATATTTAGTCTGCATTTTTGACAACTTTCTTACATATTTAAAGTCAGTGGTGATGTTACCAGCAATACTTTGATATATTTGTGTACTTAAGAGCGGGATACAGTCATAGTCAGAAAAGATTTCAATAACCTTCAACTTCCAATCAGTTTACATTTACCACACACACACACACACACACACACACACACACACACACACACACAAACACACACCTCTTTTTGGCATTCTTCTGGAGAATATCCGTATTTTGTTTTATTTAATTAAGTTTTTATTTAATTAACATAATCATAATAAGAATGGACAGAAAGATTTGATATTAAAAGGTACAGAACAAAGAGAAAACTATATACACTGAATTTTATAAATGTATGTGTATAAATAGTGATAGGACGAAAACTGTCACACGACACAGTCAAAATGGGGTTGGAAAAAATGGCATGAATAAAACTGTTATGTCCACTTTTCACATCGCTAGAGCACCGTCCCGTCAATGTCGTCGCGTTTATTTAAACATATATTCTGAGAAGTGCCAAATTTTCGGTCAAATCCATTAAATAACTCTTAGTTCTAGCCAGCAGCCATTTGTTAGATTTGTGGGACATTCTGCACAGAGAGATATTTTTCTAATTGGTTCTCCCAGTTAACTGTGTTTGTTTAAATTATACTGACCGAACGTGACCTCGTGGAAGGGGTATTCTCTCACAAAACATGTCAGAGTTGGTTTGAAACAGACAGCGTGGCATCTTGACACGCTGACGAAGCGACTTTCAAGGGAAAGCGCGAGAAATTATATTGGTTCTGATTGGTCACTGTGGAATAAGGGGTGTGTTCTACACGAGGAAATCTTAGAATATGTATATCCACTAGTTTAAAATTTACTTCAGTCTTGGAAGTACCTCTGCAAGAGAGGACAGTGTTGAATTAAATCCGAAATAAAGACTCCGGAGGTTATTTTTAGAGCAGTACCTTCGAAAACAATAAGCTCAGAAAAGACCGCCAAAATCCAACAGTGAGAGGCGTACCAAAAACACGAGGAAAATAGTTTTTATTTGGAGAGAGCAGTGCGGAGATAGATGACGTACAAGACGGGGAAAAGGAATTGTGCAGTAAGAGTTGCAAGGAGCATACATTAACACAGAAAAATATCTCTCTGTGCAGAGGATCATTAGATAACATTCGATGTAGATCATTAGATAACATTCGATGTAGATCATTAGATAACATTCGATGTAGATCATTAGATAACATTCGATGTAGATCATTAGATACATTCGATAACATTCGCTGTAGATCATTAGATAACATTCGATGTAGATAATTAGATAACATTCGATATAGATCATTACATAACATTCGATGTAGATCATTAGATAACATACGATGTAGATCATTAGATACATTCGATGTAGATCATTAGATAACATTCGATGTAGATCATTAAATAACTACTCTTTTTACTATTAGAAAGAATTCTAACAATGACAAGAAGCGGTCCAGTCAGAATAAATACGTGATTAAGCCAAATATTCTAAAATTGATAACACAATCTAGATGAAACATAGTCTTGCTCAAGCCCGGTCACAGATCAATAGATAATTAGCATCAGAGACACTAACCCTAACAATGGGAAGAAAGCAATCCAATCGGAACCAATTAAAATTCAAAGCAAATTGTCTGAAAATGATAAAAACACTCTGAATGGTATCAAGTCATGCTGAAACCTTTTAATTTTAAGTGAAAATAAAGCAATATAATTTAAACCTATTCCTGCGAAGGCACATTCATAACGATCTCGAAAGTCTAGACGAAAACCAATAATGCATGATGAAAAAATCTGATTTTTTTTTCTTAATTCAAATATATGTACTATAAATGACAACAGGATACAACAAATAACTGAACCATATTAATTTGACTATAACAGTTTATCCATACCAATTTGACTATAACAGTTTATCCATACCAATTGGACTATAACAGTTTATCCATACCAATTGGACTATAACAGTTTATCCATACCAATTTGACTATAACAGTTTATCCATACCAATTTGACTATAACAGTTTATACATACCAATTAGACTATAACAGTTTATCCATACCAATTAGACTATAACAGTTTATCCATACCAATTGGACTATAACAGTTTATCCATACCAATTGGACTATAACAGTTTATCCATACCAATTGGACTATAACAGTTTATCCATACCAATTAGACTATAACAGTTTATCCATACCAATTAGACTATAACAGTTTATTCATACCAATTAGACTATAACAGTTTATCCATACCAATTAGACTATAACAGTTTATCCATACCAGTTTGGCTATAACAGTTTATCCATACCAATTAGACTATAACAGTTTATCCATACCAATTAGACTACAACAGTTTATCCATACCAGTTTGGCTATAACAGTTTATCCATACCAATTAGACTATAACAGTTTATCCATACCAGTTTGGCTATAACAGTTTATCCATACCAATTAGACTATAACAGTTTATCCATACCAATTAGACTATAACAGTTTATCCACACCAGTTTGGCTATAACAGTTTATCAATACCAATTAGACTATAACAGTTTATCCATACCAATTAGACTATAACAGTTTATCCATACCAATTAGACTATAACAGTTTATCCATACCAGTTTGGCTATAACAGTTTATCCATACCAATTAGACTATAACAGTTTATCCATACCAATTAGACTATAACAGTTTATCCATACCAGTTTGGCTATAACAGTTTATCCATACCAATTAGACTATAACAGTTTATCCATACCAATTGGACTATAACAGTTTATCCATACCAGTTTGGCTATAACAGTTTATCCATACCAGTTTGGCTATAACAGTTTATCCATACCAATTTAACTATAACCGTTTATCCATACCAATTAGACTATAACAGTTTATCCATACCAATTAGACTATAACAGTTTATCCATACCAATTAGACTATAACAGTTTATCCATACCAATTAGACTATAACAGTTTATCCATACCAATTGGACTATAACAGTTTATCTATACCAATTAGACTATAACAGTTTATCCATATCAATTAGACTATAACAGTTTATCCATACCAGTTTGGCTATAACAGTTTATCCATACCAGTTTGGCTATAACAGTTTATCCATACCAATTAGACTATAACAGTTTATCCCTACCAATTAGACTATAACAGTTTATCCAGACCAATTACACTATAACAGTTTATCCATACCAATTAGACTATAACAGTTTATCCATACCAATTAGACTATAACAGTTTATCCATACCAGTTTGGCTATAACAGTTTATCTATACCAATTAGACTATAACAGTGTATCCATACCAATTACACTATAACAGTTTATCCATACCAATTAGACTATAACAGTGTATCCATACCAATTAGACTATAACAGTTTATCCATACCAGTTAGACTATAACAGTTTATCCATACCAGTTTGGCTATAACAGTTTATCCATACCAATTAGACTATAACAGTTTATCCATACCAGTTTGGCTATAACAGTTTATCCATACCAATTAGACTATAACAGTGTATCCATACCAATTACACTATAACAGTTTATCCATACCAATTAGACTATAACAGTTTATCCATACCAATTACACTATAACAGTTTATCCATACCAATTAGACTATAACAGTTTATCCATACCAATTAGACTATAACAGTTTATCCATACCAATTACACTATAACAGTTTATCCATACCAATTAGACTATAACAGTTTATCCATACCAATTAGACTATAACAGTTTATCCATACCAATTAGACTATAACAGTTTATCCATACCAATTAGACTATAACAGCTTATCCATACCAATTAGACTATAACAGTTTATCCATACCAATTAGACTATAACAGTTTATCCATACCAATTAGACTATAACAGTTTATCCATACCAATTAGACTATAACAGTTTATCCATACCAATTAGACTATAACAGCTTATCCATACCAATTAGACTATAACAGTTTATCCATACCAATTAGACTATAACAGTTTATCCATACCAATTAGACTATAACAGTTTATCCATACCAATTAGACTATAACAGTGTATCCATACCAATTGGACTATAACAGTTTATCCATACCAATTAGACTATAACAGTTTATCCATACCAATTAGACTATAACAGTTTATCCATACCAATTAGACTATAACAGTTTATCCATACCAATTAGACTATAACAGTGTATCCATACCAATTGGACTATAACAGTTTATCCATACCAATTAGACTATAACAGTTTATCCATACCAATTAGACTATAACAGTTTATCCATACCAGTTTGGCTATAACAGTTTATCCATACCAGTTTGGCTATAACAGTTTATCCATACCAATTTGACTATAACAGTTTATCCATACCAATTACACTATAACAGTTTATCCATACCAATTACACTATAACAGTTTATCCATACCAGTTAGACTATAACAGTTTATCCATACCAATTACACTATAACAGTTTATCCATACCAGTTAGACTATAACAGTTTATCCATACCAATTACACTATAACAGTTTATCCATACCAGTTAGACTATAACAGTTTATCCATACCAATTAGACTATAACAGTTTATCCATACCAATTACACTATAACAGTTTATCCATACCAGTTAGACTATAACAGTTTATCCATACCAATTAGACTATAACAGTTTATCCATACCAATTAGACTATAACAGTTTATCCATATCAATTAGACTATAACAGTTTATCCATACCAGTTTGGCTATAACAGTTTATCCATACCAGTTTGGCTATAACAGTTTATCCATACCAGTTTGGCTATAACAGTTTATCCATACCAATTAGACTATAATAGTTTATCCATACCAATTAGACTATAACAGTTTATCCATACCAATTAGACTATAACAGTTTATCCATACCAATTACACTATAACAGTTTATCCATACCAATTACACTATAACAGTTTATCCATACCAGTTAGACTATAACAGTTTATCCATACCAATTAGACTATAACAGTTTATCCATATCAATTAGACTATAACAGTTTATCCATACCATATATCTGATTTCAATAATACAGATTTCCTGATGCAGCGATCGGAGTCGCCACAGATTCGTTTTATATCGATTAAACAAATATTCGGTTGTTAGATGAATACGATATAAGGGCAGATGTTCCTGAAAACGCTAACATTTCATGTGGTAGTTGGCAAGTCAAGAATGAGATGATACTTAATTATTCGGAATCTCCAAATTATGAGCCGCTACCTGAATAATACAGGAATTTAAGAGTTGTCACAACTGTCCTCAGAGCCACTTGTACATGACCATGTTGCTAGGCATAAAACTGTTTATCTTAATGGACCCGGCGGTACCGGTGAAAAGAAACCCGCGATAAATATGTTCCTGAACTCTGATATGGTGGTTCTGACTCCGGCTCACCGACTTGCCAGAGTAACAAAACAACGAGGGATTAAGTCACATAAATTTAAGTTTCTTTCGATGGAAGGGAGAAGCCTGTATATCAGAACGGATGGGTGCGAATATATCCCTAAGATTATTATCGGGATAAGATATTCACTGTATCGATTGACGCGTTAAAAATGTTTCTTCAGTTGCAACCCCATTTTCGTCATCGGCAAATCTCCACACTGCTGGATACAAGAATATGTCGATTATTTTCAGAAAACGCTCAAGGTTCACATTTCAATCGATGAGTCCTTGACATAATTTTAAACGTTAATACGACTACAGTCGGATAGCGACCAGCGCTCTAGAATGCGTCAAGTATTTCCAGAAACAACAAACGAAGATATCTGCAAGTTATGGCATCATATTGACCTGATAGTTTCATAAAGGAAATGTGTTCCGAAGTGTTCGTGATTCACTCCATCAGCGATTATTTCTGCTTCATAGAGAGAAATATTCAGGGTTACGTGTCCCATTGTGTTATCGCCCAACAGATACACGTAAACAAATATTATTGATATATCGATTCCTAGAACAAATCAGAAACAAACAATGTATTGAATGATATTATTCTAATTGATGTGGATATGGTTGAGGAAGCACTCGTGGCTGCAGCATAGCGCTGAAACCTATGATATGTTAAACCTATTCATTCATTCCAGTGATTAATTATTTCGGATACTATGATTTGGATTATCGATGACCGTATAGAATGGTTACATTTAGTTTTTTTAGCCGTATCAAAAGTAACAGAAATGGCTTAGCTACGGAGGGTTATACTTGCATTTAGGGCAATGGCGATGGTATAAAGAACATTATAGCTTGGGATCAACAACGCGAGAAGAAGAAAACAAACTCGAGTTTGATATTAATGTGTCGACGATTATGGCGTTAAGACAACAAAATAATCACAGTGCGAGCTGTAGCGCAGTATTGTTGTGGCAGCACTATTTGAATAATAATCAAAGACAATTTACCACGGATAGAATCAATAGTAGTCGTTTCCATACACTTTCAAATGTGATGCTGACCTGCCTGAAATGTAATCGACGTATGGGTGGACTGCTCCTTGCAGTCGGGGAAGTGAACCGTCACTTTCGGGAAGGCGGATGTAATTGAGTATCTTCAGGAATTGCTTATAACTGTTTACGGAAAAATCCACGTTGAGGAACATTTGAATCTAATTTGTAGATCGTGGGTTGTAATGTGTCGAATTTTAAATAACTATTGAACCTTAAAATAGAATACATTGTGCATTAACATTTTAGTACAGTCAAGCCAGCAAGGTTTTATGTGAAGGGTTAACTGCGACCTTTTCCCATGTCAGTTGTTAAATTTGGTGGAAGAAGGAGAGACTTGTATTTGTGGCTATTTTGTAATTAACCCGGGTATCGTAAAACCGTCCTCGGAAAGTAAAATTAATATGCCGACCACATCCATTTAATATGAACGTCGTATCTAATAGTCATAAGTTGGTATGTGTCATATTTCTCAGATTCACTTCGCTGTTAAAAGCTGACGGAAGTAATAATTATCTTGGTGAACAATTAGGAAAGGCTGATTATGAATGGTCAGTTTAACTTAAGGCGAATACCGTGGAAGAAATGTTTAAATTGAATGAACGACTTTAGCCAAATTTCCTCAGTCCAGTTATTTCCCTGAAAAAGGAATGCGACTAGTTTGAGTCCGGTAAAAAAACTAAAGAGTAGTTCTTTCTTGTTAAGACCATTAAGGGAACCATGTGGCTGTATTGTAGTCAAAGACAGGCCTTTAGTGCAAGGATGCACAATTTCTTGGAAAGTGAAGTATTAAGGTACGCCATTTTAATTTTTTATGCAATTTTTTATTGTATTTGATTTGTTTTATACCATAATATGCATCGCTGATTGATATGCTAGAGTTGTTTATGCAATTTATTTCTGTAAGTTTATAGTTACTAGTTCATTGCTTGAATTCACTAATTGTATGTGGTCCAAATATTCAGATGTGTGGGACTTCATAGGGTTATATTAATTAATTTCATTTGTCTGTAGGACGATACTGACCATCATGAGTTAACGATAATTGCATATTTATATCTGATTTTGTATTGCTTAATAAAATCTTGTCGCTTAAAGATTGCCGTGAGCTAGAAGTTAGTGAGTCTTATGAAGTAGTAATCGATAGCATGTATTTGATAGAGTGGAACTGTCTAGATTGGATGTCGAAGGAGTCAAGTGGTAGCGTATGCAGATAGATACAGGGAATGTTTCTTATATGTACCGCTCTAATGTTAATTTAGGGTCAGTTGTTGTGAAGCGAGGGTGATGACCTATCGAATTAGGTCAGACTGTACATTACAGGGGTCGTTCGTAACCAGATATACCGATTGTACCTTACTCAAAATACAGTCTAAATTTGTATGGTCTATTAACCATTATATCAGACATTATGTAGTGTTTAGATAGCTTAGATAGATAGCTATTTTATGTTCTCTGCGTAACAAAAGTGAGAGAATTATATATACATATAAAAATTTATACAAATAGAGACTGTTTGGTAATCTTGTCATTCAGGGATAAATCTCTCTGGAACAGTCTGGGATAGTCCGAAAGACTGAAGTCCGGATAAGAGACCGAGCGGTTAGGAGAGAAGGATCAAGAAGGAATAAACGCATATACTTGAAGATGAAAAGACACGGAGACGAAGACGGAAAGCGACGCTAGGTGATGCAAATCAGGCGTGGATATTGTGCTCGTTATCATGATGAAATGAATCAATAATATAATATTGGCCACTGCTTTTGAAATTATGTAATGTAAATTTGTTTGGATTGAATCTGACGCTATTAGTTTATGTCATTGATTAAATTGTTATTATATTGTCTAATGGTATTGTCTTATTTCTTCTCAATAGTTATGCTCAGTTCTTTGTTGATATTCTATATATCCACTCATACCGTGCAATAAAATCGAGGAAGGTTATCCTCTAGACAGGGCCGGCTTTAGGCCAATTGGACCAATTGCACCCAATTGGGCCCCGCGCCTAGGGGGGCCCCGCACCTTGATTGGGGGGGGGGGGTCAGTTCACAAGTAGTCAGTGCATTGTGATGCCACCGTGGTCAAGGGACACAATCTTACGCCATTGTTAAGTGTACAGGCCACATGATAACTGTAGCAAGTGCCAAGTGAAGAAGTACCAGCTATACAGTTATATTAACATTTAAAACCTGCAAGTCTGTCAGGCTACTGCCAAGAATCCTAGTGAAGCGAGTGATGCCATTTGTGTGAGTATAGACAGTGACAATGAAAATTTGTTTTATTATATATAATTAAAAGTAGACTTTACCATTACTGTCTTATATTGACCTACAATACACAATGATGTGGCTCTGCTTTCAATAATTTGTTGAACATTTGAAAGACACTAGTTGAAGTTAAAAGTCAGTATAACAAGAAAAATGCAGCACTAAAGTGCTACTTTGGTCGCACGCTTTACAATGCTCTAGCATCAAAAGTATTATAGCTGTGCAGCTGATTTTTTTTTATGCACCCCAAAAGTATATTAACTGTATTCTGTGTAAATCTTATGAAATAATATGGTGCTGTTTTTCCTATCCCGGTGGCAGACTGAAATACGCACGGTTTTGGCTATGGCGGGTCCATTAATTGTCTGATTATTACGAGATTTATAATGTAAATACTCCTATGCACCATTGTCCTGTAGTGCAAATTTGGTATTGATATCTTACAAATTGAGGAAATGCGAGCATTTTAAATGCCGCGTAGAATAAATAGATAGGCGAGGACTAAAGCAGAATGCATAAATGCTTAGGTTATGGCATGGTGGAAAAATATCATAGCAAGTTCATGGCCTGAAATGGCGTGGTTTTCCAGATTTTTGCCGGACAAACATTTTTTGCCTAACCCTGGTGCTTATCACTGCATAGGTCGAACGCGAAGTGTGCGACCAATTATCTTTTGTTAGGGGTGGACCAGTACTCATGATGATTGAAGTGCTCTTCCTTCCGAGTTGAATTGTGTCTTCATGACATTTGCTCCAATATGTCGGATGTCTAACAAAATTCATGATGCCACAATTTTGTTGGCTTTGGATTGCTCCAAGCAGCATGTGAACCATAAGAATTTATATTGTTATTTAATTAATTGCTTAAGATTAAACCACACACAGAAAAAATGTAGATAACAGTGGTGTGATTTAGCTAACATGACAATAATCAAAATTTATCCTGGCATTCGTTGTCACTTCTTTGGGCAGGTTTGCACATATGAGGTGTTGTAAAGCTGATTTTGACTGGTTTTCATTTGGGCAACAGTGGATCTATTAGGCTTTCGATGGAGTATGGGTACGCATCCTCCCTGCTTTGTGCCAAGTAGATTCTTCTGTAGCCCTTTATAACTTGTCATTATGTGTTCACTGTATTTTGTTATAGAGACATGAGATTCCTGACCTTCAAATATGAGTAAAAGACCGAGAGATATAGGCAGAAAGTACCAGAGTGGCAGTAAGAAAAGGGCAATAAGAAAGGCTAAAAATGCCCAAGATGAAAGAGAAAGAGGAGCCATAGACAGATTTGTTTACAGAAATACATCAGATAAATCTGATGAAATAAATGTACAAAACTCAGTTGAAAATGATCCGAAATTCAGTGATAATGATAGTGGTGCTGAAGAAATTTTACAAGATGAACACACCCGTACAGAAAAATCTCACCAATTCACATGAGCTTCTCATAAGCTGCACATGAGAACCATGTTAGAAACGTATGCGAATTGGGTAGTTTTTGCAAGCTCATGTGTGCAGTTTGTTAGATCTTGTGAGCCATGGAAAAACTAACCAAATTCTCACATGTGCGGAGTTTGCTCACGTGAGAATTTGAATCTTCACATGAGAAAGTTTAACTTAGAAAACATTCTTTTCCATTACATCTGACCATGTTTCAAAAAAAGGCAGAGTTCTAATTTCTCATGTGAGTTATCACGTGAGAAATTTGGACTTTGACTCTGATCAAAGTATCGTCAAATAGACATCGTTTCTGTTTTGCAAATCTTGTTACTTTGTTGTTTTCATATATAAAAAATCTGTCAATTTATTTAATGACAGTGCGTTTGACTCTTTACCTTGACCCAAGAATCATCTCTTTTGGACTGCAAAAGTATGTACACGTTGAAGCATGAAGATGTGGTCTTAAAAATAAAAAATAAACTCGTAACGGTTAACCGAAAAGTAAAATTCTGATGCATGCCAGATACCGGAAAACATATTTTTGTGACAGCTTTGTCTCGCACATGCATAGTTTTACTCAAATTAAGCAATAACCAGATATCTTATAATTTTCTGACATTGTTTATACAAGTATCAAGGAATTTGTTTGAACATTGTTTATACAAGTATCAAGGAATTTGTTTGAACATATTAATGTACGTATCACTATTCATAAAACAAAAGACTCTTCAAAACAAACTTGGCATTGAAGTCTCGTATAACCGATTACGGGATAACTCGGCCCATAGCAGAGTCGGCACACTAACGTTCTCGGCCCATAACGAACTCGGCCCACCCAAATCGGCCCATAACGTACTCGGCACATTTACGTACTCGGCCCCATTACATACTCGGTCCACGATTAATATAATAGTAATGTTGATGTAATGTTTTATTTTTCAACAGTCATTTCATTTGTCTTTTAATCTTTGTACGTTTCTTTATGCTTAGTGCATCTGTGTATGATTTGTAAACTTTAATTAACTTCACGAAAAAAAAAAAAACAATATTAAAACCAGTGATATTGTTACTTTTTATTTCTGTTAAAATCGGCAATAACAATAAAGTTTTTTAAAAAAATTGCTAGAATAAATATAAAAAGCTTCATTTTGCTAACCATTGATGCCGGATAATATTGTTGATGCTGGTGTGAAACTTAATCTCCCACTGTCAACCTATCTGATTACATGATGAAAGGATGGGCTTTTTGGAACCAATTAGAGTGTCCTGTGGGGCATGGATCATCCCATTCTACTGTATGTACATCAAAAATGAACTACAGCAATATTAACTAACTTACGAAAGACACAAATTCTGTTATATAGGCCAGATGTTAAGAAATATCTGATAACGAAAATACAATTTATTTGATTTATAAAATTAAGTCATACTTGAGTGAATATGTATACAAAGGCACGTAAAACAAAAAGTTTACGAACAGTCCGTCCTCTTTGGCGCCTCAAACGAACTCAACGGATGCTGCTCGCTGGCCTGTAGTGTACATGTAGAAGAGTACATTTGAAACAATTAGAGACTGAATTTCGCGCGCGGGCAACGTTTAGCAAGGACCACGCTGCTTAGAAAGAAAGTCACTTATTGTTCTCCTGCAACATGTTCGCTGTTATATATTTCTATGACGACAAGAGTGTGGACATTGTTAACAAAAATAAAATAAAATCAACCTCTAGTGATTTCCACGTCGGTACTGATGTTAAAGTCCAGTACGAAACAGAAGACATCGATGAAAGTGGGAGGGATATTAGAAGATTTCAGGATTATGAAGGACTGGTTCTTTGCTTTGAAAAAGGTAAGTGACGTTTACTCATTTCGTTCTACTATTTTCACATATGTTATGCTCAGTGTGTGGAAAAGGGATACGATTAAATCAGAATAATTCATGCTCTCAGACCCTCTATTTTACAGACGTACATACTTTTTAAATTTAAAGCTATTCGCCATCAAAAAAGCTAATAGCAAACAAACCAAAAAACTTCTTTGAAATTTGATACATGTATATTATGGTCATCATCTAAAGCTGCACATATTGACACATCTTTGTGTTCTCATGGATTTTGTAAGAGTTTACCTTTGGAACTTGCATGGTATATGGATACACAAGTTACTTAATGCATGACGGCTAGAATTTCGTGAATGCAGCTATAACTCTCGCCGTTATATACCTTGCTGTGAAACTTGGCACGTCATACTGACAAATGTTTATACTCGCACAGCCCTCAAAACATTATGCACTCTTGTTTTCTTTACTATAGATTAATCATATCTCCGTCATTGGGTAGGGGTAGGATACGCGGAAGAGGGGTGGGTATATTTAGGAAGTGTGTATTCCCTCGGTCACCGTGTATCAACTTTTGGAAAGACTATTCGCACGGCCGCCGTGTGCCCGCAATAGAAAAGACTATACGCACGGCGACCGATCAATGCATTAGGGACGAGTCCAAAATATTCCGAATGATGTAGACTCTGCTAAACATAACATATATACCCATCAATACCATTACAAGTTTGGCGGCTGATTTATCGGACTACAAAATACCACGACCATAAAAAAAAAAAAAGTTCCTTGGTATCTATTTTGTATGGCGGCCATGTACTATATTTTACAATGACTTTTCTCATGTTTGACGTTCGCTAGTTCGCTAACAATATTCGCACTGCGACCAGCGTCTGTCTCAGTTTGGATTACAATAATTATGATATGGTGTGCAATTAACAATTAAAGGCTAGTCCGTGAATTAGCGGTTTTCCCATGAGAAAAAATGTTGATAATTCGATTTTACTGTAACATTGCAGAATTTTGATTTAAATAGACAGCCAAAACATAAGTGTAGAAATATCACCACCAACAATCAGTCACTGCAGATGAAACATGATGCAGATATATCATGCAAAAGATTCAAGATCGAATACCACTCAAATTGTTTTTTATTTTTTTCATTTTTAGTAAATATGTACAAAGGCATCTTGAATTGAGAAAGAATTATGTTACTCGGATTTACTTTGTGAATGTACATTTTCAGGCCAAAAAAAAGTAAATACATGTTTCCAGTTGACCGACGTTCCCTGTTTCTCGTTGCTGACCCTAGTAGCACTTTTCCCCACCCCCACCCCCAATTTCTTTTTTTTAGTTAAAAAAAATCACATTGCCGAAATTGATTTGTGCATCTAATTAATTCTGCCCAGTACTTTCAAGCGCTTGAATTATTATTTGATTTATATATAACGTTTGAAAAAAAAAAAAAAATATTTTAAATCTAATTTTAAAACCAGTGCAATGAGGAAACACATTTGGGGGGGGGGGGGTAGTCCTACCCGTAAGACGTATCACATGTTGATCTTGATTTTAGTGCTACGTCTTACGAGCCTAATGACGCCATAGTGTAGTTAGTTCCGATGTCGTCGACATCGGAACGATAAATCAAAGTTTCAGGAATATCGAACATACTTGGCAACCTATATAGACACTGTTCCACTAATATATGTTTAATTAATTATACTTACTGCGCTGTTTTTATCCAAATGGAATCAATAGTTGACACTTGCAAACGGACGCATTTTTTGTTCAGTTGACATACATTTGAATTTGCTGAAATGCGACAGTTGTCGAGGTATGCCGAAGTATGTTTAAGTTAGGTTCTAATCGGAAAATATTTCTTGAACGAAACGAAATATTGCTGGCTGTTCAAATAGGCAATATAGAAATAATTTCGTTTCGTGAAAATAAAACCCCCACCCCCAATTTCTTTTTTTTAGTTAAAAAAAATCACATTGCCGAAATTGATTTGTGCATCTAATTAATTCTGCCCAGTACTTTCAAGCGCTTGAATTATTATTTGATTTATATATAACGTTTAAAAAAAAAAAAAAATATTTTAAATCTAATTTTAAAACCAGTGCAATGAGGAAACACATTTGGGGGGGGGGTAGTCCTACCCGTAAGACGTATCACATGTTGATCTTGATTTTAGTGCTACGTCTTACGAGCCTAATGACGCCATAGTGTAGTTAGTTCCGATGTCGTCGACATCGGAACGATAAATCAAAGTTTCAGGAATATCGAACATACTTGGCAACCTATATAGACACTGTTCCACTAATATATGTTTAATTAATTATACTTACTGCGCTGTTTTTATCCAAATGGAATCAATAGTTGACACTTGCAAACGGACGCATTTTTTGTTCAGTTGACATACATTTGAATTTGCTGAAATGCGACAGTTGTCGAGGTATGCCGAAGTATGTTTAAGTTAGGTTCTAATCGGAAAATATTTCTTGAACGAAACGAAATATTGCATGCTGTTCAAATAGGCAATATAGAAATAATTTCGTTTCGTGAAAATAAAACAGCTTTATTGAAACTAATTACTTCGGCATTCCTCAGCCACCATGGCATTGAAACGTGTTTCAAAGGAACATGAAAAATGCGTTCATTTCCTAGTGTCAGAGTTAGAGTCGATCACGATCAGACAGCAAAGTAAGTACATCAATAACTCTTAAATATGTGGATAAATGTTGATACTTATTGCCAAGTATGTGATAAACATGAAAATTTCACCTCTTATTCTCTGTTCAGTATATTTAAAAACACTACACAGCGCTGCTCTTTAGGCAGTAAGACCCAGACGCGAGCAAACATAAATATCAGCGTCGGGGCTTACATTGTAGGACTGGGGTGGGGGGGGGCCCCTCAGTGTATGCTTTTGTTATCTTGTCCAGTGAATCTACACCAGTTCCTTTTTACAAAATATCACAAATGCATTCCTTTTTACAAAATATCACAAATGCAAAAAATAGGAACAAAACAAACTTGCACTAAGTTTTTCATTTCAATTTCAGATTTTATTTTTCAACAGTTCAAGACAGACCCAGCTAACCTAAATTCAATGGTAAACAGGAAGTGCCTCGATTCAAAGAGAAAAATTTCCAAATGAATACTTTTGCAGACTGGCATGTGACTGTGTGTACATGATGAAAGACTCGGAAGCAGTATTGTTAATTACACGCTTCGTTTGCGTTAAATTTTCTGGAACATTGAAGAATGGTCTTCATGTGAAGCCATGAATTTCATACAGATTTGGAACTTTAACTTGTATAGTGTGCTTGCTAAAATATGTTTATTTGCAGTATGTTTAATGATGCCCTTTAAGAACTTTGATTATTTAATGCATGTGATACGATAATTACAGTAATTGAAAATTTTATATGCATATATATATACACACACACACTAGTTTTCTTTTTGCTCATGCGAGAAACCTGGCTAAAACATCCATAACTGAACTCAAAGATGCTCATCCTTGTTAGATTTAAATATGACCTTGAAAGTCTCTAATGCTATTAAATTCCAAGTTTTATGATAGTAAACTTTGTTCTTTTTTAACTTTTGTCAAAAATGTACGTATTAAATACTAGTTGTTTTGAAGTTTTTTTTGCTTATGTGAGCAAACTCTTGCTCACGTGAGGAAAATTGTGCTCATATTAATTTCAGATCCTGCAATTTTCATGTGAGCAAAATCTTGCTCACGTGAGCAACATCTTGCTCACGTGAGCAACATATTAACAATTCCTGCTCATGTTATTTTCAGATTTTGTTAGATTCAATTTCTCACGTGAGTTCTACCTAATTTGCATGTTAAAATGCACATGAGACTAACCTGTGTTAGATCTCACGTGAGAATCTCATGTGCAGAAGGGTAGGCAATTTTGGTGTGGGCTGCAGCTTTAAGGGTGCTTCAGCTGTTACGAACTCTTCGAAAGATCACTTCAAATGTCACCAATGATGATGAGCAAGATCCTTCCACTTCAAATGTCACCATTGATGATGAGCAAGATCCTTCCACCACTTCAAATGTCAAGATTGATGATGAGCATTCACAATTAACTGATGATCCTGCAACCTGGCCAGAAGTAATAAGTCATGGTGTGAGAGACTATCTGGTGAAAAAAGGACCACCAAAAGTTCTAAAAGAAGATTTCCCTAAATATGATAAAGACACACTTTTCAAAATTCCACTGCAAACGAATGCTCCCAAATGGTGAATTTATAGAGCGACCTTGGCTGTTATAATCAGTCTCAAGTGACAAGATCTTTTGTTACTACTGTAAACTTTTTGACCCGAATGCTACAGCCACACTTGCAACTTCTGGTTTCAATAATTGGCCAAACATCCATACAAGGCTGCCTGAGAATGAGAATTCAAACAGGCATTTGCAAGCAATGCTCCGCTGCTGTGAACTCATACATGCCAACCCCTGACGAGGTATTGGCGTAATCCAAGTGGTCAAAAAGCGGAATCCAGGCGGAAAAAGCGTAATCCACATATAACATGCTAAAATTTCAATAAACAACGATTATTTGCCCTGCTCATCCTTTACTGTTTCAAGTTTTCATATGTAGCACTTTTAGCTTTACACACATCGACTAGAAACCTTGTTAAGACATTTAGCGCTAAATTTTTAAAAAATTTCGACGCGGCCGGAAATATATGTCACGTGATGCTGTTCTTTTTTTTTTTTGTTCTTAATATTTAGAGGATTCTGTTATATTTTGTTTCGGGGGTTTTCGGTTGCCTTTTTCTAATTTATCTGGGAAATTTTTGAAAGGGGATATTTTTGCTCACATAAATGCATAGAGTAAAATAAAATATACTTTTTAAGCACTAAAATATATTTAGACTGGTGCTGCAAGAAATATGAATTAGAATATGGAATATGCGAGTAAATGATTACGCCAAAAGCGTAATGGTTGGCATGTATGTGAACTACAGGAGAGGTTGGCTGTTGAAAAGACCATTGATGAAGTACAGGAAAAACAAATTAGAAAGGAAGCAAACCACTGGTATAAAGTATTTGAGCGACTTGTGGCCACAATACAGATGTTAGCAGAAAGCAATTTACCACTCCGTGGTTCTGATGAACACATTGGCACACCACAAAATGGCATCTTTCTAGGTGTCATTGAGTTACTTGGGAAGTTTGATCCAATAATGCAAGAACACATACGGAAAGTTCCAAACAAGGAAATACTTGATCATTATTTGGGAGAAAACATCCTAAATGAGCTCATCGACATTATGGAAAATGCTGTTCAGACAGCAATTATTTCTAGAATTAAGGCTGCCAAGTACTATGCCATAATTCTGGACTGCACCCCTGACATCAGTCACCAAGAGCAAATGTCATTGGTTATTAGATATGTAGCTGAGGGTACAAAACCAAACATCCTAGCTGGAGTGTATGAACACTTCATTAAATTTTTAGTGGTGCAAAGCAGCACTGGAGAAAACTTGTTAAACTCCGTTCTGAAGGAACTTGAGGTATTAGGACTTGATGTTGCAGATATCCGTGGGCAAGGTTATGATAATGGGGCCAACATGAAGGGACACAATTCAGGTGTACAAGCATGACTCCTGCAAAGAAATTCTCGAGCATTTTTTACCCCATGCGCGTGCCATAGTTATAATCTTATTTTAGGTGATATGGCAAAAACATGCCCCGAGGCCATGACTTTCTTCGGTACATTGCAACGTATTTACACAATTTTTTCCTCATCCACAAAAAGGTGGACAATCTTCAGAAGTCATGTTACTGGCCTGTCCTTGAAACCTTTGTCAGAAACAAGGTGGGAATGCAGAATGGATAGTGTGAAGGCTATCAGATACCAAGCTTCTCAAGTCTGTGATGCTCTCGAAGAATTGGCAGACACTACTGAAGATGCCAATACCAAAAGTGATGCTCAGTCCTTGGTGAACCAAATGAGAAATTACACGTTCCTTGTGTCTCTAGTGTTTTGGCACTCATTGCTCTTTCAGATAAATTTTGTAAGCAAGGAGCTTCAAGTTGAAACCATGGATGTAACAACTTGTCTGAAAGCATTTGAAAAACTGTTCAACTGGTTAAATGCATTCAGAGAAAAGGGCTTTGAGGAATCACTGGTCGATGTCAAAGAACTTGCTGAAGACCTTGAAGTGGAAGCAGTTTTCAAAAGTGAAAAGAGGCGTGTGCGCAGGAAGAGGCAAATGTTTGACTACAAATCAACTGATGAACCTCTGTCAGACCCCCAAAAGGCATTTCAAATTCAATGCTTTAATCAAGTGGTGAATAAAGCCGTGCAAACCCTTCAGCCCCGATTTGAACAGCTGACAAAGCACTATGAGTTGTTTGGATTCTTGTGCAATTTTAAGGATATGCCCAAGGAAGACGTAAGGAAATGTGCTGCAGATTTGGAAATCGCCTTAACTGATTCCAAATTAGTTCATGCTGACAATGCAGCAGATGGAGTTACAACAACGAAGATGGCTGATATTGATGGTTTCATACTTTGTGAGGAGATAGAAGCAATAAAGCCAATTATCCCTTTAGAGCTGTTACAAAATCCTGCAAAAATGCTCTAGTTTCTAGCTTGCAACAACAGGTCTACAGCCTTTCCAAATCTTTTTGTGGCACTTAGAATTTACCTTACCATCCCAGTTACACAGCTGCATCTGGTGAAAGATCCTTTTCTAAGCTCAAACTTATTAAAACTTACCTAAGGTCTACAATGAGTCAAGAACGCCTAAATAGTTTGAGCATTATGTCAATAGAGTGTGATGTGGCCAGAGAATTGAGCTTTGAGGAAATGCTGAAAGACTTTGCAATGAAAAAAGCAAGAACAATTAGCTTTTGAAAGCTTAATGTATTAAGGATACTAGTTGCTGTGCTTTTCTTAAGTGATCCATATTTCCATATATTGAGTTAAATATAAATGTATAAGGTTCCCAGTGACTAGAACATATTAATTAATAAATCAAATAAAGACAATATAGTATCTTTGTATTTGTTTAGACAGTTTAATTTAGGTTCATAATTTGCAGATTAGACTGGGCCTGGTGAATCACCTGTCTTGCACTTCTGCTTGCCAAGTGCAGTGGGTTGCAAAAGTGTTGGCCCCCTCAACATTCTTTCAATAAAAAACAGCTCTCACTGTATCAAGTGTAACTTCATCACAATCTGTTTAGCCATATAATTGTAGTGCTTTTTAATGATTCAAGACTTCGGTGGTCAGTATATTATATCAGGCATAACTGAAAAATACCACTATGCTATATTTTGCATTTGGATCACAAATTGCAAAAGTGTTCATCCCCCAGCTACTATTGGAATAGCAATAGAGGGGTGGGGATGAATAACAGATAACAGACCTTTATTCTTCACTTGAAATACTCAGTGAAATTTGTTTTACTGCCATTGAATAAAGTGTAAATAACAAATAACTTTTGCAACTTTATGACCCCTATGCAAAATGAAGCAGAGTCTTGCATTTAATCGTACCTAAAATAATATAAAATAAACTTATTAAATAGAACCACAATGTATAAGAACAAATGGGATGAGTTGAAGTTAATTACGCTTGGTGGAGTGAAAGCTGGATTCTATTGGAGTCAATGGAAAAAATATTGAGGAGGCAAATACTTTTTCAACCTACTGAATATCTATACTGCTATTATCTATAGTATTATTATCATAACCTCATAAATGGGGGGCCCCGCCATCATGTTTCCAATGAGGCCCCACACTTCCTAGAGCCGGCCCTGCCTCTAGATAACTATATCTGACTATAATTAACAACCGAACTTTACCGAAGAGACACCATCGTTAAACAGGTAAACCCGTGGATCGTACCACGCTGGAAATTGTATGTGCGGTTAAAGCCCAGACTGGTTCAGTCTATTCTTGTTTGGTCCCCTCATTCAAGCTATCTAGGCTCATATAAATATCTGAGAGTCACAACACCTAGTACTGGTCGCTTTCAGAACAAGTCATGTCGTTGTACTAGTATGTGTTTATTCGTGATTGCATTGATGGGTTTCATTGAAATTCCACGTGTATTTTAATTATTTAATTATGCTGTCACACTTGATGGTCTTGTAACCCATTCACGAGATCTTGTAATTGTGAAAATGTCTTTAGCTTATTGATATCCAAATAATCGCTCAGCATGTGTTTGATTACGTTGTTCAACGACTGCCTAACAAGGATGTAAGGCAGCGTGTCCTCGTCTGATTTTAACATTATGTTGTTTCATGACCGGCTTACTCCACCAAGAATTATTTGCCAGGAATAGCTTATAGTGGCCATTGCAAGAGCCCTTGTATATAAATTTGTTCAAACGCAGATGCGACTTTGATGACTGTTCTAGCGGATAACTGCTCTGTTTCTTAGTGTCTACTTGCAACGGCAACAGCTTGTATGTATGTGATCCGCACGCGGATTGATGACGTTGACGTGTTTTAATATCATCATCGGGTCAAAACGAAATACGGGCATGATGAGCTTCGTTGAGGGTATTGCGATCAAACTGCCCATACTGAATTTGGATGGGGGGGGAGTAGATAAATTTGGCATAATGCCTATCGTTCTAACCAGTCTGTGGCTGCAGCATGTGTATCCCTTGCAGCTTCAACAAGTTTACTAATAGCAGCCTTACCCCCCAGTATCCCTTTGGACTATAGTAAATGGACTCGATTAGTATAATAATAATAATAATCGACTGATTAATTACATAGCCCCAAAAACTAATTTACCTTTCAATGCAGATCTTACCAGCCAATTAGCCAGTGATTCCCGCAGATTTATTTTACTGACTTTAGCGTGTGGTTTGCATCAACTTAACGTCTGCGATATGTCCTTGTTGTAAATCGACTTTTATACGTGACATCATGAACATGACACACCTGATCCATCGCATTCACTGGAGACTCTCATGTTTGTCACGGAATTGTATAAATCATTTGTACTATTAAATTCGTGTACTAGAGTTTTGGTTTTAGCGTACAACGATAATCGAGGGTGAATTTTGTAATTTGTGTCGTATTTCAAAATTGTGAATTCGGCTCATCCTATGCCGCAAGTGCGAAGTGCTTTTGATGAGATGAACCGAATGCATTCAATGCACAGACAAAATATGTGTATAATTACCTTACATGCAGCTCTTCACATTACGGATTGTCTTGTCAGTCAGCAGTCAACTATAAGGACTCGCACATCTCTAGCTGTAGATTTATGTAAGCCTATTCATTTCTTGTATATACAATATCAATATTGTAAAACCAAGTCACTTTTCGCAAGTTTTGTAGCTTTGATTTATGCAGAGTAATGCATACATTTATATTCTTTTGTACGATTAAGCGAAAGATTTATATTAGTAATAAAAGCGACAATTTTAAGAAATGTTTAGTACAGTAGGATTCTTATCAAGCAGGGTTTGGATTGTTTCTGAACTTGTTTTGTAATTATAATATATTCTGTATAAGTTACCATAAGATTATTAAGTTTTGATGCCCGTGTCATATATATAGTAAACGGTATTGGATATGTTTTCGGCTGTCCAGTATCTGGAGTGTCCAATATCAGGAGTGTTGTCCAGAGTCTAGTGTCCTGAGACTCCGGAAAGTGTAGAGCTTTCTGATGTGTCCAGAGTGGCTAGAGGGACTATATCATCGTCAAATGTGTTCTGGTGTGAATCCGAAAGTCACACCCGGTTATCTTGTTACACTGGTTTGGGTTGATTTCGCTCATCAAGCCGAATATCATGTCGAGTTCCAGGGCCACAAATAATTATACACAGGAAGATGATTTTTGCCAGGATACTTAGCCCAAGGAGTCCTTGATAATTTTCCAAGTGAAGCAGCGATATCACAGTCTAATTTCTCACGAGACGAGATAAACTTGTATTTCTGGTGCTACATTTCACACACTTCCTTGGAGGTAGACACCTTTTATCATTCGTCATTATTATTGATAATTCACTGGTGCAAGCAAATCCCTCCGCGTGTTTGGTTTTCTCGGTTTGGTTCTTTTTGGCTTTTAGGGCGTATCACCATTTTTCAACACACAATAGGCTATACATGGCGGCCAGTATTGTTGGTTTAGGAAGAACCAGGGAAAACCCTCCGGAAAGAACCACCGACCCACTAGAAGCTACTGACAAGCTTTCTCACATAACTACATGAGCCGAATCTTAGACTCGAACCCACGCAGACAGAGGTGAGACGGCAGTGATACGTAACGGGGCCCCCTGGGTTTCTCGCTGTACACATTCGATATTACTGAAGGTTGGAGGATTTTTGTTCCCATATCAGCGGGGGGAAAGGCATGAATGACTGTCTCGAGTTCCATAAACAATCAGTCTATAGAAATGCATATTCCCAGTAGCGCAGCACAATAAAAGACAAATACGCGTACAAGCAGTGATTTTACCAAGTAAATACCATATATATATATATATATATATATATATATATATATATATATATATATATATATATACATACACACACATATATATACACACACACATATATATATACACACACATATATATATATACACACACATATATATATACACACACACACACACACATATATATATATATATATATATATATATATATATACATACATACATACATACATACATACATATTATACATACATACATATACATATATATACATATATATACACACACAGACAGATAGATAGATAGATAGATAGATAGATAGATAGATAAAGCTTTATGAAATTTAAGAATGACAATTAACTCCATTTAACATATTCCTGCCTATCCGTATATTTATGAACTGGACTAGGTATAGAATGCAGTCTAGAAAAATCAGAATACCGTATGTGTTTTATCTCTGCATTCTGTCAACTGATTTTTACTTAAAATATATTCACCAATGCAATTTTTTTATAAATAGATACACGAGAAAAGTCTATATATTCTTTAAAGATATATTTGCAACGTTGCCTGATATATGATTTATTCAAGTTGTTGTAAAACAAACAATTGTTCTTGCTTTAAATTGAGTAAACGTTTGAGGAGATTTTGTTAAAATATCATTTCGCTATTTACATAAGTATCATTTCGCTATTTACATAAGGAGATTTTGTTAAAATACCATTTCGCTATTTACATAAGGAGATTTTGTTAAAATATCATTTCGCTATTTACATAAGGAGATTTTGTTAAAATATCATTTCGCTATTTACATAAGTACATTCGTGGAGCTGTAGTTTCAAGTTAACTTTGAATCTAAATATAGACAACCGTAGGTCTGCAAGTTTGTCTTGTATAAGAATTCATTGGTAATGAGGGTTTGTGTAGAGTTTGGGCAGAACTTGTTATCTACGGGATGCAACTCCAGAAACCTTATTTGGCTTCCCATTGCGGGATTAATAGTTTGAGTTACTTACCCTTACAGGTAATTTGGAATGATCTTTTTATTAAAAAAAAAAAAAAAAAAAAAAAAAAAAAAAAAAAAAACATGCCCTATTTGGTATGGAACTAATATTTCATGGACAGTGTGATATTAAAACAAGCAATCAAATATTTTCATGATGAACATCTTGGTAAACAAAACATTACCATTTCAACCGATCATTTCTATCTGCCTTTCACAGATACAATTCTAGTCTATTTTTTTCTATACAGCTCACCTGGCAGGAGGGCCAAACTCTAGCATATACTAATATATACATGCTGACATACGAAATCGCATGGGACGTTGTCATTATAGTTGGAGAACCTAAAACTGCCATACGTGCTCATAAGTACATGCTGATGAGTCGCAGTTCCGAATTTTACAAAATGCTGAGCAACCGTCTGGAAGACCATCCCGCCGTCCTCAATTTTCCAGATGTTGATCCTAAAGACATGAGGGAAATTCTAAGGTAATATTGAATCCTAAATTACTTACAGCTGCATTATTCATCTGGAATGTATTTACTAAACATTTACGCAAATATTGGGTACGTACTTTATTTGTTATATCCATATATTACTTTCGTAACTTTGTACGTTAAGTTAGTAAAACCCATCACTTTTTTGCAATCAAACATACGACACAGTGGCATAATCCATGCGTATCGTCTCCCTCTCAGGAAGAGGGGTAGTTTAATCGGACTTAGCTACGGTATCTAGGGAATGAATTCCCTCAATAGTATGACCCTGTGTGAGTGAAAGATAAAATATCAACAGAGAACTGGGCAAGATTATTGGGAAGAATTAATGTCATACCTGCACCCTATAACAAATGTAATCAAACAAATTAATATTGATAATTTCCATTCAACTTAAATGATATTAACGATATTGATTAGCAGTATCCAATTTAGATTTATTACATCATTATAATAATTGATGAAAAGACTGCAATGTCCACGACTGATTGCATCACCGTGTTCCAACGCTTTTTATTTCCTCGAGTCTTCTTTTTCCGACTGCCTTGTCCTTCTTGGACTTGCTAGATTTTACTCTGCACTCGTCACTTCCTCCTTTTCGGACTTCACTTGTCACTTCTCCATTTTCGGACTTCACTTATCACTTCTTTTTTTTTCGGATTCCGTCTTTGGACTGTCGAGTCCCTTGTCCATCGGAAAAGTTTTTCCTTAAAGGACAAAATTATCTCTAAATCACAATATGTAAAACTTTCTCGATGTATATAAAGTTCCTTCATTTACGTTACTCAACACATAGTAGCCACTCAGACACTGCATGAAGCCTTCCTACGGTAGGTAGTACCTTGCCATACATTACCATGTTACCTCTTTATCGAAAATTTACCGCTTGGTACAGCGTCTTCGATTACTATTGCATAAAAGTCACAGATCCTTACTCACTTCCAATTATTTAAACATTATGCAAGCACATGCAATGTATAGTTATCGTTAATTCACGATGATCAGTATCGTCTTAACAGACAAAGTAAATTATTTCATATTTATTCATATAACCCTATACATTTTGCACAACTGAACAGTTGGATCTCATGCAATCAAATCTGCTCATGTACTAAGAACTGTAAAATTAAAGATAAATTGCATAGCAACTCTAGCATTAACACAATTCCATGAAATTGAATAAACGATATAATATGGAACCTAGTCATATCAAAATAGTTGCATACAACAAGCAATAAAAAGAGAATATTACGTGAAATTAGAATTGCGTACCTTAATACTGTTAACTTAAGAACTAGTGCATCAAGCACTAAACCCTGTCTCTCTCACAGGACAGACTCCTGGTCTGCCCCCCCCCCTTGTTTAATGAGTAAAACAATATTCTTTTCTAGACTTCCTCAGAGCCAACCTTCTCTCTCTCTCTCTCTCTCTCTCTCTCTCTCTCTCTCTCTCTCTCTCTCTCTCTCTCTCTCTCTCTCTCTCTCTCTCGCGCTCTCTCTCTCTCTCTCTCTCTCTCTCTCTCTCTCTCTCTCAGAACATTTTGGTATAAAGAATTTCGATCAAGGTTGTCACTTTAAATTCCTATTACTTCCAAGGTGTACATCTTAATTTCACTCCGTCAATCATAAGCAGTGGTTTCTAAAAATAATCTTAAGATAATCATTTGTTTCGTCAGAATTTCTGAACTACGATATATAACGTTTCCCTTTGAAGAATGACTACTTGACATAGATCGGAAGTTCGGCTGTCTCTTTCTAAAACTCATTTTAAGATATCTGGTCAATTTCATTAAATCGGAACACTGGTCCCATTAAAGTTTTAACACTGAGATGGAAGAACTTAAAAATAAAGAACGAAATGAACCTTCCCAAATAATCCCTTGGTCTAAATGTGATAAAATCTAAATTTTCGGTGCAGTCAACGTTAAGGTTCACTGCTTCTTCGAAATTCGATATTTCACACCCTGCTACATTTCAGTGAATCATAATCGCCTAGCTAGTCAGAAATATTGTTTTCTCCTTTTAAAGGATCTCAGCCATAAGATTCAATTTCTAAAGATTGGTCGCTTTGACTATTATATGTACCACATCATGATACTCTTCTGGATGTAGAAACAAAAGTTAAAGCCTCTTGTTGTATGGTGATTCAACTTCACGTTGCAATATAACAATTTATCTGTACCATTTGCATTTAAAATTAGATATTTTCAAGACAAAATTGTCTTCTCAAAATGGTTTTCATGATGTCTTTTACGTCTATTCCAGATACTTATACGGCGGAAGGATTAACATAGATATAAATAAAGCATACTCGATCCTGTATGCCGCCAAGAAGTTCAACCTTAGAGGCCTCTTAGATGAGTCTTTATCGTACCTGCAAGGCGAGATGTACTCAGAAAACGTCTGCCGCATACTCGAGATTGCTCATGAACATGAAGAAGACACTGTTTATTATAGATGCTTGAAGTTCATACATGCAAATGCTGTGGACGTTCTACTAAGCAGAGGATTCGCTGATCTTTGTAGCAAATGTGTCGAAAATGTGCTGAAGCCAGACAACGTAAGAGCCGACGAGATTTTAATATTTGAGGCATTGTTGAGATGGGCTGACGCTGAATGTGCTAGGAGGAAAACACAACCAAATGACAATAACAGACGAATGGTTATTGGGGACCTTATTTTTGTTATACGCTTTCCTATAATGGATATTAGGTATTTTACCGAAAGGCTGTCCACTGGCAAACTTCTAACGGCTGATGAAAAGTTATCTCTGTTTCAGTATTACCATGGAAAGTATAATCCCATACTAATCAAGCATTTCAATACAAGTGCTCGCATCTCAAAGCAACATAATCCAGTACCAAATGAGGCTCAAAAGGAAAAGACATTAATGAAACCAAATCAAATGGCTGTAGCCAACCGAGCATTCTCTGGAGACGTTTCGTTTCAAAGAATACACCGTTTTGATCAAACTTCCGGTGAGTGGAGAAATATAGGTACAGACGCCATTTCGTTCAAATGCTCCAAATGTGTGTATCTGCACGGTGCAATTATCTTCGGTCCAGCACGAGCGGAGGATACGTACAAAGTAACTTTGTCTATCACTGATGACATGAAAAGAATACTTGGGAAGAATCAGATTACCATTTCCACTAATGTCCACCAGAAGATGTATGACGTCACTTTACCCTCTGCCATTAGGGTTGAAAGTAACGCGATAATCACAGTCGAGATTCTCATAAGTGGTGGAGCGTCTCACCGAGGTGTGAAAGGAAAGTATGCTATCGACGTGGACGGAATACAATTTGTCTTCATCAACAGCAATCGCAGCTCCAGTGGCACAGATATTACAATGGGGCAAATTCCAGGTCTTCTCTATAGTTTAGTGTAAAGATTTCACGCGAAATCTGCCAGACGTGCTCGAGCCTCTCTCTATTCTTTTCAACCAAAAAAGAACCGTAAACACACATTCTGTTTTAGTAGTAGCTGTAAGTCTTTTAATCGCATTATACTTGCAGAATAATTGGAATAGATTTAAAACGTGTGTGTTAAATTCATGGGCTTCAATTGGTCCTCAGTGTCACGGTTAAAATGACACAGATGCATCACGGTTGAAATGACACAGATGCATCACGGTTGAAATGACACAGATGCATCACGGTTGAAATGACACAGATGCATCACGGTTGAAATGACACAGATGCAAAGATTTTGAATATTATTTTACACCATCGTCCATCAGTTATCACTTCTCACTGGATCTGGATCAAATAAGCTAGCCCTTTTTCTCATTTTTTTATTGCATGTGTGTCATTTTGTATGTCTTAGTACCATTTTCAATGGGCAACTGTTAGAATTATGTGCTAGAATTGTCCATGGCAGATTGACTGCAAATGAATTGAAGACAACCACGGGATTGACGAGTGATTAGGTCCTGTTTTTAATGTCCAGGCCCATTTAATTTTATTCATATTTGGATGAATAAAGATGAATGTGTTTTATTTATTTAGTTTGCTAATGTAAATTGCAAAGAAGCAGTTAACATGTTTCTTTATTATCTACCGAAAAAATGGCAGCAAATAAAATCAGGTCGCCCTTTTTGATAGCAATTACCCCGTTTTTGTGAATAAGTCTCAGTTTCATTAACAGCAAAATAGACAGGAAGATAATGTTAGAAATTTTGTATTACCAGTCAGAATGTTACGGAAATGACGTAGAATGCTACGCATTATATACGAAAGAAATTGTAAAAAAGATGGTCTATTTTTAGCCTTTAGCTTTTTAAAAACAATGAGTTCGATTTACCTATTGTTGCATGCGCACGTACGGATTTTGAGAAACCCGATTATCTCGAGTTCTCTGGTTATGGATTATCACAACAATCCAGGTAAGGAGAAAAAAAATTCTATGTATAATCACAATATAAAAAGTTTTGCCAGGAAGCTTTCCACTTTACGAAATCAATCTTCAACCGTAAGTATATGTGAAATATAAAATTGTATTCTTTCTTGCCGTCCGTTATGTTTCACATATTTGATAATCTATTCTAAATGTAACGGAGAGTCAGATTTATGATGCATAATGCCATGTTATCAGATAGACTACAGTATATTTCAAGATAGCCATCTTTATAACTGAACTATCTGAATACAGTTACACGTTGCATACATGAAATGACAAGTGTCAGTTCTTTTAATACAAACTACTCTTGTCTGACAGATTCACGTACGAACATGGTTATTGTAATTATAATAATATCGTACAATAGAGCTGATAAAATAAATATGCGTGTAATGAAGCCTATTTATGCGCATGCGTAATATATACTATGGTTTTCGCATTTAAAAGAGGCATTGTATACACACGGATCAGTTTTTGCGTCATTTTAGCAGTTTGACAGGGAGTAGTGAAATTATGGGGTGTTTCCTATAACCTGTATAATGGGGTCGATGATGACGTTAGCTCAGTGTGGGGTATTGATTTACTCACAGCGAGGGACGATAGCTTTTGGAACAACGGTTGATTAGAATTGTGGTAGCGGGCCTTGCATCGTGGTTTTTCGACCATTTGACGAGAGTTGTGAAGCTGGAAATGCATCATGTTTGTCAAAAGGCCACCACGACATACACATGTTCCATTTCTGAATCAATATTATTTAGTAAAATCAATAATTAGATATCGCTATATTTATGCAAATCAATAATAAATATATCTTACTTGTGAATACATTTTTTATATTTTTCTGTAAATTCTATACAATAAAATAAAATCTAACAGCGTTTCTGGTTTTATTACTCGTTGATGTTATATGGTGAAATTGGTTTCCTAGGAACGACATAATTGTCCTTTATACGTTGTTCAACTTGGTGCGCATCTTTCTGTTGGCCCTTATGGTCCAAAAATGGATTGAACAGGTGATGCGCACCATGTTGCATGTAGTCATATTCTATCGACAGTCATTTATGTTATTAATAAACATCTCATTCATTGAATAGCTTTCTGATCCCAATCCTGCTTCATCCTTTCACAAACTGTCGCTCTTTGAGGAAACTATTTAATAAAATGTATCGTTTGCTTTTCTACAAATATACGGAAACACCTACTTCAGAATAATTTTATTTTCATACCGGACATTTCATACCAGTTTAATTCTTCTACCAAATATCCCGACCGCTTATATGCTTAAAAATCAAGACGAAAAAAATATATCAGTATTTAAATATATTGTCAAACCATATTGCAGATGCTGTAAGACAATATTGCAGATGCTGTAAGACAATATTGCAGATGCTGTAAGACAATATTGCAGATGCTGTAAGACAATATTGCAGATGTTGTCGTAAATTATGTAGGATACAATCATTAATTTTTTTGGGAAAGAGTGACGCGACAGCTAATTCTAGAACGTGAATGAAATTAGGGACAGAGCGAATTTAGGACATTTGCATTCGCAGATTCACTGATGGCGGATAATCTCGTCGAGGTGTCTGTAGTCACAATAGTGTTCACGTACATCAAATATCACCTTTCTGTCAAGATCAGCAATTACTATACCAACACAATAGATCCAAGGTTTGAAAAGTTATATGTATTTCCTTGCGTTGGAAGACACTTTTTAAGCAAGTCACATTAGACTTACATTCATTGTGGATTAACTAAATTGCCATTGCTTATCATTTTTTCATTTTCATGATATGCTATGGATAATACTGTTTTGGACTTGACCATGTGAACCATCAGATTCATTTTCTACTTTAGCTAAATCTTCTTCTTTTTTTAATTCTGATAACAACTAATAGATGATAAATATGTTCTTTATTAGTATGGGTTTAATATTAAGATTATTATTAATATGAGTAAACGTATTCTCTTTGTCTGAGTCCAAAACGTTGTGTTTATCATGTTTTTATTATTATATTAGTTAGACGCTTTCTCATTATAACTATTATTTTATCTATAAACATTTATAACCTTCCAAAATAACATTTTATAGTAGGTAATAGTATCTCTTTAACATGCTAATTGTGACCTGAGGTCAAGTGCAGGACTATATAATATTTTTTTCTAGAAATTATTCATTCTCGCTTTAGGCAGAATAAATTTTATCTTTAGGCAGAATAAATGTCGTGTCAAGTAATTCATTTTGGCTGGAATTTATTTATTTAAATTCATTTTTCACTGGAACTACAAATGCCCTCAAATTAATCTCATGGAAAGAGACATTAACTGAGATGTATTGTGAGATTTTAAATAGTCTTGGACTGATTATTGTGATTTAACAAAAGACTCATGGCATATCACCACGACACAGACCACGACATGCACATCACCACTTCCAGTGTTGGATTATTTATTTTGGATAATCACTAAAGTTTATTCAGCAATTTAAATATTTTACCTGTGTTAGGAATTAGATGAGCAAAAAAAATTGGGATTTAATCGCGATACTAAAGTTCCTATCTTAAAATTTTCCCCGTTTTGCTTCTCACTCTTTTCTATTACTTATATATAATAAGTACATACATATATGTATGTATGTATGTATGTATGTATGTATGTATGTATGTATGTATGTATGTATGTATGTATGTATGTGTGTGTGTGTGTGTGTGTGTTCGATAAGTTTATATAATACGGGCAATAGAGAAAATCTCTATAATTGTTAGAGTCAGTTATAGATACTCCACATTTAGTTATGTGAGCTTCTCTTCACCCCACCCCACCCAATTATTTGTTGACAACTAAATTTTGTTTTAAAGATAGATTAACCTACAATTGGGAAAAATATTTAGCTAAAAGTCGAATTATCTCATCTAGTGCAGGCTCTAATTAACCGCCATATTTTAATTCAAAACATTTGGAATATTTACCATGGTTACATTGTGTGTTGTACAGCTTCCCCAAAAAGGTCTAACGTCTAATTCTACTGCTTCGTCAAAGTCTATGAAGATTGCCTGTATTCGCAAATTTTGGAGTATTCATTTTAATTTTTCTTTTGGCAGTTTTATATTGCTTGTAAGATTTATAGTCAAGTCCTAGTGGTCTTCCATTTTCAATCCACTTTTTCTGACTGAAAGTGTCGAGTTCTATTTTTAGATGCACGTTCCGGGGATCAATACGATTTTGTGTGACGATTAAACTTTCTCGACGGTAAATATTTAAAGTCGAACATCTCTAATTACATAAACTAATGTACTACCAATGTTTTCTATTTGTTTGGGTTATTTGGGGATTGATTCCCAAATCAGTTTTTAATAGTCGATCTACATCAAGTTGACTACTAGTTTCCACATTCCGACGATTGTTGACACCCTTAAGCTCCATCCCAGCAAATAGAGCTTGTTAAAACTTATAGGTGACAACCTGCTCTAAGAATGCAGATGGAACTGTGGGAAACCGGGGATTACTATACGTTGAAGTTGCAAACGATGCTGCAGATAACGTGGTATGGCTATACACGTATCATGCTTTATAAATAATTCACAATCAACGATTCATTCAACCATTCTTCTGTTGTCAATTTTATTGTCAAGAATTTATCTGTATGGCTTGAATGTATAACTCGGCCCTTTCTTTAAATATTTAGTGTATCAGATTAGAACAGTAACAAAAACTGAATCACTGCCCTAGGTCTAGCAACTGAGCCTATTAACTGATTGGGCACACTATAAAATTAAAGAGAAATGGTTTAAACTTGAAATCAGTAAGTATTTACACTATATTGAAAGATAACAACATATAAACTGTTTACAAAAATGAAAGTAATAACTGTTACGAAACAGTTATAAAACTAAAAGATACAGTTGAAAATGAAACCATTATTTGCGACAGTGCATTAGTACATATCAATACATCAGTTAACAGTCAGTACATCGTAATACATCAGTTAACAGTCAGCACATCTTAATACATCAGTTAATAGTCAGTAAATCGTAATACATTAGTTAACAGTCAGTAAATCGTAATACATCAGTTAACAGTCAGTACATCGTAATACATCAGTTAATAGTCAGTAAATCGTAATACATCAGTTAACAGTCAGTAAATCGTAATACATCAGTTAACAGTCAGTACATTGTAATACATCAGTTAACAGTCAGTAAATCGTAATACATCATTTAACAGTCAGTAAATCGTAATACATCAGTTAACAGTCAGTACATCGTAATACATCAGTTAACAGTCAGTAAATCGTAATGCATCAGTTAACAGTCAGTAAATCGTAATACATCAGTTAACAGTCAGTAGTACATCGTAATACATCAGTTAACAGTCAGTAGTACATCGTAATACATTAGTTAACAGTCAGTAGTACATCGTAATACATCAGTTAACAGTCAGTACATCGTTCGGACCATCAACATCCCGCATCCAAGATGGAGGATTTAACCACTTAGGCCACCGGAGCGGTACCTCTAAACAATGGGATACTGTATTTACAGTACCCTATCATTATGAAAATGTTTTTGTCTTATTAATGTGTTTTCTGTTTAATCTCACTTTTCAGCACTATATGAGCTAAAGATTGAGGTCAGTATAACTGGTGAAGGAAAAACCCGGGGAAAACTCCGACCCGCAAGCTTTCTCACATACCACTTTGGCCGAGCCCGTTACTCAAACCCACACAGCCTTTTGTTTCAATAATAAAGCCAGAATTTTCGTCTTAAAGACAATCTACCCAACGATACAGAAACAGCTGAAAGCACATTTACCGATGAAAACATTTAACAGAAGAAATATCAACGGAGATTCCTTCTAGGGCAGAGAGCAGTCAATATACTTTCAACAGCGGAATCTGCTGGTGGAGGCCACGCACGGCCAGCGCCAGCCTGGACAATTAAGCCTCAATCTGGCCGTGTGAAAAATGAATTAAAGAGCATCTGGAGTAGCTGTCTGATATGCTCAAATAACTAACAGAAAAGTGTCGGTAGCTCTGTATGGCATTGCTGGTCGTGAGCATAATTATTCTTGCCGCTAGCCGATGCCAGTGTTATCAACTTTCTAACCGAAACCCCTTGGTACTCATTTTTACAACAGCGGTTCAGTTTTCTGCCGTTCTGCTCACACGAGTGTCTGAGACAAAAGGCTACAAAGTTTAACGTTCACTGATTTCCAGAACTTCAGAGGGACCTCGGAGGATATAACAAGCATTCGGAGGATATAACAAATAGCTTTAAGCCCAACTACTATGCCGTCCATGACTCGTGTCATTTTGTTGGCTTATTAGCCTTCTGCTTCTTTGATGCCTGTATTATTTCTCTTTTCTTTTCTATTTTTTTTTTTTTAGTTTTGCCCGTTTTACCGCTTCACGGACAGGATGATGATGATCGAATACCGTTCGGAATCTGTTTAACGATGCAAGCATCTGAGTCTTCTCGCCAGAGATTGCCCAAACATAGACACAAATGATATCGTTCAGACACACCGTGCATGGTTAAGCCTTGCAACATGTTTAACATAAAGTAAACCAAGTAATGTTTCGTAGCTCTGCTATTGTCCTATGAAAAGTATACTATGTACAATGTCCGCCGGCCTGCTCTCCCCAAATGTAATATTTTGTTTCATAATAATGTGGATGTAAAGGTCTTCCCAGATTTCGTAACAAGATTTATGGGATGTCCACCAAGGGATGTAACTGATATGCTACACTCCTATGACGTTCTTCGTTCCGCGCTTTATCATCGTGTCGTTCTCACTTTTCACGAAATATTATTACATATGGCCTAGTATTCGTTCAAGTCAGTGCCGTTTTCGAACGAGTCTCACTCCGTTTCACCTGCAATTTGCCACTTCATTTCATTGAGATCCTGTGGCAACAGTAAAGCTCCACGATAACGTTGGTAGGACTCCGCTTGTAATCAGTTCGACTGTCAACAGTGGTCGCGAACGCTGAAACCACCACCGGTGTTCGAGTACCAAACAGAAGAGTTTGCTTGGTTTTCCCGAACTTCATTTTATACTCTGCATTCCATCAGCTCGAATGACAATATATATAAGTTGCCTCGATTTGGAATTTATTGTTCTTTACAAGCACGTCAAACCATTTGTCGTTTCCGAATGAGGCGTTATCTCACACATACAGATTACGGTTTCCGAATGAGGCGTTATCTCACACATACAGATTACGGTTTCCGATGAGGCGTTATCTCACACATACAGATTACGGTTTCCGATGAGGCGTTATCTCACACATACAGATTACGGTTTCCGATGAGGCGTTATCTCACACATACAGATTACGGTTTCCGATGAGGCGTTATCTCACACATACAGATTACGGTTTCCGATGAGGCGTTATCTCACACATACAGATTACGGTTGAGCAACAGTTGGTGGATCTGTATTCTCTCTGCATCTCTGATGCTGACCACTACATAATAAGGAATATGAATTATTTGTGCCAGCATTAGCAAACGGTGATGGAGTATAAGAGGAGCTCGCAAAACAAGCGCCTGACATCGACAGGGAGGTGGAGAAAAAGCTGCACAAAGATATCATTCCCACACGCTAGTTCATAGATCGATGATGCACATCAGGAGCTGAGGACTGGGATAACCTAGAGCATCCTGAATGGACTCGTGGTCAACCTTGGGTAATAGTGCTCTCCCTCTGCACCAGAACGAAAAGCCAAAGATACGAAGCGCGATCGTGTTGGTTCGCAATTGCCACTACTATACCAGCATAGTATTTGGTCAAGCGGCTTTGGTAATAACCTTTCATTCTGGGTATGTTACATACTCTATCAATCTACTCACAAACCAAAATAAGCGTTTGACCTTTGATTAAATGAGTGCTGTATCTCATAACAACAAACAATAAAACGTTTTGATGAGGACCTAATGATATTAGGGAAACCTACATTTTCTTTAACATTAATGCCATCTTACCAGTACACCACGGCAATAGATTATAGGTGCGAAGAAAGTAAAGAACTAAACCATCCTGGGCCATACAAGTTTTATGTCAAGCTGTTCATCATATGTTATGGTGTCGTTATACCCAAAACTCCATGATCCATAAGATCTTATGATAAATAGGGTCTGCCAACCTGAAGACAAACTGCAAACTGAAATTGAGAAAAGGCACAGTACACACAAACGTACCCGGAATATTTGTTGTTTGTTGTTTGTTGTTTTAGGGTTTAACGCCATTTTTTCTGCACACGATAGGCTATACATGGCGGCCAGTATTATTGGTGGAGGAAGAATGCGGGAAAACGATTCAATTGAAATCGTGTTGTCAAGCGTATCTCTAATGGTTCGTACTTTGTGACGGAAGAAATTTGCAAATAGGTCCAGAAGGTCTACTCGTGACAAGGTAGTTGGAAGTGGTGTACATTTTTTCCTTGACACTAGTTGGTTAGTTATCTGGAAGAGCTCTTTGCAGCTGGAACTCTACGTGATCTTAGTATTATAGTGGATATTCTGTCTAAATGGACTATGTTTGTGCCGTTCTTCTTAGCGGCTTCGTAGATTTGTTTATAAATAGCCAGTCTGGTGGAAAGCCAAATCCTCTTTACTTTACGCAGTGTCTTTTAGCAGTACAAAGCTAGGCCCTAACACTGATATGCCACATAGAACACTTTTTTATTGATACTCTGCACTTGGTGGCTGGGGCATCTTTTTCAAACAATGAACGCAGGCAGTTATCTGTAGGAGGTATGAAAGTTGTTAGGTGTTTTCTTGGATGTCATGCATTAGTTAGGTTATATTTATCATACTGAGGTTTTTCTTAGGTGTCTCTTTCTCTTTCTTCGATCTATCTATTGTCTTTGCTAAGGTTTCGTTTTCAACACTCGCCTCATGAATTTGCATCTCAAAGTTTCACGCAGGTCTCAAATCTCCACCAATGCAACGCTTGATTTCCGTCTTGATATTTGCTGTTTTATTCATTCCAGTCCGCGTCACGACTTATTTCAAGTTCGCATTTACTTAATCGTGGTTGTCACATTTGTATTACCTATTATAGCTAGTATTATGAAAAGCCACATGTACAATTTTTTCCTCTATTTGTATAGGGCCACAATTAGTGGCCCTTAAAATGACGGTGATTACAATTTTCCTCATTTTTTTTATAAATACTACAGTTAGCAGCTCTTACTAAAATTATAACTTATCGATTTGTTTCATAACATCGCCGTCCGTACACAAGGTCTTAAATCAATAATTACATTTTTCGATGTTTAAATATCATTGCGGAAGGATTAGCCTTTCAACAGTCAGTACTGAAGTGCATGATGTACGTGCCGCACGCAAGAAGAATAATTCATTATTCAATGTATGATCATGCAAACTCAATACATTTCATTTTATATTCACAAAAACAGTCCACATATGAATAGTTAGTCTCTGCTAATTATTCAAAGTCATTCCATCTATTTGAAGAAAGTCAAAATTATATGCTTTTTCTTGCTGACTGACCACTGTTTATTACGAAAGAAATGAATTCCTTGCAACTGTCACTTTCACACATAAAAGCAAGGACAGCGTCAATTTTTTTTAAATTTGTTTCAGTGACATCAACAGAGATCGTTATTTGAGTTAAAATACGTTTTTGGAGTAATAATCTCAGAACATCGATTAGCCTGTCACATGACGTAGGGCAGCCTTTTGCAACCCATATCGCACATCTCACAGCTATCTCAGAAAAATACTATGCCTAAATACCAGACATGCTGATGATGATCTCTACGACCACCACCTGACCTATCCCACCTTCCAGGCCCATCATAGTTTCTGGACTTGTTTACTTTTATCCCTTTGTGTAGTTTTGATATGTTTTAATTTGATGATTTGAAGGGTTGATGGTAAGTATGCATTGCATCTATGTTACTTGGCAAATGTTTATATTTCTTAAACGTTTCGTACACTTTTGTGTGATAAATGGCACTGACGTTCCTCAGATTGACAGAATATCACCCAAGAACCAAAATCTAGCAATTACATTTATTCATTGAAATATTGCCACAAATTTGTTTGTGAAAATGATTGATTTAAGTGACACTGATAAATGCAGGGAAGTAATAGAACATAATAATAATTATCATGTCGCAGTTCAGTTACTGCATATTTCGGAAAATATATTTGTGGAATGAATATGAACTTATGAATTTTAGAATTACACGAGAAGACGTTTGGTACATGTCTGACACTTGCAGCACTGCGTTTTTAACAAATCACGTGATGCATTATAGAACCCCTTATGTTACAAAATGTGTTTATCGTATAAAACAATGGAAAAAGGATGAGCCAGAGAAAAAGTGGATGACACTGCCATCTTTTGCATGTGATTATATGCGAGTGTATATTTGTGTACAATATTTGTGAATATATATATCTGTGTGTGCGTGGAGTATGAATGTATGTGTGCATGTAATGTGCATAACTAAGCAGGTATGTGTAAAGGTCTAGATGCAATACAAAACAATTTAAGGTAATGTCCCATACATCGGTGGTGATGTAGAGAAGCATAAATTACGCTTATGCTTTACATATAGTAACTATCCGTGTTTTCGAACTAAATTGGAAAATCTTTAGGTCCAATAGTCACATCCGTTCTATATTATTAGAATAAGCGAGTCAAAATTATGCTACAATTAAATAGAAAAATTAAACTATAAAACTATGTCTTCTTTCATAACCAATAGGCCAGGTTCTTCGCGTCCTCCTTAACAGCTGTCTACAGAATACAAAAACAAATGATGCATGTTCCAAACCCTTAAGGTGCTACTAAAGAGATTTAAATGATTCGTCAGGTGGTACAGTTTTAAGACTAGTAAAGTTACTTTACAGTGTATACATCATAATTAGTAAAGATGTCATGAACGCTATGATGACCTATGTTGTTGTTCGTCAATCGATTAAACGAGGACCTAGCTAGACATTCGCAGGTTGGAGGCGCTGGTTCTGTTATGTGCGTGAACAGGTAGCTGATGAGGCCAACCCTTGCACAGAATGTTCGTTTACATAAGGAACTGGGGTTGAGTGGGACATCTCATGGAGGGTTGATGGCACGTTCTTTTCTAGCTTGCCTATTCAGCTCTGAAGTTGCTGTCCTGCTAGATTCGTGCAAGTTGGAGCCTTTGTGCACGCCAAAACGCCAAGTTACTCGATCGCTTGCTGTTTCCTCCCAGGAATCAGGGTTTATGTTGAACAATTTCAATGCAGCTTTCAGGTTTTCATTGGGGCGTTTCTTCTGACCACCGTGGGATCGCTGTCATTGCTTTAGTTCGTCATAGAAGAGTCTCTTAGGCAGCCGGTGGTCTGGCATGCATACATCATGTCTCGCCCAGCGTAGCTGGCACTGCATCAGAATGGTGTAGATGCAGAGGAGACCTGTTTTGGCGAGTACATAAGTGTCTGGAACCTTGTCCTGTCACTTGATGTTGAGGATTTTCCTGAGACTTGTGGTATGCAATTGGTTCAGCTTTCTGGCGTGGCGTTTGGTACACTCTGCACGTATCGCATGCACAAAGTAGTGTGGGGAACAAAACTTCATCTAGAAATATAGTTTGATTTGTATGCTTGTGACTCTGTATTCCTAACTTTGGCATACAATCTGCTGAAACTTTGAAAGTTGTGATGGCTCTGACAACGTCAAGGTTCACTTCGTCGTTAATAGTGACGCTCTGTGACAGTTTTCTGCCAGGGTAGGTGAAGCGGTTCACTATGTTGAGTTTTTAGCCGTTGAATGTGATGTTGGGCTCAAAATGGGGCTTTCCAGGGGCCGGATGATGCAGAACGTCAATCTTCGTTGTACTGATGGTGAGACCAAATCTTGTGCAGGAGCTGAAGAACCTTTCAACGCTGCCTTGCATATCGGTCTCTGAGCCAGCATTGAGGGTGAAGTCATCGGCAAATATGAAATCCCTGATGGTGTCTGTCATAACCTTGGTTTTCGCTTAAAGCCTCCTGGGATTGAATAGTTTTCCATCTGTACGGTACCTGATGCGAATCCAACCTCTCCGTCCCTGAAATCATTAGTCATAATGGCATAGATCAATAAAATGTGAACAGTGTCGGTGCCTGAACACAGCCATGGTTGACGCCATTGGTTACTGTGACCTCTTCCTTGTAGACTTGAGCGGGACGGAGTATGCACCAGGTGATTTGCCACTGGAGAGCAGACGTATCGCTTTATGTGTCTCGAGCAATGTTGGAGAGGCATCCAGTGCTTCATTGATAGGTAATTGAGGGAGACGAATGATGGTTTCATCACTGATGGATGAAGGGCGATTCTGGACGTGTCAAAGTGTTCAGTCCATCATTGAAGAATCTTCTCTAAGGTCGGGGCATTGTAGAAGTCCTTGATATTATGATGCATGCGTAGAACGAGATCTCATCAGCTTTGTAGCTCAGCCTAGTGTCTCGCATCTGACAGAGTTTCTGTTGTGCAGTTCTGTGTATATTGTTGTACGCATCTTTCTTAGAGGTGAACATGGCGTTGTTAAGGGAGGTTTCAAGGAGGCAGTGTTTCTCGTCCAGCAACTACTTGATCTCGTCGCAGTTTTAATTAAAACAATCTTGATAGTTTCTCGTTGTGGGTCCAAGGATTTCTGAAGCTGTGCTGTATACCTCCTCTCAGAATGCCGCCCATTCCGTCTCTACATTCTGACTGTCGAGAGGGGTGGGTTTCAGACGCTCTTCCAGGGCCTCCACGAGAGACTGTTTGGTACTGGTGCATTTCAGGTTGGTGAGGTTTAATTGTTTATTAGCCTTCATTCACTGTGGGAGTCTTTGGACGAAATATCGCTGTTGAACTTGGTGATGATAAGGCGGTGGTCTGTTCATCAGTCAGCGCCGCACAAGGACTTGGTCACACGCACATTATGCCTGTCCCTCTTCCTAACAATGACGTAGTCAATGAGATGCCACTGCATATAGCGAAAGTGCATCCATGACGTTCGATTACGAGTAGAGAGTCGGAAGACTGTATTAGTGATCAGCAGTTCATGGTCGGCGCACGCCTGGAGCAAAGAAGACGGGTGCTGTTACAGTGACCCACTCCATGCAATCCTAGCACTCCATCCCAGGCAACGTGATCACAGCCTACACTTGCATTGAAATTCACAAGAATGACGAGGTTATCAGCCATTCAAACGTCAACGATGACAGAATGAAGATCCTTATGGAACTTGACCTTCGCTTCATCTGGGTTGGTCATGATTGAAGCATAGCAATTGATGATGGTAAGGTGCTTTTTCCCAGACAAAAGGGGGAGTTTCATTGTCATGAGTCTGTAGTTTACTCTCTTTGAAGGTCCAACCAATTTGCTAATCAGTGTTTTCATTACTGCAAAGCCAACACCAGCCTCAAGACGTCTTCAGTTTCTCAGCCGCTCCAACAGAAAGTGTATCCCGACATATTTCAAATCGCCTTCTCCTGCAAGTCGGGTCTCGCTCACGTCAGCAACATCCACGTTGAATCTGGTGAGTTCCTTTCCTATAAGGGCGTTTCTCCTCTGGAGTCTTTCTGCATCGTCTCTGTTCAGCAAGGTGCGCACATTCCATGCGCCAAATGTGAGAGGAATAATCCTCAATTTCTTCTTTGTATTTTGACCACTGTAATAATGTCCCCGCTAGCCACTGTATACTGGTGAGGGAAGTTTAGATCAAGGCAATATTTAGGGCAACTTTTTAACTCCTTCATCATGCCAGTGAGGTTAACAGTGCATACCTGAAGAGGGCTGCTCAATCGTTCAGGGGGCTGTCGGACTCCACTGCTACTCTGTGCCAGTGGTGAACGGCCCTAATGGTCTGAGCCGCCTGTGTGCAGGTTTGCGGCTACGGCTGCCAGTGTACCCACACATTCCGCTTCGTCACTTACCTGTCGCCACAAGACATTACTGGGTGATTAAAAGGGATGGGCTGATGACAAGAATGACTTGCGTGGTGATTTTGTTTTAAGTAAGGAAGAGTTGCAGAGTTCGTCGACCTCACTCTTTCGACCAAAACCATCTGATTCCAGCAGCATGACAACGTCGAGACGGAGTTGAATGCAGTGGATGATCAGGACGTCCAAAGTGTCTCGTCGAGATCTGAGCGCTCCACAACGCTTTGCTGAGAATCGCACTTCTGCCCGTTGAGCAGCTGGCGGTTCCTCCACACAGGATGTTGAATCCAGTCTTCACATGCTAGGTAGACAAAGACTAACTCACCGAGGGCCTCTGCTTAGTAATTATTGAGGTATTTCATTAGTACGTATCAAAGTACTTAAATGCAATGAACTCTTCTTACGCAGATGCTTGGTAATTATTGAAGAAATTAAGACGAATTGTTAGGATTATGTGGTATTAAACCTAAGTAACACAAAAGAACACAAAGTGAAAATTCAAAACGAACTTCCGATATTGTGAATTTTGAATTAAATTACAAATATTCCAAAAACGTTATAGCACTAGTCATAACTCATAAATTATTCCAGGGGTCCCCCGAATGAATTTATATTTATTTAATATGCTAAAGTGCCAATAGCCTGAAGTGTGTCGATGTGTCACAATGATATAATCCAGACGGTCTTTAAATTAGTTTGCAATAGTCCCAAAAGCGTGATTTAGTCCCAAAAGCGTGATTTAGTCCGAAAAGTAAATGAGCATTTTGTAATTCCATTGAATTATTGAAATGAATAAATCCTATACAATAAAAACTGTTTACAACTAAAACACTGATTTCACTACAAGATGCCTTTGTTGAAAGCACGGTAATTTCCACGATTTTTATTGGTATTCCTGTGTCATAGGTGTTAAGACTGTAGATATTTACTGATTTTTACTCACTAAATACATGTGGGTGGGTATGAAAATGAATGGCTGAGTTAACCCAAGTAAATGTTGTCATTGTAGTTCACTTTCTCCGTTCTCTTACAAACAAATAATACACATTTCTGATGACTGCATTATGGTGTATTGCAGTAGGCAGATTTTCGTCCGACACGGTGCATACATTCACATGGATCTTGTCCAGTACTCTTTAGTGCTACCTTTTCTCTCTTAATCACACAAGAGTCTATCTGAACATAACAGTGCTCATTTTCGTCCCCATGTTTTGAATGATATGCAAACACAGCTGGATTTCACAAAAATAAATATTTCTCGTAAATTTCCCGTCCATGGTTTCAAAGGACACTAATTATGTAAAGAATCATTTAATGTAATGTTGGTAATCGTCCGCTGACTAGGAATATGCCAGGAAGCTGGGCTAGTATTGCATAATAGGATCAGTGAGGACATAAGACAAACACGCTTATTGTACTAGTGTTCTCTTAATTTAAATTTAGTCTCAATTCATTTCTTATTTTTATATTTATTTGTGTCTGTCCGTATGTGTGTTTGCTCAGCGGTTGAATGACTTTTCGTTTCTTTTTGCAAATATTAGAATTTGTTACTAAATTGATGTGTCTGGGTTGCAAAATGAAAGTAAATCCATAAAGTATTTTTTTCAATGACGTCTTTATTAAACAATGGACTAATACAACATACCTCGATGTTCAAACATATTTTTACACTGATATAATATGCAAGCACCTTTGTAGCAATATTGAATTCTCGCATAAAGTAACCCTTTTGGAGGATGTAACTGCACAAAAACATGTTCAGTGTTATTATCTTTTACGAGCTTGATGGAATCAAAATGGCGTCAAAACTTTGCCACATTCATATCATTTCTTTCACGGCAATCTCTATCAGATTAAGGCATTCGTCTTTAAGTTTATACAGCACGTCATTTCATAGCATTGGCACCCAACCTGGTCCATACTGCCACCGCTAGCTATACTTAGTTTCATAATGAATTTATCTTGAAATACTGCATGTCTGTAAAACTATCGATTCGAAGTTAAAAATAAGATGACTGAAAGAACTGGCTTCCATTTAAAACTTGCCAAATGGACTTGAGCGTGCAAATACCCGTTCTTCCACTGCTGTCATTAGTTCTTGTTTACCAGTATCGATTTCTTTATGCCACCAGTGGTTTTCAAACCGGAAAGTCATCGATTCCGGATAATTTATTATTTTAGCCTGATATGAAAATATAGTCAAATATCGGGCATTGTATTGCTGGTTTTGCGTGAATAGGTCGATGTTAATATTGTCAGCATTAGTTATGATGCTAAAACTCGATCTCCATGGACGAGAATAGGGTACATGTCTAAATTCATGAGCTATACGGTAGGTTCAACAATGCATATCTATCTATCTATCTATCTATCTATCTATCTATCTATCTATCTATCTATCTATCCAGTTCATTTCTGTGTTTCATATATATATATATATATATATATATATATATATATATATATATATATATATATATATATATTTATATATTTATATATATATATATATATATATAATTGCACAATACTGACAACGAAGAGGGCAAAATTTTCTTTTTCATTTTATAGTTAGTCTGAGCGCTTCGACTCTCTTTATATCTTTGTCAAAGGCAATCACAAAACAGAAACAAGAAAAACAAAACAAAATGTTGACTAGGCAAACTTTGATATGATTATTGATCTACGATCTTGGTTGTCAAATTTGTGGACACTGCACCTTAAACGATTGAACGCTGATAATCGAATGGCAGACAAGTCATTACTTATGAGCTAATATTCCAATCAAGCGTTGGGGGCTTGTGATACATGATTTATTTCGTCATGCCTTTCTGTTTCCATTGCTTACGCTGAATCTCAGGTATTAAGTTCGTCACAAGATGATCATTTTACAACGCTTTCTTCTACTGATCCACAATCTCGCTAGAATTATTTTACAAAGGCACAAAATTTTCTTTCCAAATATATTAAGAATAATGTATGCATGGGTGCAACATCGTTAAGAACTTTAATTACAACACTTTGCCCAATCAGCCAACCAAAGGTTGTCATGCTATCCAAGAATATGATTTTGCACATACAGTTGATAAAAGATTATCGATAACACACACACACACACACACACACACACACACACACACACACACACATACATACATACATACATACATACATACATACATACATACATACATACATACATACATACATACATACATATTGGTCAGTCAGTTCGACGGTTTCTGTACTTGGAGTCAAAGAGGTTTTATATAATTATAAACTATATATCTGATCTTAATAACACATTTTTGGCGAAAGTAGTCCAAATAACATTGAATTGGACATGTATTCGTATCATCGTCGTATGTCGCAGCTGCTTAAAATTCTAATGAAAACTAGGTCAACTGGATTCGTTTACATAATATTTGCACATAACGGTATTTACACCTCATCAACAGCTACCTGTAAGATACGGACATAAGGTTTGTTGTCACACCAAAATCATAAACAGATAAGAATTTTTTCATACACGCAAAGAAGATATGCCTGTGTTATGTAAAGGGTTTCTTGCTATGAGACTGAATTACTCATAATTTAAGGAATGTCGATTTCCATGGTGAGAGTGAGAGAAGTAAGAGTTCAGGCTCTCTTAAAAGAAGTGTCGCCGCAATGATGAGACATAGCTACGTCTGGGAATGAATCTGTAATGATACAAGTCTCCTGACGAACAACTTTTTATTGAAATACTCGATATATAACACTATATTCAAACATCAATCTACATAAACTAAATTACAGATATAAGAGATACATATAAAACTACGATATTCCATCACTTACCAACATTATATATTTGTATGATTTCTGCCTTTTTGAATATAATACAGGTACTTAAAATATCGAATAAATTCACGATAGCCAAAGAATCCAAAATTCAATATTTCAGACTAATACTGCAATCATTTAATATAAATATATTTTACTGAATTTACTCTAAAATGCCAACATATCAAACTCTATCATTTACAGCGTATTTTATTTCTGAATTAACTATTACTGAGTATGAAGCTGGTAGCGAACGTGGTATTTTACAATAATCAAGAATATAAGTACAATTAAATATAAGTTCTACAACAATTAAACTTTCCAGTATACTTTCCAATATATTATTTTAAAGAATAGTAAAGAAATATTACAATAATCCAATGTTATAATAACATCTTAACACTAAAAACTCCTATAGTCTAAAGAAAATTGTACGTAGACATTATCTTACATGTAATGATACAAGTCTCCTTTGAGCTCTGACGAAAGAACTGGTCCGATCTAATATCACTGCTCTTTTATAGTTGTTTTGTTTCGTCAGAATCGCAAGTGAGGTTTCGTTGTATCCCACGGGCAAGCGATGGCGACTAAATACTTATTAGTCAGTCAATCAGCTACATCAACCTTCTTAATTACTCACAAAGTATCTCTAATATGTATTTGTCTGTAAACTGATAACATACCGATGGTACTTTTACTGACCCTTAGATCACAATTAATTCGTACTGCGATTATTCCTTTCTACTTTGTTCTTAATTCCTTCGGCTTGTATCATCTAATCAAAACGGACAGTCAGTTTACGTACAATTTGTCCATTTACATATGGTGCAATATTTTTGACCCAAAGATTGAAGATAACTCTTCCTGCGACTACCACATCTACTTAGTGCTTAATTTGTACTGCTGGTATCAACTAATTGAATTAATTAGTTTATGTACTTCTAACTCTCTGGCTGTATCTTCTTCGATTCTACAGATAGCCAACACATGTAGTTACTAAATGTCTAGAAGGCATATCAGTTTATTTTACCGAATCTTTAAACAAACAATAAGTATTTTTTCGTGTTTGATGATTTGTTTTAGTCACAATTCTTTTCTTCTAACACTAATTTCTTAAACAACTAACTTGATAAAAAAAAAACTCCGGTGCTAGAGAGTTTTGCCTTAGCTCAAAAGGTCTGATCTTTATTATAATGGTATATAGTTGTATCCAGAATTAAATGAAATCAATCTCAATTATGTTTTAGTAGAAATGAAAAATTACTTTTAATACAGTTTAGAGAAAATTTCTTTCTGATTACTTGTACTAAAATTTCTGTCCTAATACCTGTAAATAAAAATTTGTGTCCGACCATTGACTACAGGTGTGATATTCCTGGCTTTCTACGGAGCTAGCAGTCAAATTCAAAACCAATCAAGGGAATCATATTTGTGACATATTTGATTTACATAATACCAAAATAAATTTTTGATGTACCCCCAGGGTGATTAAAAATTGCCTTATATACCAATATACTTAGAAGAAATCGCCTGTAGGTAAATTGAAAATACATTTTTACCCTAGTATAAATTGAGATTTCGATTCGTCCAAGTACATTGTACTAGGAGAATTATGCTTCCAGAGCAGACTGGAATTCGAGTAGTGCTCCGAAGTGATGCAGTATACCGTATATACTCGTATATTAGACGATACCAGACCCAGATATGTCGTCTCATCTGCAAATCTGGATCTGTATATTATTTTAGGATTAATCAGTACAAACACGACACAGGTCCTGATGTGCAGGTGCATCTTGCTACAGCAGATCTGAATCTGTGTTGTATGCAGTTTAACTCGACTTATAAACGTGTACGGTAGTCATGGGGTCAACGTTCTATGTCAAGTAAGCGTCGTTCAAACTGCTTCGTGCATTAACGATGTATGGTTTATAATGCATGCAATGTAACTTTCCTTCCCTTGAGAAAATATGTAGTTTTGTTTTGTTTTTTATGGTTTAACGCCATTTTTCAGCACAATATAGGCTATACATGGCGGCCAGTATCAATGGTGGAGGAAGAACCCGGACAACTCCCGGAAAGAACCACCGACCCACGAGAAGCTACTGGCAAGCTTTCTCACATACCTACATTTGCCGAATCTTAGACTCGAACACATGCAGACAGAGGTGAGATGGCTGTGGTCCGTAACGGACAGCGCTTTAGACCACTCGGCCACTCGGAGCCCCTGAAAATATGTAGTTGATATAAACAAGAGTTGTACTAGCTCAGGCAGACTTGTATGTCCACGATTTCACCTACTTACCTTGAGTACGGTACTTCAGATCATTTGTGTGAATACTGGTAGTAATACGATGAGAAATGTTTGATTGCAAAATTGTTTGTAGCTAAAGAAGCTCTTTGTAGGGGTGAATAAACAGCTTAGATACATAAAACAAACACCAAACACTAAAGCCAAGAAAATGTCATTACAAGAGATTACAAAAATATTTTTTAAAAGTTGTTCTGGAACAATAACTTGTTCTGGACGTACCTTGGGCCACATCTTGCTGAATAGATGATTAATATAACGTATATTATGTTCATCAATTATGCCGAATGATTTTACCTACTAACACCTTCTGGCTAGGATTCCCAATGTCGGTTTTGCCAGTATATTTTGTTCTAAACTGAACATGGGAGAATAATTTGCGTCATCAAAGGAACGAATATCGTATTCAAGCGAAAAGATGTGCATCCAATGTGTCTACTTAAATTATAGCAAACTGGAGTGACTTGACAGCGATTTATTTTCGTACGTTAATTTATTATTGCTCTCAGTGAGCGTTTGCATCGTTTATTCAAAAGAGTTGACTATCATCTAGAATGCAGACATATTTTGTTGTACTTCATTTACGATGGCTGATTGAATTTGGATTCCTATAACTCTCTCTCTCTCTCTCTCTCTCTCTCTCTCTGTTTGGTAATATGTTGATGGATTGAATGCTATTGTGACATTTTACAGTTTTAAACCAACAGAAGTCATCAACGGCTATGGGGCAGTTGCATCAATATATTTCCTAATGCATTCGCCAGTAAGTAGATATTTTTATGGTTGTCAGTTACACGGTCTTATCATCTAATATTTGTAACAACTAAGACTTACATGTTTCCTATTTAAAATGTCTCAAATGCTGTCTATTTTAATGATTTACATCGATAAGTTCGTGTATTTTGGTCAGGTTTCAATTACAGCATCGTTGTAAAGTCGGTAATATAAAGACGAGGCCAAAGTCTTCACTTATATCGTCATTTATCTACACATCTACCAGTCACTGCCACACTAGTACATGGAGAATTACTGGCAGGATGTTGTTCACACTGCGGCGGGTGAGAAAGTTGTACTTCGCCATAATCTAACAAATGTTGCCACTTTTACTTTTTATCACAGAAAGTTTGACATTGTCATTTTTCTGTGAACGTTGGACTTTGCCATTTCGTTATCCAAGTTGGACTTTGTCATTTTTCCAACAAAAACTTGGACTTTGTCCTATTTCAAAGAACATTTCACCAGTTTTTGGCATTGATATTTAATGTTGAAAATTTCACCCAGTTTCTGACAATTTAGACACCCCACCCCACTTCGAGACCATGGAGAAGAACATGGCGATCGAAGTTTAGCATGGGAAAATTGAATCTATTTTTTTATGTGATAATTGCCATCCATCACTAGCGCTGAAGAATAGGTGAATAACTGAAGTGGTTGTCCAGTTAGACAACAACACCTTCTTTTTAAAAAATGTGGTTGTTACACCTCTCAAGTTCTATGGTAAAAGGTAGCAACTGTTTATCCACCATAGGAATAATTTATCTGCACAAAATATAACTCTCCCTTCAAAGCTGACCATCAATTGACGTCTCATACGACACACGGCGCACTGTGTCGCATAATACCATACCACGTAGCTAATAGAATTGTTTCAAAGCACAGCTTTTTGCCATCACCGACATTCCAACCCGATACGTCTGACGCCACCTCCTCACTCACATTCTTTAATGACATGATACTAGTATAACATTTTTAAGATGCTGTAGTCATTTTTAAACGAGTCAAAGTAAATTGCTTATTATTTTGAAATCATCATGATACACGTTAATTTTAAATTGGAGAGATTACAAGTAGACAAGGTCGATGATCTAGGGCATAAGGTACATCCTATGTTTAAAAGGGCCTGCTGATTCTGGGAGGAAAAGTAGAATTTTAAATTAGGCCGACATGGTAAAATGTAGAGGAACACGATGTATTGTTAAAAAAAAGTCAATATGTATCACGTGATAAGTTTGTCTATCTAGAAATGTAACGGGTGTAACATGCTGGATTGGTCTGGCGAGAAATGTAACAGTGTAACATTCTTTATTGTCTGGCATGAAATGTAACTGTGTAACATGGTGGGTCTGTCAGACAGGAAATGTAGCAGGTTATGTTTATATCAACTTTAATCTACCGACAGTACGATTACAAAAATAATTTGGCGCATTGGCCTGTTGTGTGTTGGTAAAAAATGCTATTCAGTGTCAGGTCAAATTTCATTGGTCAGTTTCTGAAGGCTAGTGTTGTTTTTGCTAAAATTAAATGAAGATGACATATGTTAACATTGCAAGTGAAATTGTGATTGCTTGGCAAGATATAATTTTCACTGGTCAAATTTGATTACAAATCAATCAAATGCAAGCCCAATTGCTTACCTGATTGTTTCCTTGATAAATATATTTGTTGAAATAATGTTGCAATATTAATGATGTTTTTGGATAAAATGCCAACACATAGATTGATACAAATATAGATACATTAAATAAACCGTATGTAACTAGTCTATTGAGTTGAGGTTTTTTGACCACATATAAAATCAATTATATTCTGCATTATTAGAGAATTCTCCATGTACTTGCTTGGGTCGTTCATTGGTAAATATTGGACATATTATATTTTGGGTTACTCCTAGAAAGTCCAGTTCAAAGAGTTTATTACAAAGCATAATAAGACCTGAAACAATGCAAAGTAACGTCCACTTGTAAATATTGACCGGAATTTTGTCGGGACATAGGCTTTTATTTTTTTAAAGCTCGAATGCTAGAAATTATTTTAGAATCAGCCTTTATTGGGAGGCATAATAATAGAATAAACACACATTAAGTTAGAATACGTGTTGACGGACCGTGTGTTCTGCACCCCTGGTTTTATCACTTTAAAAGTGGTACTCGGATATCTCTCGGAACCACCATCGTCGTCAGTATATTTCAACTATCTTTATTAGATATCAATAAGGAACATACTAATCAAACCAGTCTCTATCGATCGGAAAATGGGAAGATTCTTCATTGTTATCAATACTGAGGTTTTATATGGAAACAACTACAACATAATCGACACACGTGAGAGAGAGAGAGAGAGAGAAACAGAGAGACAGAGACAGAGATAGAGACAGACAGGGACAGACAGACAGAAACAGACAGACAGACAGAGATGTAATTTAACATGAAGACGGTACTCTATTATGAATGTAAGATAACATGTTGACGGTACTCAAACCTCAGTTTAATTTAGCTTCCAATTAGCAGTATTAGCTATCTGATACAATCGAGATACAAGCATATCCAACACTGACATTATTGTGCGAGACAGTTACACAATGAACGACCAGTCAAAATGTATTTTTAAGCTATGGATATTTTTAATTATCCGTTTTCCTTGTGGAAAGAGTGAACCATAATGTAGAGGATAATTCGAACATTCCTTGTTAACACAAACAAAAATTGTTGAATGTCAAAATGAGCCTCAAACAAGAGAGAGAGAGAGAGAGAGAGAGAGAGAGAGAGAGAGAGAGAGAGGAACTTTCTGACTTTGCCGAGTAGATTTTAGTCCCAAGCAACACATCAACATTAGAGGCGAAGGTGGGTTTAGACCACCTTCATCGTCTTAATATGAAAAGAAGCGCATATTTATAAATTATAGAAACTTAACAACATTACCTTGCAATATAAAACCATGTTTTGATCGTCCGAACCTTAGAAAATTAAAGGGTAGAATTTTCTTAAATTTAAAAACGGCTATTAGAATAATAAATAGCACGAATATCAGGGATAAGAGATAAATCCTGTACTCATAAGGCTGGAGAATAAAATGTATGTATGTAGAGGCAAAAGTAAGCAACATTTTACTGTCTGCATTGGTAGCATGGTAAAAGGTTGACATCTAAAATAGATTTAACGTTATAGTATTAACCAAATAAAGTATTTGCTCTCAACTTACCCACTTTACGCTTTTAAACTACGTAACAGAAATGAGTGAAAACCAAAACGTTTTGTAAACATTGAACAAATAATTGATTTCCCTAAAATAGACAGTGAAACATTAAAAGAAAATTACAGAATGCAAATTGAAAACCTAAAGTTCTATAGCATGTCCAAAAACATAGTGTATTTCGAATAGGTGCCATTGGTAATAAGAATGAAGTTCACTCTCTTTTGCTGATGTGCCAATAGTCTAAACCCACCTTCGCCTCTAATGTTGATGTGTTGCTTGGGACTAAAATCTACTCGGCAAAGTAAGAAAGTTTCTCTCTCTCTCTCTCTCTCTCTCTCTCTCTCTCTCTCTCTCTCTCTCTCTCTCTCTCTGCTTCATATTGTTACGACAAATCTTGTAAATTTCAACAAATAATTTGTTTCCCTAGAATTAAAAAGTGAAATTTTAAACACATCTTACAGTATTGTGATTTAATTACATATAATTCGAAGCGTTCTATAACAAGTCCAAATGTATGAAGTTTCCATTGAATTCCAAGAATTTAATGTGTTGATGTGGTTATGGTCTCGAACGTGTAGCAGCGGTGGGGGGGGGGGGGCGAATCTGACATTTGCTCCAGACATTATTTACTCTAAATCTAACAAACATCTCGAGAAAATTAATTCGAATCCTTCTTTTTCAACCAAAAAAAAAAGATTACTTTGCTCGAAACATAAGTTTTTCGCAAATCATACTCCAAGACCGTTTTCATCGTTTAGTCAAAATACGGTCTCGTCGGGATGTCATCCCCCCCCCCCCTGCTGCTATGGGTTTTTACGATTTCAACCAAATATTTGATCAAGTCTTTAGGACGAAAATCATTTATGATTTCACAAACAAACTAATCGCTAACACCTCATCTTGTAGATCAATTAAATTATTTGACTGGTCGGTGAGTCGGAAATTAATTCTCGTTAGCGAATTATTATAGCATCGCATGTAGACAGGATTAATTGGGTTTTCAATAATTAGGAATCCTGGAGGAGCTGTTGGTGCAAACGAATAAAGAATATATCCCTGCTGAGCTTGATTTGATTGCTCTAGATTAATTTGATAGCTTCTTTCAATTGCATCACATGTTAAATTGAGCGCAATCACCGCTGAAATATTTACATTGTGCGGTGCAATATGCCTACCGCCACCATCTGGATCATTATTATATTTGAGGAGGACAGTTGAATCTAGTGTTTGTAATACCTTGATATTGTTTCTAACAGTTTTTTTTAGCTCCTCAGCGTTGTATTCGGGAAACTTGAAATTAAGCAGATCGGCTTCTGTGATATTGTAACCGGTTAGGAATCGTTGTTTACTGTCGCTGTTGTCATTGGTTATTGTTTGAATAATTAGTTCATTTATATATTCCATGTCAGATACGAGCTGATTTAGTATTTCAACGTGTTTTTGCGATTTTGTTTGCCGTAGTTGTTCTAGTTGTGTTTTATGTAATTGATTAATTTCATTAAAATAACCAGTGATGTCAGTTAGCGTAAATGAAATAGCAACAGATGAATCCGCTGTTCTTTTAATAATAAAATCCCATTGCAATGTGTTTTTGTTGGTAAATATAAATCTATCGGCGATTTTTCCTTTTTTTTATATCAGATAAATTATCTCGATATATGGGATTGATTTCATGATATGATTGTACGTCTGTGGTTAAGTCGGTGGCGGCTCCGGGTGGTTTTTCAGGCCATCCTAACACTGTTCTTAACGAGCTGTTATAGATATCTACAGCGTATCCCTCTGTGCTTTTTCGATCGACGACGAGAGCGTCGGTTCATGAACTTTAATAGCTATTTTTTATTCTTTTCCAGTGATTGATTTTATTCTACGCTGAATTTCAGCATCAATTTGCTCAATTTGGTACGATCCGGTTGGTAACGAAATAGTTTCCCACTCTGGAGTACCATCGGGTTTATTCTTATACGAGAACACCAGTGCGTTATTGGGTTGCTGACCGCCAAATGCAACCGATCTGATATTAGGCCAGCTATGATATACTCGTAATTTTGCCAGCGCGATCTCGCGCACTGGAATCGGAGAAGGGAAGTTCACACTAAATTGTGGGTTTGTTGATGTTATTGATATCATGCTTGTTCGTATCGGAGTGGTATTCTCCGCGATTCGTTGAAGCAGTTCGAGTGACATTATTGTTAACGCTGTCTTCAATTTCCAATTTCAACATCGCGGAGTTATACAACTGGGTCATCGTGGAAAATTCAACATCGGATATGAACGAATTATCTATCGACAGCGAGATCAACTCGGATAATTTCGAGTATGCGTCAAATACCACCCGGTACCAAGCTGTATAATCGGCGAGTTTTTTCTGAGAACACGATGATAACTTTTTAGTTATCGCGGTGGCGACTGCCGCAATTGTTGTTGCCGCGGAGATAGCGATTGGAACTGCAATCGGAGCCATCATGTTCACCGTCGACAAAATAACCCCGGCGCTGGCCATCACACCGGACACCGAGTACACGGTGATGTCGATGATTGCTTCGCTGCGTCGGTATTTTTTCCTTTTTTCACGATAGCGCTCAGAAAGTGGTTTCAAGTTCGCGGAAAACTCTTTCACGGTATCATATCGATATCGATGCGATTGTGATACCTCTGGGACTATTATCGGTTCAATTGATTTCATCGATGTCATTGTTATTTTAAACCCGCTGGTGTTTTCAATTATTCGCCATCGTTACGGGGCTATAGGTTATGTTAGCTTCAGCCGGAAAAATCATCTAAAAATTCTAAACAGCAAGTTATTTTTGATCTAATGGTGGATCTATCGACATTAAAGTCTTGTCCGCGACCCTTCATAATTAACGTCGCGGTGCCACCAGAGTAGGTTTTACCGTCCGCGATTATATTAAATTGATGGATAGAGATCCACGTTAGCCTGTAGATACCATCGACCTGCTTTGGCCTGAGGATGCCATCGCCCCCGCTTCGACATCCGCCCAGATACCGATGGACAATGTAGTATAAACGTCTCTTATCCAATCCATGGTTCCATGATCGACCGTATACACGATATTTTAACGCCTATGTCTGGATGGGGAATCTTTATCTTTTCAAAATTTTCTTTTAGTTTAAGAATATCGTCGTAAACGTCGAGATAGGTTTTATTGATTTCGGTATATTTCATCATCGTTCCATCGCGGCGTTTAAAAAATGAAATCAAAAGGAGGTTAAATTCCAAACCTGTTTGGAATTTATTATGCCCGTCGAATTGAGAATATGTCGTCGTGATATTGTAACTTTCAGAACCCTCAAAGAAATTATTAACAATTTTATTGGTGAGTTTTTGTTCGTCAATAGCTTTTCTAACTTCAGCGAGGGTTGGGCCTGTCAGAGATGTGGTTTCAGACACAATCGCGTCGGTGATCGTAGACACAAGTGCGCCCGGTTTAAGTCGTCCACCGCTGGAATACAGCGCAATAGAGTTTTCAGCCGCATCGCTCTGCCGTATCAAAATGTCATTGCGGATATATTACTGCTTTTCAATTTACCCTGGCGATCTTGAAATACAACTATTTCGTTCGGGTCAACACTTGCTCAATTTAACGTCTCAGCGATTTCATCTTCAATTATTTTTTTTACATCCTCGATAGAACCCGCAGATGTTTTCGTGGTTGGTTTCGACATTGACAGAGATCGTCCCGAAATATCAATCATTATTGTAAAAACTCTAGTATTTTCAATTTATTGATTCTCTAAAATTACCTTGTAATTTCCCACTTGTGTATTTATTTACTACCAGATGAGGTGGTTTCTGTGACGATGAAATCTCCGCGAGGACATTTAATACTTCACGGCCGCATATCGGTGGATCATTTAATTGTTGTGTTGGCAGCGTGGAATAAAAAAATCGGAAACTCTTTGAGTTTCCTCGAAGAATTTATATACCGCATAAACTCGCTTGGCGGAGCTAACCCATATGAATCAAAATAGACAATCCCACGTGGATCAATCGCGTATGCAACCCAGTGAGTTCCCGATCCGTTACTGTTATCAAGATTGATGATACCGGTTTCAACACGTTTAGGTTTTCTCGGTAAGTGATCTCTCATAAAAAAACCTCTGAAGTTTTTTATCACTAGTTTTTTAGCAGCATCAATTAAATCAAAATTGGACATAGGGAGAATTGGGCTTTCAACTAATAAACCGTTCCTGGTATTCTCAGACCGGATCCCTGAACGGATCTCCCGCTGTACCATGAATACGGGGTTCCAGGTAGTCTTAGACCCTTTCCCTTTTTTATATCCTTTCCCAGTTGCCTTTTTCAACGCCATCCCTTCCGCGGTCCCAACGGCTCCCAACGCTGCCGCTTTCGCTACCGCTGGGGCAGCAGCTGCATACAATGCTGGTATTGCGGCTAACAATGGAAATATACCACCTGATTTTATCATGTTGGCGATTGCAGCTTTCGAAAATACATTTTGAACCCCTCTCTTATTCTTCAGCGCATCATTGAAATGTTTTATTTGACGATCCGTCAATGATATTTACATATATGTACCGCCGGACATCTGCGCTGGTTTTAACGTTATTGTTGTTCCACATTCTTTAGAGAATTTTTATCGCAATTTCTTGACCTGACCATCAGTCAGCTTGACACTAACAACACTATATGTCATTTTATTGTAAAACACATTTATGCTTTCAATTGATCTAATTGGAAACTTTTCAAGTTTCATTTACATATTTTCCACTGGTGCATCAACGATTCTCATTCGTCCGCCAGCCCCTTCAAGTAACATTGATTTATCACTGAGAATGACAGCAACCGCCCTATTATCAGTATCAGAGAAGGACATTTTGGACAATGCTATTGTGAAGCATCAAAAGACTCTAGCATTTAACAACTCTAGCAGCAGGGGGGGGGGGGGGGGGCGAATCGGACATTTGCTCCAGACATCATTTGCTCTAAATCTAACAAACATCTCGAGAGAATTAATTCGAATCCTTCTTTTTCAACCAAAAAAAAAAGATTACTTTGCTCGAAACATAAATTTTTCGCAAATCATAAACCAAGACCGTTTTTGTGATTTTCAACTAATTCAGCAATGAGTTCTCGATATACATCAATGCCCATGGTTATTACAGCGATTGATCACTAATTGAAAAACTACTAGTTTTATAACAAGATGATCATACACTACAACCATGATAAACCCGTAAGCGTCTACGTGGTGAACTCACGATTGCCTGTTTATAGAGCATATTACGGAGATGGTTTCGGCAGTACCATTGCGGGGTTATTTACAAGAATGGCCCCAAAAGTGGTGCCGTTAGCTAAACAATTATCAATGAAGGCCATTGATATTATTCGTGATAAGGGAATCAGCGCTGTTGGAAATCTTGCTGGAAAGGCATTTTCTGCCACGAAAGATAAAATAGCATCATTGGTGCGAAAGAAACCAACGGTGCTGCCATCAACTACAGTGATGCCTGCAAAAATCAGCAAAGCAATAAACAGCGCAGTGGAAGAAAAACTAGCGTCGTTGGCTGCTTCGGTGACTCCGTCGCCATTGACGGATTCGCCGGTAACAGATAGCGCTATCATGAACGCGATAGCAGGAAGTGGTTTGAAACGAAAACAAAAACGACGATGATTACAAAGAGTTTCACAATTGAAAACACTAGTGTGAATAGTATAATGTTTAAACGAACAGCTGATCCGGCCTTCGATATAGAAGCCCCAGTACCCAAGGACAATTCCGTCCGCGATTATCAATACTATTCCTATCATGCTAGAGTTGTTAAATGCTAGAGTCTTTTGATGCATCACAATAGCATTGTCCAAAATGTCCTTCTCTGAATTCACTATATTTCCAAATTAATGTTTTAGTCTCATTTCAGTGAATAATAGTTTTGATAAATATATCCACCCAAATGACAAACTGAACACAATCAGAAGGGTCCCCGAATGGCCGAGATGTCTACATCGCTCTCCGTTACAGATCCCTGCCATCTCACCTCTGTCTGCATGGGTTTGAGTCTCAGATTCAGTGTGGGTATGTGAGAAAGCTTGCCAGTAGCTTCTCGTGTCTTCCTCCACTATTAATACTGGCCGCCATGTATAGCCCATTGTGTGCTGAAAAATGGCGTCAAACCCCACAACAGCAACAACAACAACACAATAAGAATGATTCTGCTTCAGATGTTAATACAAGAATAAGTCATTTTTCAAGTAAGCAAGATAACATACCACTTGACCTAGGTCACAATTACCATTTTATGGAAATACTGTCAACTTAATAGAATTTTCCATTTTAGAAGTTTCTAAAATTAGAATCAAGACTATATACATGTTTTTTTATTAATATTGATCTAATATTTAAACCACAATCACAGAGAAATTGTGTTATGTATTATGCTGCTTACAAAATAAATATTACTGATCGGGTACAGGATGAACTTGGTTTTGGAAAAGGTCAAGTACAAACTACAGATGTATATAACTTATAATTATTAAGAAAGTCCAACAAAAACACAGATTTAAATACACATAGCAATATACACTTGACCATATTTACAGGTGTATTATGTTGTAGTCTCAACAGAGTTATTTCCCTTTATACCAAACGTCAATATTGATGACAGATGAGTCCTCCTAATTTGCGATCAACAATTACATAGAGAATTTCTCTAATCAATGAATTGTGCAAAATATTTGCATTTGTATTCATACGCACGGTTGTATAGTGTGACAGAAAATCTCTCTCTCTCTCTCTCTCTCTCTCTCTCTCTCTCTCTCTCTCTCTCTCTCTCTCTCTCTCTCTCTCTCTCTCTCTGAGTTGGCACCACCAAATTATATCCAAATCATAGATGCACGATTTCAATATATATGTATTTTTATTATAACATATTGTTTCAAAACATAACAGACACACGCCCCATTTTTAAGACAAGCAACACAAATTATTTTCCAACAAACTGAGTACTGGAAAAAGAAAATCTTGTGATTGCAGTAACATTGTAACACACTTTTGTTTAATTATTTTTAATACGGAAACAAATAGGGAAGCCACTTGACTTTGAATATATTTGGTAATAAAATTTGTTGCAAGTGAATTGTAAAAACTGAAAATAACCATTACCAAACAACTACAATCTCACTCCTTATGAAATGTAAACATATGTCCGAATAGAATGGCATAACGTACTATTTTCTAGCTTCTCAATGAGTAAATAAAGGTAACAGTCGGTAGAACAGGAAATTTATAACGAATTTAAAAACCAAATTGTACAGAATTGTAACAAATTTAAGAATCAACTTTGACACTCCAACAAGTATGATTTCATTCGTAAATTTAACAAAATAACACTGGTCTTCAGAAATTGATCAATTTATATTTCAACTGATATACGGTTACTTACTTACTTATTTATTTATTTATTTGCAAAATACACAGTTTGATGACAGTGAAGCTAGCACTTATTTTATCGCTTTGTTGGGGTGGGGGTCTTTTTATTGTGGACGATTTTATATGGATGGGGGAGGGTCATTTTTTTTTTACAACTTCGCTGTTTTCTAATATACGTAGTGATCTTTAGTGAGAATCTTGAATTTCTATTAGAGTTCATACATATGTAACCTGTTACATTGCCTGCCGAACAGAAGCAACATGTTACTAATTTAAATTTCTAGATGAAAGTTACATATCTTTTCCCCATACATATCTTTTCCCCATACACATCTTTTCTTTTCCCCATACATATCTTTTCCCCATACACATCTTTTCTTTTCCCCATACATATCTTTTCCCCATACATATCTTTTCCCAATACATATCTTTTCCCCATACATATCTTTTCCCCATACACATCTTTTCCCCATACACATCTTTTCTTTTCCCCATACATATCTTTTCCCCATACACATCTTTTCCCCATACATATCTTTTCTCCATACATTTCTTTTCCCCATACACATCTTTTCCCCATACACATCTTTTCCCCATACATATCTTTTCTCCATACATATCTTTTCCCCATACATTTCTTTTCCCCATACACATCTTTTCCCCATACATATCTTTTCCCATACATATCTTTTCCCCATACACATCTTTTCCCCATACATATCTTTTCCCTATACATATCTTTTCCCCATACATATCTTTTCCACATACACATCTTTTCCCCATACATATCTTTTCCCCATACATATATTTACCCCATACACATCTTTTCCCCATACATATCTTTTCCCCATACATATTGTAATACGCACAGGGGTATTCACTTGACCGAGCGGTGTCAAAACCCTGGCGCGAGTCACGCTGGAAGTCATAAGTTTTCCCCAAATTTCCAAAGACTTCCATACAACTTGAGTTGTAAAATGGAAAGAGAGACGTGTCTGCTATAACTAATAATCTTTGCTCTAATCAATTGGCGACCCAGAGGAGACAACTTGCCCAAACGTCCATTAACTGCACCTTAGCATGGTTTTTCTCCATTATCATCCCATTTCCGTACCGCAAGCCCGTCATGCCATAGAAATTCCACTAGTGTTCCATTACTAACTGGGAAATATTTAACTGCGCGCCTCTAGGCCAGTCAATCCACAGAATTTCCGGCGTATCACGCTCATATACATACGCCCATTTTCCACTATGGCCACATAAACGGTACCTACCAAGTTCCAACTTATTGATTCCATTCTATAATTTACTGATTTCCAACCATAAATGCTGCCTTTTCAATCACAATACTTGTATACACCGCTGAATTTTAATATGGACTATGTTACAAAAAGGGACAGTCATTCGGCTTGTGCCTAAAATCACTACTAACGAACCCAGCATGGTTCAAATTCACTAACACTCCTCTCTGTGATGTTTGCTCCTACTAACTGGCTAACTATTTCGGGCTAGCAACTCCAAATTTATTACAATATCTTTTCCCCATACATATCTTTTCCCCATACATAGTTTTTCCCCATACACACCTTTTCCTTTTCCCCATACATATCTTTTCCCCATACATATCTTTTCCCCATACATATCTTTTCCCCATATACATCTTTTCCCCATACACATCTTTTCCCCATACATATCTTTTCCCCATACATATCTTTTCCCCATACATATCTTTTCCCCATACATTTTAGTACATTGGCTTAGTGTTAAATTCACCTCAAGACGTAAAATTTGCATGCAACTTGTATCATAAGTTGTCCCTCTCTATCATAGATTATCGGCTTACATTACTATCGCATTTGTATAACAAAAAACCGATATATATATATATATATATATATATATATATATATATATATATATATATATATATATATATATATATATATATATATATATATATATATATATATACTGTGTCAACCTTTTATACAAATGGCTATTGTTATTTTTATAAATCATTAAGTCATTTTTCTTTTCATTAGATTGTATAAACGGTAGATGGTATGAAAATATGGCAAACCTGAACAATGGGCAACAACAAATGCGAACCCACCATCCTGCTGACGGCAGACGTTCAATTAGTGATGATCAACCTCCAATTTCCAGAACTCCGAGTGATGACCGACAATTGTTGAGATCACTCGTCGATACTCCGGACGATCAGGATCCGTACCCTGACAAAGCGTATGAACCATACCCCTATCCACAATCCAAACAAAATACACAACAGAACCAGTCAAAGCATGCAAGAAGGTCCAATCAAGAAACACCGAATAGAATTGCAACTCAACCAGTCACACAGAATAGAACTTTATCTGGAGAGAATGTCACACCGGAATCCCAGTATGGAGATCAAAATGAATCCCAGTTGTCCAGAGCAAGAAGCCAAGCATCACAGAAAAGTAGTCAGTCCGTTTTCTCCGCCACAAGAGTCGAGAGTTCACAAACTAGTGAGGTAACAGTAACAGATTTTTGGCTGTTTTCGGGCTACCCTGATTGTATTTAAATTCTATACATAACGAACCGTTTGGCTGGTTCACCCATTAAATAGGAAAATATATCCAAGAGTAAGTGAGACTATTTACCTGAAATATGTATTAAATTTTCAAGATTATCGATTTCTGTGTGTCAGTTTATAAATCTCTTTTCAAAATTATTTTTAGCAATAGTTCAAATGCATCATTGTGTAGCATCTTTTATTTAAACAAAATGCTATATCATATTTTTTGACGTTACTTAACCAAAGTGTAACCTGTTGGAATTTTGAATGTTCTTATCCTTTCTTTCTTTTAAAAATACTGAAAGACATAAGACTATATTACACCGCAGATGTAAGTGCTTTCAAATACCTCATGTTGATTTGCACACATTTGTTTAAAAAAAACCACAAACGTTTATTTTTGGATTATCTTCCAACAGGACACATGGTGGCAGTCGGGTAAGAGCGTGACGGAGTGTAACCTTTACATGCTGACGTTTCAGATAGAATGTGACGTCACTTTTCTTGTTGGGGATGCTCAAGAGCATATTAAGGCTCATAAATACGTCCTCATTAGCAGAAGCCCAGAGTACTTTCGAAAATTCACCAAACAAGAGCGGTCGCAAAACATCTCCTTGAAGGTTCCAGATATTCAACCCAAGATCTTCAGAGAAGTTTTAAAGTAATTATTTTGTGACGTTTACTATGTGTTACACATTAATAATTTTGAATCATTTATTCACATTCTCGCGACTATAGTATATTATGGACATAACAATTTTTATACTTGGATAAAAAGCTCTGATGCAAAGGAATACTTATTTATATACCTTTATACTTATTTTTTATAAACTTTTTTTTAATCTTATTACTCTATTCTACGTGTTCAGCTTAGCATAACCTATGGATAAAGAACGTGGACAGATGACAATGCTTACACACCATAACCGTATTTGTCACATAGTTTATACACTTTACATATAACGTATGCGGCTTAACATTTTTATATGAGAGTACGTAAGTCTGTCACTTTGTTTGATTTTGATTGGTCGAAAAAGCCAATGACAATCTTGCGCGGTATTCTCTTTACTGATTTGTTGCGACCGTAAGCATGTTTCTTAATCCGCCCTCTGGAACTTTTTTCTGTTTTTCCAAGAACTATCAACATTCGTGTGGTCATATTCTTTAATCGACTGCCCAAAGGGCATTAGGAAAGAGGTTACGTCTGTCGGAATTGACAAATTTATCCCCACAGAGGCCCGCTTTAATTAAAACTATGGATATCGGTTAGTGAATAGAGGGCCTGGTTGTAACACGTACACAGCTCCTATGACATGCGTACAGTAAACGTTAACTTAAAAAGAGTAAATAAACTCGCCTATCTTTAGAAAAGAATGTGAACCTATGCAGGCCTCACAAATGACAATGTAATCCAACTACAACATTTATTACGCAGTAAAATAGCTCCAATGTTTTGTCATTATATGATGCAATTCCGATTCCAAGCAAATGTGTCTATGTCTACAGTGCTGTTCCAAATCAAAAAACGCAAATATCCGGTCATAAATACACCACAGTAAATTATGGAGTTTCCAGTATTTATCCCTCATGTGAGTGCTCATAAAACTAAAATGCTTCGTGAAATTTTCATACTTTAGGTGAAAACATTTTCATCGATGTTCATGGCTTGACTAACATAAATCGACTACAACAATTATGTTACATCACACCGGAATTTCCATGCTGACTGATAATGCTGTCTGTATCAAACGCTCTTGTGATTCGGAAGGATGGATGCTTTTGAAATAAAAATATACTTACAAATTTTATTGCACATAGAACTACGCATTATTAATACAAAAGGCGTCTGTGACTAATGAAAGGTTCATCTTCTGAGCAAGAATGTTAAACGAAAATATTTCTTTTAATTTAATTTTTTAAATTTCTTTTAATTTCTGTCTAAACTATTTCCATCAAAATAAATCAAAATAAATCTAAACAGAATCTGAAACCTCCTAAAAAAACGGATATTTTTCGATATTCAGTCATTACACATCTAAGATCCTCTACATACATGGATATATTGTTACAATTCCAGTGCAATTTCATCGAAATTGACCTAAATATTGGCAGTTATCGTCATCACTATTTTTAGTACTTGATTAACCAGTTGCTGATTATAGATGCATGATCTATACACTATCTAATGTCATTTGACCTCTGGTTTTTAATTTTAGGATGCAGAGAACTCAAACGTTTTATTTTTGCCTGTAACGAAAATGAGAGATCGAAGATCATAATGTGTTATTGACCTTTAAAGGTCATAATGTCATAATGTGTTATTGACCTTTAAAGGTCATAATGTCATAATGTGTTATTGACCTTTAAAGGTCATAATGTCATAACGTATTATTGACCTTTAAAGGTCATAATGTCAAAATGTGATGTTGACCTTCCGTCTGGTTTAAGCCGCTAAAACATGAGAATCATCTATATACTCGATATGTACAAACAATGCTTAATTAATGTCAAGCGCTGTTGTCAAATGGCAAGATAACAAAATCGATGAAATACTAGCCACAGTTAAGTCATAAAATGAAATATTCGCATGGTCTAATATGCTGTCTCGGAGGAAGGCAAGAAAACTTCGTACAACCCAGAAACAGACTACATACAATCTTTTGTTTTTTTTTAAATTTTCAATTTGTATTTTGTCCTTTGCAGATATCTATATACCGATGAGATTGAAGTTACTGATGATAATATTACACCTATGTTGTATGCGTCAAAGAAGTTGGCATTAAAAGGTGTTGCTGCTAAGTGCTTCAAGTTTTTGGATTCAAAGATGTATTCAGAAAATGTGTGTAAAATCATGGAGCAAGCACACATGTATGAGGAAAATAATATGTATGAAAAATGTTTAAGATTCATTTATGTTAATGGCTCAGAGGTTTTAAAATCCTCTTCCTTCCCTGAACTGTGCTCAACTTGTGTTGAAAAAGTCATCGATTCTGATGCCTTACGTGCTGACGAAATAGAAGTTTTCGAGGCCATGATGACATGGGCCAGTCGAGAATGCGCGCGCAAAAATCTTCAACCAAACGATAAGAACCGCAGGGAGGCATTAGGAAATCTCTTGTTTCTCATTAGATTCCCAGTCATTGATGTAAATTATTTTACTCAAAACATATCCCTAGGAAGTCTTATGACCAAAGATGAATCGCTTTCGATTTTCCAGTACCACCATGGCGAAGAACAAAGGCTTACAAATCGTTTTAAAAAGAGGTCTAGAGACAAGACTCTAAAACCTGTCGCTGAAAATCTGGTCCCAGATATGCTGTCCAGCATCCATTCTGCACCCACATCCAAAGCTATACGATTCAGAACAGTAGATGGCACGTGGAAATTAAAAGGAATCCCGGATGCTATCTGCTTCACCGTCTCAAAGTCAATCATTCTGCATGGTCCCGAAATATATGGATCCACCGAAGGGCCAGAATCGTTTTTGGTGAATGTCAAAATTTTCGATGACACAAAGCAAGAAGCGATGACCTGCGATGTCAATATCTACACAACACCAGGACAGCAGAAGTATGACATCTTATTGCCTCGACCGATGCGAATACCTCCATTTAGGGTATTTACCATTCAGATCATCATAAAAGGCGCAACATCATGGAGAGGAGTAGATGGAATGATTGACGTTGTGTCAAACGGGGTTTCTTTCCAGTTCATGAACAGCAACAGAAGTTCCAATGGAACGGATATTACTGTCGGGCAGATTCCTGGAATATTGTTCAGTAATACCCAATAATTCGCATGCATTTTATTTCCAACCATATTTCATGATATCCACGACAAAATATCTGAGTCAGTATTTCAATCTGCAGTAGATTTAAAGGATTTTTGTATTTCTTCAGGTACACTCTTGACAAACTGAACAGCACGCTTGACATTCAGTATCTTGTTTGGTAGTTTCAGTAAATAAACCATAGTTAAACACTACATTAAAAAAAAATTAAGCCTGTAATATAAAAACAAATATAAATCTGAGACAAAGCATTTAATTTCATTCTAAAATATTAAACATCTCTTTTTAAAATTAAACTTAGAAGAACTAAACACCATCAATCTACTCTAAAATCACAATATAACCCCTAAAAAACTTGTCGTGATGTGTGTATAGAGGTATAACAGAGCAAACAAGTTGTTGAATTTGCCGTTTTTTGTCTGGTTTGGTAGTTTGGTTGTTTGGTTGTTTGGTAGTTTGGTTGTTTTCTGTGTCCTTGCAGCAGTGTTGTTTTTGGCAACAAATAAATGTGTAGGATTATATGACTGAATTTTTTTAAAATCTGCATAACATGCATATGCAAACATGTTATTACTGCTTTGTAGTTAAATGTATTGACAACATCCAAAGACCAATTTACTGTGATCACGGGAGGTAAATCTACAGTAACAAAAACATAAATTGATCAAGACCTTAATAGTAATTTAGCTGTAATGAACCGAAGTAAGGCCGCTCGCATACATGCCGAACGTGATGTTGACAAATAATTATCTAGTAACTGAGGTTCAAGTAAATACAAGTATTTACTGACTGTGCTGAAAGGTCATACTTTAACAAGTATTTACTGACTGGTGCAAGGCCTTACATTTACAAGTATTTACTTACTGTGGTGCAAGGCCTTACGTTAATAAATATTTACTGAATGTGGTGCAAGCCCATTTTAACAAGTATTTACTGACTGGTGTGACCACTACGGTGGCCATGTGGTTCGAGCGTTTGGATGCGGGAGGTGGTCGTGGGTTAGATCCCCGGGGTAGTCATACAAAAGACATTCAAATGGTACTTACAGCTGCCTCGCTTTTGGCCCAGCATCAAGTGGTTAGTGTTCGGACTGGTCAGACTGGTGTCAGGATAATGTGACTAGTGGGACATAATGTTACATGTCTGCGGCATAATGTCCTAATGCTAGACATGATTATAAACTGCCACACTGCAGATATGGTTGTCGATATGACTAAACCATTGTTAAAGCTAGGTTAAAAATCTAAATCACACGCACACACACAAACACACAAACACACACACACACACACACGTTGACTGGCGCAAGGCCATACTTTATTTGCAAGTTCTTACTGGCTGTGATACAGTTAAACCCATTAACAAAATGTTATGATATCCGACTCCTTCAAATTTCCAACAACCTGCTTATATTTACAATGATAGTTACATCCACACGTTGCAGTTTATGACAATTTGCCGCTACATCAGGTATTCTATCTAGTCATGTGGCAAGAGCATATGCTATAGATTAAAAACTACAACTGTCTACTTTCAAATACAGCTCAAAAGAAAAAACAGGAACTGATACTTTATTGTAACCATCAAATGCGTCTACTGGTAAGCAAATAAACATCAAACGTACTCTCCTGAAAGCAAGATTTTTCTGATACATTTCGCTCGTTATTTGTTGGAACAGAGTAGTCGTACGTAATGACAATAGGCTGTTCCAAGTCTCTGAACAAATGGATCGACATTTAAATCATAGTACGACCTGTGTAAAAATAGAATACTTCTTTTAACTAAGCTGTTTTCTCTACCCAAAATATTGATGTAACCTAGACAGTTGGTCATCCCATGACTGTCTGTCTACGTTAGATTACTTTTTATTAGGATGGGATCTGTCATCCCATGACTGTCTGCCTATGTTAAATTACTTTTTATTAGGATGGGATCTGTCATCCCATGACTGTCTGCCTACGTTAGATTACTTTTTATTAGGATGGGATCTGTCATCCCATGACTGTCTGCCTACGTTAGATTACTTTTTATTAGGATGGGATCTGTCATCCCATGACTGTCTGCCTACGTTAGATTACTTTTTAATAGGATGGGATCTGTCATCCCATGACTGTCTGCCTACGTTAGATTACTTTTTATTAGGATGGGATCTGTCATCCCATGACTGTCTGCCTACGTTAGATTACTTTTTATTAGGATGGGATCTGTCATCCCATGACTGTCTGCCTACGTTAGATTACTTTTTATTAGGATGGGATCTGTCATCCCATGACTGTCTGCCTACGTTAGATTACTTTTTATTAGGATGGGATCTGTCATCCCATGACTGTCTGCCTACTTTATATTACTTTTTTATTAGGATGGGATCTGTCATCCCATGACTGTCTGCCTACGTTAGATTACTTTTTATTAGGATGGGATCTGTCATCCCATGACTGTCTGCCTACGTTAGATTACTTTTTATTAGGATGGGATCTGTCATCCCATGACTGTCTGCCTACGTTAGATTACTTTTTATTAGGATGGGATCTGTCATCCCATGACTGTCTGCCTATGTTAGATTACTTTTTATTAGGATGGGATCTGTCATCCCATGACTGTCTGCCTACGTTAGATTACTTTTTATTAGGATGGGATCTGTCATCCCATGACTGTTTGCCTACGTTAGATTACTTTTTATTAGGATTGGATCTTTACAAGATAAAGGGAAGGAATGTTAGAAGTGACAGAGACTTAAACGGCTTTGAATAATTTCTATGTTATTTCCGAAATAAAAGTTATCTGCTGAAAGACTTCCTTTGTGGTCGTCACTGCATATGTGTGTAGGTTGAAATGCGTCCATATATGTTACCTAAACACATTTAGCATATCTATGAGAAAGAGTTCTGATTTAGTTGTATTAACACCTGCGAGAGAAATGAAAGAGAGAGGTGTAAAATCGTGTACTGGTAACAACTGTTGTCGATAAAAGGGAAATAAATAGAGTCCTGAAAAAATGGGTGAGAAATATATACCTACAATAATAATTTGCGATGAAATATACACCGTTTCAATAGATGTGTTAAAATGTTTCTTAATTGGTTATTGGTAAAGAGTACCTCGGTGATAATGTGCGGTGATTACGGTCAACCACTACCGTTTGTTGGATTGTCTCCGCACGAATGGTTGCAAAGTATGTAGATTATTGCATGGAGATAACTGATGATCATTAAGCGCTTGATCCAGAATTAAATGAGCTTAATAAATAAATTAATCAGATTATAACCAAATAAATAACAGTGTCAAATGATGCGTCAAATAATTTCAGATGCTTCTTTAAACAAGTTTTGGGATTAATGGAGACCAAACGATTAGATAGTGGCAAGTAGAAAGATAGTTCATGATAAAAACTTCAACAGAAATTATTTTTATTACATAAAGAAAAAATTTCAAATCTACCCGTACCGTGTTATCGACCGGTTGATACACGATGACAGAATATTGACGCTGATATACCAGGACCCTGACAGAGTCAATGATAGAGAAACGAAATCTTGTGCTAAATGATATTGTTTTAGTTGATGTCAGTGCTCTCGAGGACGCGCTGAAAATTGACAAATCTTCGTGGACTCCAGGATACGCAATAACGATCCATTCGTCACAAGGAATAACTATTTCTGATACACGAGTTAAGATCTATGCTGATCGTATCGATTTGTCAAACTTAGTTTATCTCGCAGTGTCACGAATCAGAAGAATATTCCAGCTGCGGTGGATTGTCGTAGACGTTTCAGAAACTACTGATGATGTTATTGACAATGATATAAGAAGAAAAAAATAGTAATAAACAAGGTGACAAACCCGACTTTGATCTTGACACTGCATTTATCATAACATTAAAAGAACAACAGAATAATAATTGTGCGAGCTGTAACATAGTAATGTTATGGAACAGTATTCTTAATAATCCAAGACAATTTACCGTAGATAGACAAGATAGTAGTCTTTGTCATACATGTGATCGCGTTGGTAATTGTGTATCTTCATGAATTACTTGTAATTGTTAAAGTGTAAATCCTCGCTGACGAGCAGTTGAATCTAATATGTACATTTTGTGTCTGTCCGTTTGTGTGTAGTAATACTCCAGATAGGAGGATCATCATGTGACACGCTTTATCGGTTTCATTTATTAGATACTCTCTGGGCTTTGGCTGATCTTGGTCATTAAGTCGGATATCAAGTCGAGTACCAGGACCACAATAATTATATACAAGGAGATGTTTTTCAACTGGGTATTTTCCCATGGAGTCCCCGGTAATTGGCTTAACGAAGTAGTTCTGTTAGGATTAAAGTTTTAGTAAAATTAATAAAGATTGATATTTTCTTTGAATTGTATTTAAGTAATGTTTTATTTGTTTATATTCTAAAATATATTAAAGGTAATTTCACTTGTTTTTGAAGTACAACTATACAGAATAGAAAAGGTTGCTAAACAAGTGTAGTAAAAAAGGCAGTGTGTATAAGTATACTCCCTAACATCAGTAAAAATAACTAATGTACAGTGTTTTGTAAGACTGTATACCATAATACATGGATTTTTGCCTGCTCAGCTATAAGTTCTAGGTTTCATTAGTAAAAATATGTCTCTGACCTAGTGATTGGCAAAGGTTCAAATCGGTTAATGAAGATCGAGTAACTTTCCACTCTAAGAGGCTTCTGAAACAAGATGGCTTCCAACTAACGGATATCCATATTTGGTCTGACGTCGTTAAGGCCGGTGTAGATGATTACAGAATTGAGTCTTATGACGTAAGTAAGGTGGTTTTTACCTGTTAGAACTGGTTTGTAGAGTTCGTAGTTTTCTGACTAATGCGTAGAAGGGTATGACCTTACCTAACCCTGTATCTGGCCGCGAACGTATATATAGAAATGCGCAAATCAGGTCAGATCAGTTATAACGCATTAGCAGAAAACTGACGTTGACTCTTCAATTACAGGTAGGCATCTGTACAAGTTATAATTTCTTGTAAGAAATAAGTATTTTTGATGATTGAGATTTTTAATGGTAAAATCGTTTTGTGTGCAACATTACTATTGAGTTCTTTGTTTATAATACATTGTAATGGAATGTTTAAATGTTCTAAAGAATTTATATTTATGTAACTTTAATTATAAAGGTTTGAATTAGTTGAATTAGCTACCAACTTCATACTTGACTTAATGTTGAAATAAAGTATTTCTTAAGTAAGAAAGAGTAATTTCTAGCAATATATTCTAAATCAATATTCTTAATATTCTGTTTTAAAATGAGTAAAATGCATTAACTGTTATTACATTTAAGGCTTTTGCTATCTTGAAATTGATTGAGAATTAACTAGTAAATAATATTCTAAGGTGCAGAAGTTAATGAAGTTGGAAAGCTTAAAGATGAAAAATGTAATATGTATTTTATGAATTTTATTATAAAGTTTTAGAAGTGTTTCTAGAATGTAGTAATATATATGTGTGTTGATTATTTAAATAAAGTTATAACGCATTAGCAGAAAACTGACGTTGACTCTTCAATTACAGATGTAGCTGTTTTATCATCGTGGCGCTCCCTTTAAGAGAGCCTGACTTCTTTCTTCTTTCTCTCTCTCTTACCGTGGATATAGACGTTCCCCAGCTTACGAGTAATTCCTTCTCATAGCAAGAAATGAGAAGAAGGTTATGTAAAGCTAATAACAACATACATAACAGAAATCTTTTTGGGTAACAAGTGGATGGAGAATGTTACAGATCTCTGTACCCTCTCGCAAAGCCAGCGGAGTGATTATTTCTTTGAAGGAGTGTTTATAATTACGATCCATGGGAGAGATTGACACTAACATATTTACGATCGTCAGACTTCATACCGTCAATGTTCGCATTTTCTTGCCTGTATCATATATATAGCTGTTCACGTGACTGATTCGTGATTCTACCTACATACTACATAGCTCTTGTAGGAATGGCTTCGCAGATTTCTAGCAATGTATATACCAGTATCTACGCGCTATCCAGTTCTAGTGACGCACACTCCATTCGACTATGGTTCCTTGATCCTACGTAGACAACGATTGGAAACCAAATCAAGTTCTTACGCAGACGACTATCAACTCATCCCACAAAACCACGTCAGCAGCAGCACTTCAGTAACCTTTGTCAGCTCAAAGATTCCTCAAAAGTACTTTTACACGGCAAATTAACTGTGTATACATTTACTTTCAACGCCCAGAACATTGTGAGTTAAGCCGTTTAATTCATTTAATGTGACTCATTACTATTGACATTATTCATAGGAGTGCAATTTTTCTCTGGAAACACCAGATTCTCAAGTACAGGTATGTCTCTTATCACATTAGATATTTTTAAAGGTGATCAATCACAAAATCCTGTTAAATGGCTAAATCATTTTTTAAAATGGGCTAATTTTTATGATTTATCAGAAGCTAAAATTCTGAATGCTTTTCCTTTTCACCTCCAACAACATGCTAAAGTATGGTATGAATCGCTACCTGATAACGTTAGGAATAACTGGTCAAGTCTAGTAACTGCCTTTACATCTAGGTTTCACACTGACGATATCATTTTAGATCTATCAATTTTACAAACTCGACAAGAATCGTCTGAAACAGTTTTGGACTATTTAACTCGTCTCTTACAAATTGCAAATAATCAAACTATCTCAGATGAAATATTGTTAGCAGTTGCATTACAAGGTTTAAAACCAGCTATTAAACAAATCGTAATGAATAAAAATCCAACAAATATGGATGATTTACGACAAGCTGCAAATCTAGCAGAGAAATCTCTTGTCGCAACTGAGAATGATGATTGGTCAACACTTAACACAATTTTAGAAGAACTTAAACATCTTAAAGATGAAATTAAAGCAGTCAGCTCAGAACAGAACACAGAAAACAATGTACATGTATTATCTCAACCCTTCGTACGTGCCAAAAACAAACCATTTCGGCTGCAAGGCTCTAATTCTCATCATTATACATCGTCTTCTCAGACAGTTAATTTTCCAAACTATTTCTCCAGTTCAGTACATAAATCTAGCGATAACAATACATATCAGTTACCTACTCGGGCTGCGCGCTACCAGCCACAACTACATAGTCGTAAGCCATTTTGTCTCAGATGTGGTATTTGTTTTCAATCACACGGAAGATTATGTCCTGCGCTCGATAGAAAGTGTTACTTGTGTCACAAAACAGGTCATTTTGCACGAGTATGCTTTACCCCACAACAACAATATAAACTCGCGCCAAATCAAAGGTTACAACCTTGCCACAAACAAACTCGAGAACCACAAATCATATTAGTCACACCTATTCACAAAAATCTTGTTCCTCTTTATGTTAAAAACAAAATCACGAATGCATTAGCTGACACAGGCGCGTCTATTTCGGCCATCAACTTAAAATTTCTTTCTCGCGCAGGATTCAATTCTCGTCAAATTCAACCTTCAAATCTTAATAATATTATCGCAGCAGGGGGCGAAAGTCACGAAATTTTTGGAATGATACCACTTAATTTGAAAATAGGAGGTGTAAGTTTTTCTCATACATTTCATGTCATTCCGGCCCTACATAATTCAGTCATTCTCGGATTAGATTTCTTAAGTAAATACAAAGCAGTAGTGAATCTAGATACACAAACGCTCTCTTTGCTAGACGATACGGTAATTATCAATCTGATCCGTACTGAGTCAGGATTAGCACGTGTAAACAGAAGCACTACGGTTCCACCAAACTCTTGTTGTTCGATTTCTATTAATATCAGTAAAATCAAAAAAGGGACACCTGTTTTACTAGAACCATCTCATAATATGTCAAACTCCACATTTTTGACAGCTAGAACAATTGTAACGGTTTCGAAAAATAACTTTGTTCAGATCTTGAATCCTACTTCACAAGCTATAGACATACAGGCAAATACCGTACTAGGTTATGTAGACGTACTACACCCACAAACCATATTCACTGTTAGTGAGGACACTTATGACAAGAATATCACATTTGATACACCTGACATTGTGGACACACAAACTAGTACATCACGAGAACCAATTAATTTTGATTTACACTCTTCAGATTTGTCAGAAAATCAAAAACAAGAACTTCAATTATTTTTGAATAAACATAGGGATGTGTTTGCCTTGAACTTAGAAGAATTAGGAAGTACTACGGTATTTACTCATCGAATAGAGACAGGTGATTCCATGCCAATTCGTTGTCAACCTTATCGTGCGTCTCCGCACATCAATAAAGAAATTGATAGACAGGTAGATGAATTATTAGAACACCACCTAATTGAACCCAGTTCTTCTAGCTATGCATCTCCAGTTGTTTTAGTCAAAAAGAAAAATGGGGAATATCGTTTTGCTATTGACTATAGGAAACTTAATCAAGTGACACAACCAATGACATTCCCTCTTCCAAGATTAGAAGATGTAATTGATGCAGTTGGACAAACTAAACCATGTCTTTTCAGTACATTAGATTTAAATTCAGCATTTTGGCAAATTAAAATGGATCCAGAGACAAAACATAAGAGCTCTTTCATAACATCACGTGGTCTTTACCAATGGAATGTAATGCCGTATGGACTCAGAAACGCGCCCGCCACATATTGCATTCTTTTAGGTCATGTACTTAGAGGTATACCATGGTCAACATGTCTTGCATACATAGATGACATTATTATTTTTTCCAATTCATTTGAAGAACACTTAGCACACCTTGAACTTATTTTTGATCGATTACGTCAAGCAAACTTGACACTCAAACCATCAAAATGTGTATTCGCAGCATCTGAAGTTATTTATCTTGGTCATAAATTCTCAACAAAAGGAATTAAAGTAGATGAGTCCAAAATTGACACAGTTACACAGTTTCCTGTTCCAAAAACACAGAAAGATGTTAGGAGTTTTCTAGGGTTGTGCAATTATTACAGAAAATTTGTCCAAGGATATTCTACAATAGCAACACCTTTAAATAAATTATTGACAAAAGACAGTTCATTTCTTTGGACAGACAAGTGTCAAAAAGCATTTGAAACTCTTAAGACAGCCTTGACCACAGCTCCTATCTTGGCTTATCCTGATTTTAATAAACCATTTAGACTCACATGTGATGCCAGTGGTACAGCTCTAGGTTATATTTTGTCTCAGATAGGGACAGACGACAAAGAGCATGTCATTGCTTATGGTGGACGAGCATTAACAAATGCTGAAAGACAATGGTCAGTAACTGAACAAGAGTGTTTAGCGGTATTAGAAGGTATCCGAACATATCATGTTTAGCTATCACATCAGAAATTTACTGTCATTACAGATCACAAGGCATTAGTATGGCTAAAGACAGTTAAACACACTTCGAATAGACTAATTCGTTGGTCACTTCGCTTACAGGAATACGATTTTGATATCGCATACACTCCAGGCCATAAAAACACAAATGCAGACGCACTCTCATGTCGAAACTACGACCAAACAGCTAAGACTGACAGCCAGTTAGAAAAATCTCCAGCATGCACTAACACTCAGACTCAGTTAGAATCATCAGTACACTCCATTCAAGAAGAAATGACAGAAGTCACATTCTTTTACGATAAGGAAAATACTACTAACCTATTTCCACTACAGACTAATGATAACACACCTTGCAGTAGTTCTGAAGAACTACCGGATATCGCTCAATATCAGCGCGAGTGCCCTGATTTTAAGGACATGTATGTTTACTTAGAACAAGGAATATTACCAGAAAACACTCGTCGTGCAACAGCTATTCCATATGAAGCAAATCAATATGAACTAATCAATGGTGTCTTACATCATTTTTTCCAGCCTCGCACAAAACATAAAACGTCTTCAGATCAACTCATAAAACAAGTTGCTTTACCCACAAATTTGAGACTTGATGTCCTTCTATCTTATCACGATTCAAAAGCAGGTGGCTGTCATTTTGGTGTTCAAAGAACATATCAAGCTATCAAACAGAAATATTATTGGCCTAAAATGTATCAAAATGTGTATGACTACATTACATCATGCTCTAAATGTCAGCTTATTAAACGTGACACAAATGCACGAAAAGCTCCACTGCACCCATTGCCCCCAGAAGACGTATTCTCTAGGTGGCACATGGACATTTTGTGCATGCCAAAAAGTAAGGAAGGTTATCAATACATCTTATTGGTGACAGATAGTTTGTCACATTGGTGTGAAGCCTTGCCCTTACGTTCTCAAACAGCAACAGAAATCGCCAGTGTTTTGTACAATGAGATATTTACACGTTATGGTGCACCGCGAACACTTGTCAGTGATCGTGGACGAAATTTTATGTCTCAAATTGTACTCGCACTTTGTGAATTATTTCAAGTAACACGTCACCATACTAGTTCATACCACCCTCAAACTAACAGTCTCTGTGAGAGAAAAAATAGTACCATTAGTCAGGCATTGAGGGCTTACTGTAGCAAACATCAAGATGATTGGCCGTCCATATTACCCAGCGTAATGATGGCATTCCGGATGAGTCCAGCAGTTAATTCTACTGGATACTCACCGTATTACATAGTCTTTGGGAAAGAAATGACTTTACCCTTAGATGTATCTCTTACGCTTAAAGAAACTGTACAAACACAAACACAACAGTACATAGATCAATTGATTCAAAGATTGAAAATAGTTCAAGAAATAGCTAAAGCAAATACACGTGAAGCACAAAGCACAAGCAAACAGAGGTTTGACCAGAAAACAAAAGAACCATCCTTTCGCGTTGGAGATTATGTACATTTACAAATCTCACATATACCTGTAGGGTTATCAAAAAAGCTTTATCCTCGTTGGGAAGGTCCATATTACATCACTCAAGTAGGTCCGAATAGCACCTACAGATTACGTCGTTGTTCAGACAATAAAGAAATGAAATCACTTGTACACGCAAACAGGCTTAAGCACTATAAAGATCCTAGGGATTATAGACCTCCGACACCGGACACAAGTAGTACACCTCCACAGTCAACACAAACATCAAATGATCAAACGAGCAATGAACAATCACCAACCAACAATGGTACCGAATGGTACTTAGTTGATAAACTATTGAAATCCAAATGGATTTCTGGAAAGAAGCATTATTTGGTTAAGTGGTCAGATGGATCCACGCCATCATGGCAGCCAACGGAGAATGTATCTCAGGCATTAAAAGAAGCATTTCACAGAACACGCACACAATCAAACACACGTCGCAAACGACGAAGTCGAATATTTCGTAATTGAATTCAATACGAAATTCTAAAGAAGAAAAAAGAGAACAAATTCCTTCGTATTTGGAAGATAAAATTATAGTCCTATCGTCCATTCCATTCTTTCTTCTCATACCTTCTATTTCTCTTTTCTTCTTTCTGGCGCCAAATCTCTCAGTTCTCTTTCTTTCTCTTAAGGTATGGATGAAATTTGGATTGGTTCGTAGGTATATGTTTCTTTTTAACTCTGAATTCAGAGTACATAGTATCAGAACAAACAACAACATAAAAACAAAACAATTTGAAACATGGGTTATCTTCAGCATCCCCCACTTTTGTATAGTTCAGCCTATAAGTGGATTCACAGTTTAAATCAGGTTTACACGGACTTGTTTAATTGAATGTATCGAATATTGTCACAGGGATGTCAAATGTAGTTACAAATTGATATTTTTTTTCACAGTTATAATACGTCTTAAAACGAATACGCGGTATAATACAGCAATCTCATTAATGCATGGATTTGACAATGTTTAGAGGTTTATCTCTCACGATTTCATACCATTTGTATGAAAGCATGTACCTTATGGTACTTTGTCTTGGCGCATTCGCCATAAATTATAAAATAGTCAAAATGTCCGCGCGATTACTCGACAGAGATCACGTAATGCATAGCTCTCACGACATGAGCAGCTATTGGTCTATATACGGCCAGCTTCTGAGAAAAATTCATTTGAAAAGATAATGGCAGTACATTCTCTTTCACGCGTCAAAGATAACGTTGATAAAACACGTACATTTCAAGCTGCACTAGACTCACTCATTGTTCTTAGGTTAATTCAAAGGCGTTACATATTCATACACGCACAGGTCAAAGTTTGATTGTAAGTGAACATACATCATGGTTATTAAGGCTAGTACAACATTAAATTGTCAGTTCCAAACTCTCGATATAATAAGTATTCACCTTTAAATATGTTCTGCTAATGTTATACGAATAACATATAAAAAAAGAAGAAAAAAATACAGAAAAAGGACACAAAGGAAGAGTAAACTAAAACAGAAAAATACAAATAAAGATAACAAGAATTGTATGCTATTATTTTGTTTCATAATCGTCTGATAAGCCTAGTTTAGAGGAAGGTTTTGTAGAATTATGTGTTTAATAAATATATATATCTTATCAAAGTATTCAATGCTGTGAAGTTTTATTCCCATTGTATTTTTTGGGGGAATTTTATCACGAATTTTGCATTATATTTTATTGTATTTTTTGGAATTTTATCAAATATTTTGCAAAACACTTCCCATTGTGTTTGGGAATTTTATCAAATATTTTGCATTGTACTCCTCATTGTACTTTTTGAATTTGAATTGAGTATTTTGCAATGTACCTTCTCATTGTATTTTTTGGATTTTACTTGGTATTTTGCAATATATTTGCAGTGTTTACATTGTATTTTTAAACTTTGTATTGTTAAACTTTGCGTAAATGTCTCGCAATGTTTTTTTTATCATTTTTTTTTGACCTTTCATCTTGTTTGATGAATAAAATTGATTTTTCTTTTCGAGCCTCGAGGACTCGGCTCAAATTAACTAGAGGGTATTGTTAGGATTAAAGTTTTAGTAAAATTAATAAAGATTGATATTTTCTTTGAATTGTATTTAAGTAATGTTTTATTTGTTTATATTCTAAAATATATTAAAGGTAATTTCACTTGTTTTTGAAGTACAACTATACAGAATAGAAAAGGTTGCTAAACAAGTGTAGTAAAAAAGGCAGTGTGTATAAGTATACTCCCTAACATCAGTAAAAATAACTAATGTACAGTGTTTTGTAAGACTGTATACCATAATACATGGATTTTTGCCTGCTCAGCTATAAGTTCTAGGTTTCATTAGTAAAAATATGTCTCTGACCTAGTGATTGGCAAAGGTTCAAATCGGTTAATGAAGATCGAGTAACTTTCCACTCTAAGAGGCTTCTGAAACAAGATGGCTTCCAACTAACGGATATCCATATTTGGTCTGACGTCGTTAAGGCCGGTGTAGATGATTACAGAATTGAGTCTTATGACGTAAGTAAGGTGGTTTTTACCTGTTAGAACTGGTTTGTAGAGTTCGTAGTTTTCTGACTAATGCGTAGAAGGGTATGACCTTACCTAACCCTGTATCTGGCCGCGAACGTATATATAGAAATGCGCAAATCAGGTCAGATCAGTTATAACGCATTAGCAGAAAACTGACGTTGACTCTTCAATTACAGGTAGGCATCTGTACAAGTTATAATTTCTTGTAAGAAATAAGTATTTTTGATGATTGAGATTTTTAATGGTAAAATCGTTTTGTGTGCAACATTACTATTGAGTTCTTTGTTTATAATACATTGTAATAGAATGTTTAAATGTTCTAAAGAATTTATATTTATGTAACTTTAATTATAAAGGTTTGAATTAGTTGAATTAGCTACCAACTTCATACTTGACTTAATGTTGAAATAAAGTATTTCTTAAGTAAGAAAGAGTAATTTCTAGCAATATATTCTAAATCAATATTCTTAATATTCTGTTTTAAAATGAGTAAAATGCATTAACTGTTATTACATTTAAGGCTTTTGCTATCTTGAAATTGATTGAGAATTAACTAGTAAATAATATTCTAAGGTGCAGAAGTTAATGAAGTTGGAAAGCTTAAAGATGAAAAATGTAATATGTATTTTATGAATTTTATTATAAAGTTTTAGAAGTGTTTCTAGAATGTAGTAATATATATGTGTGTTGATTATTTAAATAAAGTTATAACGCATTAGCAGAAAACTGACGTTGACTCTTCAATTACAGATGTAGCTGTTTTATCATCGTGGCGCTCCCTTTAAGAGAGCCTGACTTCTTTCTTCTTTCTCTCTCTCTTACCGTGGATATAGACGTTCCCCAGCTTACGAGTAATTCCTTCTCATAGCAAGAAATGAGAAGAAGGTTATGTAAAGCTAATAACAACATACATAACAGAAATCTTTTTGGGTAACAAGTGGATGGAGAATGTTACAGATCTCTGTACCCTCTCGCAAAGCCAGCGGAGTGATTATTTCTTTGAAGGAGTGTTTATAATTACGATCCATGGGAGAGATTGACACTAACATATTTACGATCGTCAGACTTCATACCGTCAATGTTCGCATTTTCTTGCCTGTATCATATATATAGCTGTTCACGTGACTGATTCGTGATTCTACCTACATACTACATAGCTCTTGTAGGAATGGCTTCGCAGATTTCTAGCAATGTATATACCAGTATCTACGCGCTATCCAGTTCTAGTGACGCACACTCCATTCGACTATGGTTCCTTGATCCTACGTAGACAACGATTGGAAACCAAATCAAGTTCTTACGCAGACGACTATCAACTCATCCCACAAAACCACGTCAGCAGCAGCACTTCAGTAACCTTTGTCAGCTCAAAGATTCCTCAAAAGTACTTTTACACGGCAAATTAACTGTGTATACATTTACTTTCAACGCCCAGAACATTGTGAGTTAAGCCGTTTAATTCATTTAATGTGACTCATTACTATTGACATTATTCATAGGAGTGCAATTTTTCTCTGGAAACACCAGATTCTCAAGTACAGGTATGTCTCTTATCACATTAGATATTTTTAAAGGTGATCAATCACAAAATCCTGTTAAATGGCTAAATCATTTTTTAAAATGGGCTAATTTTTATGATTTATCAGAAGCTAAAATTCTGAATGCTTTTCCTTTTCACCTCCAACAACATGCTAAAGTATGGTATGAATCGCTACCTGATAACGTTAGGAATAACTGGTCAAGTCTAGTAACTGCCTTTACATCTAGGTTTCACACTGACGATATCATTTTAGATCTATCAATTTTACAAACTCGACAAGAATCGTCTGAAACAGTTTTGGACTATTTAACTCGTCTCTTACAAATTGCAAATAATCAAACTATCTCAGATGAAATATTGTTAGCAGTTGCATTACAAGGTTTAAAACCAGCTATTAAACAAATCGTAATGAATAAAAATCCAACAAATATGGATGATTTACGACAAGCTGCAAATCTAGCAGAGAAATCTCTTGTCGCAACTGAGAATGATGATTGGTCAACACTTAACACAATTTTAGAAGAACTTAAACATCTTAAAGATGAAATTAAAGCAGTCAGCTCAGAACAGAACACAGAAAACAATGTACATGTATTATCTCAACCCTTCGTACGTGCCAAAAACAAACCATTTCGGCTGCAAGGCTCTAATTCTCATCATTATACATCGTCTTCTCAGACAGTTAATTTTCCAAACTATTTCTCCAGTTCAGTACATAAATCTAGCGATAACAATACATATCAGTTACCTACTCGGGCTGCGCGCTACCAGCCACAACTACATAGTCGTAAGCCATTTTGTCTCAGATGTGGTATTTGTTTTCAATCACACGGAAGATTATGTCCTGCGCTCGATAGAAAGTGTTACTTGTGTCACAAAACAGGTCATTTTGCACGAGTATGCTTTACCCCACAACAACAATATAAACTCGCGCCAAATCAAAGGTTACAACCTTGCCACAAACAAACTCGAGAACCACAAATCATATTAGTCACACCTATTCACAAAAATCTTGTTCCTCTTTATGTTAAAAACAAAATCACGAATGCATTAGCTGACACAGGCGCGTCTATTTCGGCCATCAACTTAAAATTTCTTTCTCGCGCAGGATTCAATTCTCGTCAAATTCAACCTTCAAATCTTAATAATATTATCGCAGCAGGGGGCGAAAGTCACGAAATTTTTGGAATGATACCACTTAATTTGAAAATAGGAGGTGTAAGTTTTTCTCATACATTTCATGTCATTCCGGCCCTACATAATTCAGTCATTCTCGGATTAGATTTCTTAAGTAAATACAAAGCAGTAGTGAATCTAGATACACAAACGCTCTCTTTGCTAGACGATACGGTAATTATCAATCTGATCCGTACTGAGTCAGGATTAGCACGTGTAAACAGAAGCACTACGGTTCCACCAAACTCTTGTTGTTCGATTTCTATTAATATCAGTAAAATCAAAAAAGGGACACCTGTTTTACTAGAACCATCTCATAATATGTCAAACTCCACATTTTTGACAGCTAGAACAATTGTAACGGTTTCGAAAAATAACTTTGTTCAGATCTTGAATCCTACTTCACAAGCTATAGACATACAGGCAAATACCGTACTAGGTTATGTAGACGTACTACACCCACAAACCATATTCACTGTTAGTGAGGACACTTATGACAAGAATATCACATTTGATACACCTGACATTGTGGACACACAAACTAGTACATCACGAGAACCAATTAATTTTGATTTACACTCTTCAGATTTGTCAGAAAATCAAAAACAAGAACTTCAATTATTTTTGAATAAACATAGGGATGTGTTTGCCTTGAACTTAGAAGAATTAGGAAGTACTACGGTATTTACTCATCGAATAGAGACAGGTGATTCCATGCCAATTCGTTGTCAACCTTATCGTGCGTCTCCGCACATCAATAAAGAAATTGATAGACAGGTAGATGAATTATTAGAACACCACCTAATTGAACCCAGTTCTTCTAGCTATGCATCTCCAGTTGTTTTAGTCAAAAAGAAAAATGGGGAATATCGTTTTGCTATTGACTATAGGAAACTTAATCAAGTGACACAACCAATGACATTCCCTCTTCCAAGATTAGAAGATGTAATTGATGCAGTTGGACAAACTAAACCATGTCTTTTCAGTACATTAGATTTAAATTCAGCATTTTGGCAAATTAAAATGGATCCAGAGACAAAACATAAGAGCTCTTTCATAACATCACGTGGTCTTTACCAATGGAATGTAATGCCGTATGGACTCAGAAACGCGCCCGCCACATATTGCATTCTTTTAGGTCATGTACTTAGAGGTATACCATGGTCAACATGTCTTGCATACATAGATGACATTATTATTTTTTCCAATTCATTTGAAGAACACTTAGCACACCTTGAACTTATTTTTGATCGATTACGTCAAGCAAACTTGACACTCAAACCATCAAAATGTGTATTCGCAGCATCTGAAGTTATTTATCTTGGTCATAAATTCTCAACAAAAGGAATTAAAGTAGATGAGTCCAAAATTGACACAGTTACACAGTTTCCTGTTCCAAAAACACAGAAAGATGTTAGGAGTTTTCTAGGGTTGTGCAATTATTACAGAAAATTTGTCCAAGGATATTCTACAATAGCAACACCTTTAAATAAATTATTGACAAAAGACAGTTCATTTCTTTGGACAGACAAGTGTCAAAAAGCATTTGAAACTCTTAAGACAGCCTTGACCACAGCTCCTATCTTGGCTTATCCTGATTTTAATAAACCATTTAGACTCACATGTGATGCCAGTGGTACAGCTCTAGGTTATATTTTGTCTCAGATAGGGACAGACGACAAAGAGCATGTCATTGCTTATGGTGGACGAGCATTAACAAATGCTGAAAGACAATGGTCAGTAACTGAACAAGAGTGTTTAGCGGTATTAGAAGGTATCCGAACATATCATGTTTAGCTATCACATCAGAAATTTACTGTCATTACAGATCACAAGGCATTAGTATGGCTAAAGACAGTTAAACACACTTCGAATAGACTAATTCGTTGGTCACTTCGCTTACAGGAATACGATTTTGATATCGCATACACTCCAGGCCATAAAAACACAAATGCAGACGCACTCTCATGTCGAAACTACGACCAAACAGCTAAGACTGACAGCCAGTTAGAAAAATCTCCAGCATGCACTAACACTCAGACTCAGTTAGAATCATCAGTACACTCCATTCAAGAAGAAATGACAGAAGTCACATTCTTTTACGATAAGGAAAATACTACTAACCTATTTCCACTACAGACTAATGATAACACACCTTGCAGTAGTTCTGAAGAACTACCGGATATCGCTCAATATCAGCGCGAGTGCCCTGATTTTAAGGACATGTATGTTTACTTAGAACAAGGAATATTACCAGAAAACACTCGTCGTGCAACAGCTATTCCATATGAAGCAAATCAATATGAACTAATCAATGGTGTCTTACATCATTTTTTCCAGCCTCGCACAAAACATAAAACGTCTTCAGATCAACTCATAAAACAAGTTGCTTTACCCACAAATTTGAGACTTGATGTCCTTCTATCTTATCACGATTCAAAAGCAGGTGGCTGTCATTTTGGTGTTCAAAGAACATATCAAGCTATCAAACAGAAATATTATTGGCCTAAAATGTATCAAAATGTGTATGACTACATTACATCATGCTCTAAATGTCAGCTTATTAAACGTGACACAAATGCACGAAAAGCTCCACTGCACCCATTGCCCCCAGAAGACGTATTCTCTAGGTGGCACATGGACATTTTGTGCATGCCAAAAAGTAAGGAAGGTTATCAATACATCTTATTGGTGACAGATAGTTTGTCACATTGGTGTGAAGCCTTGCCCTTACGTTCTCAAACAGCAACAGAAATCGCCAGTGTTTTGTACAATGAGATATTTACACGTTATGGTGCACCGCGAACACTTGTCAGTGATCGTGGACGAAATTTTATGTCTCAAATTGTACTCGCACTTTGTGAATTATTTCAAGTAACACGTCACCATACTAGTTCATACCACCCTCAAACTAACAGTCTCTGTGAGAGAAAAAATAGTACCATTAGTCAGGCATTGAGGGCTTACTGTAGCAAACATCAAGATGATTGGCCGTCCATATTACCCAGCGTAATGATGGCATTCCGGATGAGTCCAGCAGTTAATTCTACTGGATACTCACCGTATTACATAGTCTTTGGGAAAGAAATGACTTTACCCTTAGATGTATCTCTTACGCTTAAAGAAACTGTACAAACACAAACACAACAGTACATAGATCAATTGATTCAAAGATTGAAAATAGTTCAAGAAATAGCTAAAGCAAATACACGTGAAGCACAAAGCACAAGCAAACAGAGGTTTGACCAGAAAACAAAAGAACCATCCTTTCGCGTTGGAGATTATGTACATTTACAAATCTCACATATACCTGTAGGGTTATCAAAAAAGCTTTATCCTCGTTGGGAAGGTCCATATTACATCACTCAAGTAGGTCCGAATAGCACCTACAGATTACGTCGTTGTTCAGACAATAAAGAAATGAAATCACTTGTACACGCAAACAGGCTTAAGCACTATAAAGATCCTAGGGATTATAGACCTCCGACACCGGACACAAGTAGTACACCTCCACAGTCAACACAAACATCAAATGATCAAACGAGCAATGAACAATCACCAACCAACAATGGTACCGAATGGTACTTAGTTGATAAACTATTGAAATCCAAATGGATTTCTGGAAAGAAGCATTATTTGGTTAAGTGGTCAGATGGATCCACGCCATCATGGCAGCCAACGGAGAATGTATCTCAGGCATTAAAAGAAGCATTTCACAGAACACGCACACAATCAAACACACGTCGCAAACGACGAAGTCGAATATTTCGTAATTGAATTCAATACGAAATTCTAAAGAAGAAAAAAGAGAACAAATTCCTTCGTATTTGGAAGATAAAATTATAGTCCTATCGTCCATTCCATTCTTTCTTCTCATACCTTCTATTTCTCTTTTCTTCTTTCTGGCGCCAAATCTCTCAGTTCTCTTTCTTTCTCTTAAGGTATGGATGAAATTTGGATTGGTTCGTAGGTATATGTTTCTTTTTAACTCTGAATTCAGAGTACATAGTATCAGAACAAACAACAACATAAAAACAAAACAATTTGAAACATGGGTTATCTTCAGCATCCCCCACTTTTGTATAGTTCAGCCTATAAGTGGATTCACAGTTTAAATCAGGTTTACACGGACTTGTTTAATTGAATGTATCGAATATTGTCACAGGGATGTCAAATGTAGTTACAAATTGATATTTTTTTTCACAGTTATAATACGTCTTAAAACGAATACGCGGTATAATACAGCAATCTCATTAATGCATGGATTTGACAATGTTTAGAGGTTTATCTCTCACGATTTCATACCATTTGTATGAAAGCATGTACCTTATGGTACTTTGTCTTGGCGCATTCGCCATAAATTATAAAATAGTCAAAATGTCCGCGCGATTACTCGACAGAGATCACGTAATGCATAGCTCTCACGACATGAGCAGCTATTGGTCTATATACGGCCAGCTTCTGAGAAAAATTCATTTGAAAAGATAATGGCAGTACATTCTCTTTCACGCGTCAAAGATAACGTTGATAAAACACGTACATTTCAAGCTGCACTAGACTCACTCATTGTTCTTAGGTTAATTCAAAGGCGTTACATATTCATACACGCACAGGTCAAAGTTTGATTGTAAGTGAACATACATCATGGTTATTAAGGCTAGTACAACATTAAATTGTCAGTTCCAAACTCTCGATATAATAAGTATTCACCTTTAAATATGTTCTGCTAATGTTATACGAATAACATATAAAAAAAGAAGAAAAAAATACAGAAAAAGGACACAAAGGAAGAGTAAACTAAAACAGAAAAATACAAATAAAGATAACAAGAATTGTATGCTATTATTTTGTTTCATAATCGTCTGATAAGCCTAGTTTAGAGGAAGGTTTTGTAGAATTATGTGTTTAATAAATATATATATCTTATCAAAGTATTCAATGCTGTGAAGTTTTATTCCCATTGTATTTTTTGGGGGAATTTTATCACGAATTTTGCATTATATTTTATTGTATTTTTTGGAATTTTATCAAATATTTTGCAAAACACTTCCCATTGTGTTTGGGAATTTTATCAAATATTTTGCATTGTACTCCTCATTGTACTTTTTGAATTTGAATTGAGTATTTTGCAATGTACCTTCTCATTGTATTTTTTGGATTTTACTTGGTATTTTGCAATATATTTGCAGTGTTTACATTGTATTTTTAAACTTTGTATTGTTAAACTTTGCGTAAATGTCTCGCAATGTTTTTTTATCATTGTTTTTTTGACCTTTCATCTTGTTTGATGAATAAAATTGATTTTTCTTTTCGAGCCTCGAGGACTCGGCTCAAATTAACTAGAGGGTATTGTTAGGATTAAAGTTTTAGTAAAATTAATAAAGATTGATATTTTCTTTGAATTGTATTTAAGTAATGTTTTATTTGTTTATATTCTAAAATATATTAAAGGTAATTTCACTTGTTTTTGAAGTACAACTATACAGAATAGAAAAGGTTGCTAAACAAGTGTAGTAAAAAAGGCAGTGTGTATAAGTATACTCCCTAACATCAGTAAAAATAACTAATGTACAGTGTTTTGTAAGACTGTATACCATAATACATGGATTTTTGCCTGCTCAGCTATAAGTTCTAGGTTTCATTAGTAAAAATATGTCTCTGACCTAGTGATTGGCAAAGGTTCAAATCGGTTAATGAAGATCGAGTAACTTTCCACTCTAAGAGGCTTCTGAAACAAGATGGCTTCCAACTAACGGATATCCATATTTGGTCTGACGTCGTTAAGGCCGGTGTAGATGATTACAGAATTGAGTCTTATGACGTAAGTAAGGTGGTTTTTACCTGTTAGAACTGGTTTGTAGAGTTCGTAGTTTTCTGACTAATGCGTAGAAGGGTATGACCTTACCTAACCCTGTATCTGGCCGCGAATGTATATATAGAAATGCGCAAATCAGGTCAGATCAGTTATAACGCATTAGCAGAAAACTGACATTGACTCTTCAATTACAGGTAGGCATCTGTACAAGTTATAATTTCTTGTAAGAAATAAGTATTTTTGATGATTGAGATTTTTAATGGTAAAATTGTTTTGTGTGCAACATTACTATTGAGTTCTTTGTTTATAATACATTGTAATAGAATGTTTAAATGTTCTAATGAATTTATATTTATGTAACTTTAATTATAAAGGTTTGAATTAGTTGAATTAGCTACCAACTTCATACTTGACTTAATGTTGAAATAAAGTATTTCTTAAGTAAGAAAGAGTAATTTCTAGCAATATATTCTAAATCAATATTCCTAATATTCTGTTTTAAAATGAGTAAAATGCATTAACTGTTATTACATTTAAGGCTTTTGCTATCTTGAAATTGATTGAGAATTAACTAGCAAATAATATTCTAAGGTGCAGAAGTTAATGAAGTTGGAAAGCTTAAAGATGAAAAATGTAATATGTATTTTATGAATTTTATTATAAAGTTTTAGAAGTGTTTCTAGAATGTAGTAATATATATGTGTGTTGATTATTTAAATAAAGTTATAACGCATTAGCAGAAAACTGACGTTGACTCTTCAATTACAGATGTAGCTGTTTTATCATCGTGGCGCTCTCTTTAAGAGAGCCTGACTTCTTTCTTCTTTCTCTCTCTCTTACCATGGATATAGACGTTCCCCAACTTACGAGTAATTCCTTCTCATAGCAAGAAATGAGAAGAAGGTTATGTAAAGCTAATAACAACATACATAACAGAAATCTTTTTACATAACAGTTCAACGCCCTTTTTAAAATACTGTTTAAGTTAGAAATAAATTTGAATTTTTTTGTGCCACATTTCACACTTTTGCCTGTGACAGCACACCTTTTAATTTTATCTATAGGGGTGGGTACTCTAAATTTTACACAATATAAATTATATTTCTACAATATTGATGTAATTGATTTTCGTAGCGACAAGAAAGCAAGAGCCAGTTAAGCATCATCCAGCACTACATATTTTATATTCGAATGATAATAATAGGTTCATCTGGATCCGGTAAGACACAAAAGTTACTTAATCTAATAATTAGGTGGGTCAAGTGGGAGAAGTATCAGTGGGTATTTGAGATGATACAGGTACTTAAAGATTTTAATGAGAACGTAAAATTATTAAATGATGAAGGTGATGATGTTGTTTGAGTTTATTACTGATATTGATGATGTACCATCTGTAGACGACCTTGATATATATTTAATAACTTAGTATTATACGACGACCTAATGAGAGACAAACAATCAAATCCAGCTCGGATAATTTTGAGAGAAAGACATAAAAACACAGACGTAATTTACGTTACTCAGCGATATACACAAATAACTAAAGTGATCATAGACAACTGTAATATTCTTGCTGTATTTAATGGAGTTGAAATATTCATTAGACTGTAATATTCTTGCTGTATTTAATGGAGTTGAAATATTCATTAGACTAATATTCTTGCTGTATTTAATGGAGTTGAAATATTCATTAAACTGTAATATTCTTGCTTTATTTAATGGAGTTTAAATATTCATTAGACTGTAATATTCTTGCTGTATTTAATGGAGTTGAAATATTCATTAAACTGTAATATTCTTGCTGTATTTAATGGAGTTGAAATATTCATTAAACTGTAATATTCTTGCTGTATTTAATGGAGTTGAAATATTCATTAAACTGTAATATTCTTGCTGTATTTAATGGAGTTGAAATATTCATTAGACTGTAATATTCTTGCTGTATTTAATGGAGTTGAAATATTCATTAGACTTGGTGTAGCACAGACATAGATTTAATTAACTTTAAAAACTTCTCGCGTGCACAAAGTACCCCGCGCGGATCTATACCTATAACTTTACAAGATCCTAAATCAATATATCGAATCGGTCTTCATAAAAGCTTTGGATAATAAATTATAGCAGCAGAAAGAGCGTGACCTCAATGAGAAGTCTGGAGGGTACAAATCGCGTGCATACTTTTAGAAAAAATTAAGACAACGATACAGTAACTTATAAACTAACCCCAGAGAGAGAGAGAGAGAGAGAGAGAGAGAGAGAGAGAGAGAGAGAGAGAGAGAGAGAGAGAGAGAGAGAGAGGGGACTCTCGGTTAGTTAGAAGTTTCGGTTTGTCTAATGGGCAATGGCAGATGTTTTATCTGCTCAGGAAATGGACGAACCCGCCCATACACGAGTCTCCTGCTGCCTTGCAGGTCGGATTTGGTTAGCCAAAGGCTAAGGGAGTAAACCCTAAAAGAAAATCCGGAGTGGAGAAGACCCTAAGGCAGTTGGAGACTATAATACATCCCCTTCTGGAAACTCTTTGATCTGGAGAGGGATGGGATTCGCCAGACGACCTTTTCCCAAGACACACTGATAATACTGGACAAATCTGAAATTACCATACCAGATCGGTCATCGCCGGGTCAACAAGGACCGCGCCTGTTGTTGTCCACTAGGACGGAGGTAACAAGTGTGCCACTGGTACTTTGCATAAAATCAGAGCGAGAGACAGAGTTGCCATCGCCACCTGGAACATTAGAACTCTGGCGCAAACTGGAAGAGAGGCCCAGAATGGCCTAGTGGTCTAAAGCGCTCTCCGTTACGGATCACTGCCATCTCACCTCTGTCTGCGTGGATTTGAGTCTCAGATTCGGTCAATGTGGGTATGAGAAAGTTACCAGTAGCTTTTCGTGGGTCGGTGGTTCTTTCAGGGGGTTTTCCCCAATCTCTTCCTCCACCATTAATACTGGCCGCCATGTATACCCTATCGTGTGCTGAAAAATAGATTAAACCCTACAACAGCAACAACAAGCTGGAAGACTCAAAAAAATTGACACATGAGATGGAACACTACACATGGCACATTCTGGGACTCTGTGAAGCAGGATAGAAAGCCCGAGGAGAACACCAAACTGAAGATGGGCATATATTATACTATAGTGGAGAGTTGGACAAGTCCATAAATGGAGTAGGCTTCCTTGTAAACAAGGCCATGAAGAGATCTGTGCTTGAATGTCGCCCCATATCTAGCAGAATCATCTCCATTCGTCTGAAAGCATCTTCCTTCAACATCCCAATTATCCAAGCCTATGTACCACTACTGATCATGATGATCAAGAAATAGAGGAGTTTTACAGCAAAATTCAGGGTATAATAAACATGGTAAGTATTTTGTTAAAAAGACATCCTCATCATCCAAGGAGACTGGAATGCCAAAATTAGCAAAGATGCTCTAAAAGACTGGGATGATCATTGTGGACCTTCTTGCAATGAGCTTACCAATGAAAGAGGGATCCGGCTGCTTGAGTTCGCATGCTACAACAACTTGGTACTATCCAACACCCTGGGCCAACATAAAGCTTCACGATGCTGGACATGGCACGCACCAAATGGAACCCATCATAACCAGATCGACTACATACTGGTTCAAAAGAGTTACCGATCTGGCATCAATAGAGCAAAAACAACAACGTTCTCAAGTGCTGATGTTGGAAGTGATCACGACCTCGTCATTGTGAACTTCCGAGTGAGGCTGAAGAAAATGAACATGCCAAAAAAATCAGGCTCAGAATTAACCTTGCACAACTGAAGGATCCTAACATCTGCAAGTCGTTCCAAGCCACAACTGGAGGAAAATTTGCTCCACTTCTTGTGATGGATGTTCATGTTAAAGTGATGACAGACAATTTCGACACAGTCGTGACAAAAGTTGCCAAGGATATCGTTGACCTCCATCGCCCAAAGAAAAAAACGCTGGATTACAAAAGAGATTCTGAATCTGTGTAATGCCCGAAGAGACCGAAAAGACACCAAACACACAACAGAGGGTCAGTGGAGTACCGAGAAGTAAACAATAATATCAGATAAAACTTTAAGAAAGCAAAGGAAGATTGAATTGGACACAAGTGCACAGAAACAGAGAGCAGTCTGATAAAGAATAACAGCAAAAAGGCATACCAAATTGTGAAAGACCTAACCAGACAGAAGCAATCAAGAGTCAGTAACATTCAAGACGAAAATGGAAAATGCCTCACCGAAGCAAGTGACATTGCAGAATGATGGACTCAGTATTGTAAAGAACTCTACAACCATCCATCCACAGGAGATCCAGAGGTGCTTGACGTCCCAAACTCCACAAATGATGATGAGCACTGAAGAATGGAAAGGCAGCTGGAGTAGACAACATACCAGCTGAACTTATCAAGAATGGTGGGGAATCAGTGATTGAGCTACTAACAAAAATCAGCAACAAGATCTGGCAGATAGGCAAATGGCCAGCACAGTGGACCCAGTCACTGATTATAACACTCACCAAAAAGGCTATCTTCAGCTTTGCCAAAATTACAGAACTATCAGTTTGATCAGCCATGTTAGTTCTGGTGATGCTGAATATCGTCTTGAACAGACTGAACCCACAAGCAGAAGAAATAATCGCTGAAGAACAGGCAGGGTTCCGGAGTGGAAGAAACACAACAGAACAAATATTCAATATTAGGGCTCTGTGCGAGAAGTACTCACAACATTAACAAGACATCTATCACGTGTTCATAGATTTCAAAAAGGTTTTTGACAGAGTGTGGCATGAGGCATTGTGGGCCACAATGAAGAATTACAACATGGGTCAAAAGTTGACCAATACCATCAAGCAGCTATACGACAATGCTACCAGTGCAGTAATTGCTCAAGGTTCTGTGGGGGACTGGTTCAAGATAACAGTTGGAGTACGGCAAGACTGTCTCCTACCACCTACGCTTTTCAACATCTAATTATAGCGCATCATGAGTGAAGCCCTGGAAAACCTATATGGGACAGTCAGCTTTGAAGAGCGTAACATCATCAACCTACGCTTTGCAGACGACCTTGATGGGCTGGCAGGCAGTAAAGATGAGCTTGCCACCTTAGTGAAGAACCTGGATGAAACATCTTCCAGATTTGATATGGAGGTAAGTGCCGAGAAGACAAAGCTGATGACAAATAGTGGCAAACAAATTTCAACCAAGATTAAAGTCAGAGGACAGGAACTTGAAACAGTGTGCCAATTCAAATAGTATGGTTCCATAATCACCGAAGAGGGATCAAGAGCATAAATTTAGTCACGAGCAGCACAAACAACGGCAGCTGTATCAAAGCTAAGACCCATCTGGAGAGACAAGAATATCTGTCTGAAAACTAAATCAGAATATTGAGAGCACTAGTCATCTCAGTCTTTCTGTATTCCTGTGAGGCATGGACCCTGACAGCAGAATTACAACGAAGAATCCAGGCACTTGAAATGAGATGCTACAGAATCATCCTTGGCATCTCTTACGTGGACCACATCACAAATGAAGAAGTGCGTAATGCCATCAGGCACATATTAGGCCATTATGAAGACCTCCTCACCACTGTCAAAAAGAGAAAGCTGAACTGGTATGGCCATGTCACTAGAGCCAACAGTCTATCCACAACAGTACTGCAGGGCAGAGTCCAAGGTGGAAGAAGGAGAGGTAGACAGAGATAAAAGCGGACTGACAACATCACAGAATGAACCAGGAAAACCAGGCATTGGCACATGATCGAGATAAGTGGAAGTAACTGGTTAGATGTTCACAATGCCTTATTGACCATAATAGGTCAAGAGACTGATGATGATGATGATGATGATGATGATGATGATGATGATGATGATGATACTTTCGTTTTTGTTAAAGGCTTTAGTTTTGCAAACGAACGCTTCTAGAACGAGGTGCAGTTTAATGTTAAGCATAAGCATTCCTCTACAGCTGAAGAATGCTTTCGAACGATTAATGGTGTATGTATTTTTCAGCACATAACCAATACATGGTTTGGATGTGCAGTGAACAAATTTGTCTTACATGCTTTTTTTCGTCCGCAGTAGCTATCTGTGTATGCCTTTTCAGCACAAAATCAGTACCAGATTTGGTTGGACAGAGCCCCCCCCCCCCCCCCCCCCCCCCCCGTAAGATATGTGGCCTACAGGCATTTTGTTTTATTCAGGAAACCATCCGTAGAGTGGACAGCCTCCTTATAATAAAAAAAACACAACTCGTTTTACTGTGACTATGCAACGTTAATTAAGATGTATACTTATCCTGATTGTAGTCTAATATACGACCAAGAGAATTAAAATTCTTGTGTTTCTCAATGCAGGCACTTTTCGCGTGCAGCAATTGGAAAACCGAACTCAGTATTTTGAAATAGCAGCAGCTAAAAGTAAACCACCCTTAGACAATGCTGTACGCGTAAACGAAACCATATATATATATAATCCGTGTTGTCATTTGTGCGTGTAAAATCTGTGCAAATTTGTAAATACTGACGCGGAATGGTGCATGAATTAGGAGAAACAGGACAGCCTAGAACAAAGAACTCTCTTAAAAACACAAGTCGGTCCATGTTTGTCACAACTCGAACCCAGTCTCGAAGCTAATGCTATAAGAACAAACAATTCAGACTAATTGTCGGGCCGATTGTTTGTTATCATCAAAAATATGATGGGAGGCTTTAAAAATAGTATTGTTTGGTAAACATTTTCAAACTACGACATCATATTGACTAACGTTCCTTATCTTGTCTGAAATTCAGCTTGCGTTGGCTTTGTTAACGCTTAGCTTCAATTAATGTTGTCTAATATGTCTCTAAACTAGGCATGCTATATTTTGTTCCACGCTCTCTTAAAACAAGCACACACACACACACACACACACACACACACACACACACACACACACACACACACACACACACACACACACACACCGCAAGTGGTTACTGCTCTGTGTATTATTCTAAATATATGTTTCTTTAAAACTAGCTTCTTTTTTTTTTTAACGTAATGTTTAATGATTTAAATAAGCTGAATAAGTAAAGTGTGAGCACTTAATTCAAAATGGATGAACTATGATCTAGATATGAAGAGTTGAATAATTGGTACGTGTTATATAACAAATCCTCCACATTTTAGCTATACCGTTTAAGCGGGCTTTTCTCCAGTCAGCTGGATGATAGGAATTGCTATATCTGCATTTAAAACTCCAACGCTCTTCATTTGCATAAAATTCCCAAGTTTTGTATTGCATTGAGGCATATTTCCGTTTTGAATGCTGTGCATATCCCGATTTACACATTTCCAGTTGTATAGGTCATTCGGAATGTCTCTCCTTGATTCCTTCACTGTGGAATGTTTACTCACCTGTTCATTGGACCATAGGCGAGATAAATGATAGGCGCGCATTTAGCGTTTGAGTTGTCAAAATGTTCAGGTAGCCATAATTTACGAATTGAGATTTAAGATGGAGCTTGGACGAGCGGTGATCAAATTACAAAATATCAATCTTCTGCACGAAGGTACATCTTTATTTCTGATTTTTGTTTCCCTGCACGGAACCACCTGTTTTGTTTACTAATGTAACTTAATTTTATATAATGATACATGGGGTCCGTTTCGGCATAAACACACCATCGGTGAGATATCGTTTTTTTTTTTTTTCCCCACTACAGCTACTAGAACGTAAGAATGGACTGTTTTCGTATGCACTAGACAAATATGCAAATGGTTTTCACAAAGATAGAATTGTAGTTGAACAATATTCTACATTAAACATCGATCGTTATTATGACTTACAGTAACATTCAAAAGTATCGTCACTGTCCGACAGTTTGATGTTTTGTTATGAATTTGTAATTCACCAGTTAATGGTATTAATAAACCTTCTGAGCAGATATATGTGAGGTGTATCGAATGTTGATTTTTTTTTTTTTTTTTTCTTCTTTCTTTTCATTACCTTCACAGCAGCTGAATACACCAGAGACTGCACATTTCATTGGCATTATCACCATAGCTGACGCATTATTTTGATTTTAACTCATTTGAGTATGATGCTGACCTCTTTACCAGTGATATATTGAAATTTCAATAAGCAGTCTAAATTTAAATTTATTAATTCAATTTTGTTTTTACATTTTAAACAGTTTGTTTCAATTATGATATTTTTCTTGAGGACAGGATTGAGATGTTTACTGTGATGGTTATATTAAATATCTGTGCATAGAAACACTGGAACCCAATATCGTATTGGCCAGTGATTCAGAGTAGTTACATTTTTCATATTGATTGTTCAATGATAATAATAAGAAGAAAAAAGTAGTTTTCCTTTTATGACAGCATTTCTTCAATACCCATATGTATTCACTTCTTTGTCAATGGCATTTTTTGCATATATTGCTAAAACATTAAACTACCAAAAGAAGCACTGGTCACTGTAGTCAGGGAAGATTAACTCCAAAATTCCAGTGTTCCACTGATAGCAAACATCCTTTATACAAATTGCATTGCCAGTATAAGGAAATAATCAGCTCACATTGTACATTTAAAACTTCCTTTACATGTTTTCTGTACAATTATCATTTAATAGGTCACAAAACTTGAATAATCTGAATTGACATGCAAATACAAATCTCTGTAATCACAGTGCTTTCCCATGAATGGAGCCTTAGTAAAGCTTGATGTGTCATGCAATTTTAAGATTTTGTTGTGATTACTGAGACCCTCCTGACTCAATTACCCAAATTGATTATTGGTAAACTTCCGATAGATGATACTTGTGTCGCTTGATCTCTTCACTCATTACATTTTATCCATCATCTTTTACACTTTTATTTCAAACTCGTGTATCTATTCATGAATTATTCTTATTTTCCATTTTCTGATATTTTGAGTAACTTCTACAATGATAATTTATGTATCTTTCAAATTACTGTTTGTACTGAAAAGTGATGCTTTGTATATAAACAGTTATAAACTAGTAAACTGAAATTGTCCTTTGGAATATATAGAATGGCGACATGTTAATTCTTGGTTTATTTTAATAATATATTTTATTTTTATATTTTATGTAAAACCCCAAAAATACATAATCTTTTTGTCAATGAGGCTGTATGCTGAGGCCAAAGTCTTATCAGTTTAATTTATAGAACTTCAGATGTGGTGATTTCTGTTGTTGCAACATTTAATCGTATTTAATTTCTATATTAATTTTGAAACATTTGTGTGTTATATAAAACAAATACATTTTGAAATATTTCTGCTTTATTCAAATAGCAGAAGAGGTTTTTAAAAAAAGGTCGATGAAAGACTGAAATGATTTTACATGCCAATCTTGCATGTTTCTTTGCATTATCACACATAATTCATGGTAGTTACACTCAAACTATACAGCAATTTCACAATTGCACAAATCTCACACATCACAAGACTTAAGATAATAAGAAAAATGTAATTTACGACATAATAATTAACTTAAGAAATCAATATTAAATCAGTACAAATGTTTTTATTATTAGTAGAAATTGCAATACACACTGTTAATAATAAATTTTGTTACTGTACGAACTGTTGCCAAACTTCTTTTTAGTTTGATGTCACATCACTTGAAAAAAAGAAAGTACATATTAATATATTATATAACTATTATTAAATGTCACAAATATGAATTATACATACACAAACAATATACAATATGATATATAAGATATAACGGATGTGCATTCCGGTGTTTCTATTAAACATTTATTAGTATTATGTTTCAGGGGTAGTATATGTACAATTTATTGTTTTCAAGTTTGTTAAATATGTAGGGGATAATAATATTAAAAATGATAATAATAATAATAATAATAATGAGGACTTTGTATAGCGCCTAATCTTACTACGAAGCTCTAAACGCTTTACACCATCAATAATTATATGACTACACTACAGAACAACAAATGACAAAAACAATGAAATTGGAAAACATAAAAACATGCTGAAAACATATAAGATACAAAACATGATTAGGTCGCTAAGTTTGTCCCTGCAGTCGAAACAGGTGAGTCTTAAAAGCACTCTTAAAAGGGACCACTGTGTCTTGGTGACTAATTTCAATGGGCAATTCGTTCCACATCGCCGGGCCCTGGTGTGCAAACGAACGTTGTCCATATGACTTTGTTTTAACCTTGGGAACAATGAGTATACGATTATCAGAAGAAGAGCATAAGGATCTAGCTGGTATACACACATGGGTGAGGCTGGATAGGTATGTTGGACTGGAGTATGTCATTGAAACATAGCACAGAGAACAAATTTTGTGTTTAATTCTGTATCGAATTGATAGCCAATGTGTATATTGTGATACTCTCCATTTGTCCACTTGTTTATCAGACTATTATCACTTCATATAATCCAGTTAGGGAAGTTCCATATTAACATCCACCTAGAGACTTGAGAAGAGATAAAAAGGCAAATACATGACATGACAAAGGGCATGACATTTTCAAATATTTTCTCATGAAACTTTATGTAATCATTGAATGAGGACACATGGATTCAGAGTCACTTAGCAGCCTTATATTTCATTACTAGCCCCAGAAATGTATGAAATTTGTTAGCCCCAGAAATGTGTGAAATTTGTTAATCTTGATTGCCAAGACTTTCCCCTCATGCCATGTTACATGTTACTCTATGGTAGCTAATTTTACCATTTTCCATACCTGAAGTCATCAAGGGGGTCCCGGGTGGTCTAAAGCACTATCCGTTACGGTCCACTGCCATCTCACTTCTGTCTGCGTGTTCGAGTCTCAGAATATGCTGATGTGGGTATGTAAGAAAGCTTCTCGTGTGTTGGTGGTTTTTTCCTGGGGGGTTTCCCAGCTTCTTCTTCCACCAATAATACTGGCTGCTGTGTATAGCCTATCATGTGCTGAAAAATGGTGTTAAACCCCAAAACAACACCCTGAAGTCATCTTAAATTGCAAATCTTGCTAAGAGGATTCAATATCTATAAAACAGTGTCCATGATTCTAATATTTAGACAAAATGGCCAGAATAGGCAATTTAGTTGGCTAAAATATGTGGAGATGTTGGTATAGTATGTTTACTTTAGTGTTTGAAATGCCTGGGCTGTCATTCAAAGAGGCATAGAAATCCCAACCAGTTGTATGTCATTAGTTTATCCAATCAAGTTCTCAAATTAATGTTGCTACTAAAGAGCTCTGGTCAGATTGGAAGAACTTGATAATGGACAGTTCTTTTGTTCTTAGTTTGGTTAATTGCCTTAATGGCAACTCTCTTGAAAATACCCTGCCACTTTTTGTAGTTTTACTGATTTAGTTTGGTTAGTTGCCTTAATGGCAACTCTTGAAAATACCATGCCACTTTTTGTTGTTTTACCGATTTTGATAGCAGTTTCATATCTTTTTTTATATAAAGTGATAGAATGGTTAAGTAGGAGCAACTGCTGGGCTTGTTCGTGTTCTGAAACCTGATTGTCCTGTTTTCTCATTTTGCTAATGTTTGCGTAGCTTTGAATCACTGTGGTTGTGTGAAGGAGCTTGATAGTAGTACTTCTTTAGAAACGCCTCATGCTCTCTGTGGATTTGGGATCTGTCAGATATATACTTGCATAGAAAGTTAAAGAGTCACATTAGACTAATGTTTTGCATATTTCAAATGAGATATTATTAAAGCTTATTTCATGTCAAATGAGATATTATTAAAGCTTATTTCATGTCAAATGAGATATTATTAAAGCTTATTTCATGTCAAATGAGATATTATTAAAGCTTATTTCATGTCAGATGAGATATTATTAAAGCTTATTTCATGTCAAATGAGATATTATTAAAGCTTATTTCATGTCAGATGAGATATTAAAGCTTATTTCATGTCAGATGAGATATTATTAAAGCTTATTTCATGTCAGATGAGATATTATTAAGTGATGAAAGAAAATATCTCTGGTTTGAACTATACACTATTCCTGTTTGCTATTTATAGACCTCAAAACCAACATCACCACATTTCAAATTTGGAAGTCTGTCTATGAAACTCCTAATGTTTGATGTGTACTTTATGAATACCAAAGTTGTTTTTACAAGATTACAAGATTATTATTTAAGTTTTCTGGAATTAATGTATTTTTTTGTATGATGCAGTAGTTCTCATTTAAAACAAGTCCCATAATGTATATTTTTCATTTGCATCTTTATAATATAAAGTGCTATGGATTATATTGATTATGCTACATGGACAATTTACATGTGTGAAACAATTGCCATAAAAAAAAACTGGTTATCCACCAACATTGGTCATTTGTTTTCTGAGCCTACAAGGAAATGAATTTTGCATGCTGTGTATGTGTGTGTTTTACATTGTATAGCTGTATAATTTAGTTATAACTTCAGGTATCAAAGCTTTATAGTAGTCACACAAGTTTTTTGTATTACAACAGTTTGCATCATTGATTAATTTTTTATGATTGCATTAACTCAACTGGTTGCATGATATACAATGTACATAGGCGTGTATAACAAACCTTACTGCAAATGCAATGGATTAATAGAGAATAGCATAGTATAGTAGCATTTGATGTCATTCTTGATATCTTTCAGTGGGTAATTTGGAGCGTGGTCACTTTAATGCTAGAGTACATTATTTCAAGTACCATCTGTACTGTCTTATCTGTCAAACTGCAAATAACAAAGATTCCGATCTGCTGTAGAATAATATGCCTGCAAATCAGTGTTTATGCTGCTTGTTCTAATTGTTACTATTATCAAACTACACAGAACCCAATCTGCTGGTGCATAATGCACCAGCAGATCTGGGTCTGTGCAGTTTTGGCTTGTCTTATAAGTGAGAACATATGGTAGTTTTTCATTGTTTAGTTCACTTCAGTATATCAAAATGATCCAGGGAGACTTTTAACATGTTGCGAGATCAATGTATGAAACCTTTCTGTTACTGTTTGTGTGTAGCCATTGTTGGTGTCAAAACCAATACTGTCCAAACTTATGAATTTGAGGGATGATCTTACATGTATTCTGTTTTTAATATTATTCAGGTTCTGATATCGGATTACAGCGTGTTTTGTTGGAAATTAAACGGCTTCTAGATTATTGGAAAATTTGAAGCTTTAATAGCTAAGAAATGAACAAAAAATACTAATGTGAGAGTGCAGATTTCTGTTGATCTATAAAGATCCCATTAGTTTAGGCCAGAAAACAATTAGATATGGGGACATGTGCTTGTTAAATTGCTATACTGCAATGATTTCTAATGTCTGTTTTGGGATAGGAAATTATTCTTAATTAACACGTTAACCCCTGGAGGTTTTTGCTGTTTTTGCATGACATTTTGTGGACTATTTCTGAATACACCCTAATACATCAACTTCCAAGTAATATTCCATTAGACAAACGGCTAGTACTGCTAAAGAAAATGTTTTTCATTGGTTAGTTTGCTGGCGCATAAGTAGAAGGTGAAAATTTGGACTCCTTTTTATTGTTTTATTTTTTTGCTTAACGGATCCATAATTTCGTATGGAGAAGACTCTTTAATCAAAATGTCCACCTTATCCTGCTTTGTGCACAGGTTCACCTGTCTGTGTGCACTTCAGATTCTGACCATGGGCAAATTTTGGGTGAAAAAAAAAACAGGTCCAAAATTTTAGGTTTTTCCCTCTGTATTTTGTAGTGCAACTAAAATATCCACATATCCGCAGTTTTTTTGCACAGTTAGTGATATTTTGGCAATTTTGCTGAACAGTATTGGATGATCCATACTGCATTGTTTCACAGCTGTATTAATAAATTGAAAAAAACAGTTACATTGATGAAATTTTGCATTTTCCCATTAACTGAGGATATCACTGTGATAAATTTGTTAGTAAATTTGTCTCACCATTTTTTTTTACCTGTTAGGAACAGTTTTGGAGATTACATTTGCCTGGACCATAATCATGACGCGTTTAGCAGCAATATGGCTGTACTTATACTTAAAGTATCTTTGAGTCCAAACAAATGAAGATTTTTAACAACTGGCATTCTAACTAGATTTTGCTGCAGTATTTGATTTGATGCAGTAGATGATTTTGTCTTTTCCACTAGGTATCACAATATTAAAATAAATTCAAGCAGCTATACTTAAAATATGATTTTAACATTTATACATGTAATGAATTCTAAGAGAAATATATATAAAGTAAATAATTAATGTATACAAACTGGAATAATTTACCTTTTGGGATTAGAATGCCAGTATGGCTTATTGGTCAGGGTACATAACATGTGACCTAAGGGCTTGTATCTTACCAGGGCAAGCTAGCACTTTACACCAGTTTACTTAGCACTAAATAACCTACTTGTGTTGATATGCTGTAACTTGTAAGCACCAAAACAATGTGAAAAACTGAAGTAATAAAACAAATTGTATTATAATTTTTACTGGTAAATTTTTCCATGGTTAATAGTTCTTTAATTTGATGTTATCCATCCCAAGTTTTTTCTCAGGCTCAGAGTGGCTGAGTGGTCAGAGCCACTCACCTTTATAGGGGGTTTCATGGTTGCAACGGAGTTACTGATCGTAGCGTCTAAAATTACCTCCCTTAGCTCCAATGCGCATGCCCACAAAAAATCTTCAGTTCCGGATAGTTTACTGTTCTACACTTGATTAGCGAAACATAAAGTTAACAAAGTAAAACCAATGAATCAATTATATATGTCAAACTTATTTTGTTCATACTAAGAGAATAATTATAGACAATAAAATTAGATATTAGATTCAGTGTCCATACTTACATTATATCATATAATTAAATATTTCCTTTCCATACTTTAAGAATGTCAATTAATTATATACACTGTCCATATTTATATTATACCTGATAATATAGATTCACTATCCATAATTTCAGACACATTTGTAGGAACATTTCACCTTACTCTCCAATTTTAAACATTTCTTGCACCTTTTTGGCTACATAACTTTAAAGAAATATAATTTCAACAATTTGCATTTTTGATATGTTGATATATCTTTCTTTCTCAGTTACTTTCGCAAGGCTAATAGTTCATTTATAACACGAGTTAAGAAAGTTATTACACAAGTTCGATAAGAAAATTATAATACGAATTCAATTAAGCAGCTGATATGTAATTCTAAATATTTTAAATCAGAAACTTTTTTTTAAATTTTAAAAATGGAACAATATATTAATGTATTCAGATGACAAAACAATAATTACATTAGCTATCGATAAAGTAATAATAATTACACTAGCTATCGATAAAGTAATAATAATTACATTAGCTATCGATAAAGTAATAATAATTACATTAGCTATCGATAAAGTAATAATAATTACATTAGCTATCGATAAAGTAATAATAATTACATTAGCTATCCATAAAGTAATAATAATTACATTAGCTATCCATAAAGTAATAATAATTACATTAGCTATCCATAAAGTAATAATAATTACATTAGCTATCCATAAAGTAATAATAATTACATTAGCTATCCATAAAGTAATAATAATTACATTAGCTATTGATAAAGTAATAATAATTACATTAGCTATCCATAAAGTAATAATAATTACATTAGCTATCGATAAAGTAATAATAATTACATTAGCTATCCATAAAGTAATAATAATTACATTAGCTATCGATAAAGTAATAATAATTACATTAGCTATCGATACAGGAGTGTTATTAATGCTGATGGAATATTGTTTCATATTTGGGTGGAAAAATTGTACAATTTTCAGATTATCTTGTTTCATTTTCATTTTGAATTTTGAACGTCAAGTATCGGACGGTACATGCATTTAATTTCAAATCTGCAAGGGTCTTTAACAAGATTTCAGATTGACACCTGCAAATTCATTTAGAACAGCCTTATTAAAATTAGCTTTATTCTGTTTAACTTTCTTTGCATTTCTTTCTTTGCATTAAAGATGTAATTTTAAAAATACAATTATTTCATAGATTTCGTCCTACTACTTTGGTTCAATATAAATCCACGTGACCGGATGTAAAATTTCAAACAGTATTATTTTAAAAAAAGAGACTGCTTGTAAGAAAAAGCCCTACAAGTCAATAATAAATAAATACTCACAAATATTCATCTTTGTTTTTTTCTATCAGTCACTCGTTCTTTCTTAGTATCAAATTATACTCATTTTTCACCTGAAGTACGTTTATGTAATATACATATGCAAACACATTCATTCGAGGATATACATACCCAATGCACCAGATGAAATATGATAGACACACATACAGAAAGACAGGCAGATAGGTGAGAACCACAAATGTTCTTTACATGCATAGTGGGTCTAACATAGATATTTCTCCACATTATGTACTCTAAAATTTCCATCCGTTCCAGGAAATAAAATTAGAATAATCATCAAGGAGACTCATACGTGCGCCTGTCTGTTCAAGCATGGACGACATTTGTGCATTTTGAAAGAAACTCAAGTTATTTCATTTAAAATATAATTAACATTAATAGAAATGCAACAGTCTAAATCAATAATAAAAGAACTTTAAAAAGTTAGAATTTTTTTGTTGTCGTTCAACATAAATTTACTGCTATGATTAAAACTGTACAAAAATAAACATCTTTTCAATATTCTTCAAGCGAGATAAATTGCAAGAACTTTTTACGCAGTGATACACTTTTGCACAATCAAATAACACAAACTAGTACATAATGTAGTAATGGAAAGATAATGAAGATCTGAAACGGGCAGAAAACATTTATTTAAAAGCTGGCTGCAGCGCAAGTTAGTGAAAAAAAATAAAGATGTAACCACAATTTATCAAATATTGATAGAATTTCATTTTAAGATAGTGAGGTATCTATTTTGTTTGCAAAATGTCAGCGGTTTGTCAAATTTTCTTGATCTACGTCTGCCATCTCTAATTATTGAACTATCCGGAAGTGAGCTGCACCGATACGCCCTCTGGTGAGCTAGTAACCGTGAAACCCCCTATAGATCAGTGTTGGTTAGAGTCTTTTCTTTGCCAATGCAAGAAAACTTGTAAATAGATTCCTTCGGGTTGAAAATTCTTGGGGTTGTCATGTGTTCTTCCTTCATTAGATATACTTGCCGCCATTGCTAAAAGAACGTCATTAACCCCAAAATACAAAGAAATCAAATCAAAGTTTTTTATATTTTTTTTTTAATGTCTGAAATAATTACTAGAGCACATAACCAGACAAGTACTGAAAAGAAGATCCTACACTTGATGATTTTACGATATAGAGTGTTGTGACCTTATAATATGAGGAATTTGAAGTCAAAATTTCTTTTCCATTCAATAGGCAGTCTTGTGTGTATACAGTGGCATTGTTTCTTGTCTGTTTTTCAACATGGAGTCCTAGTCTTTGGGACATCTTCTATCACCATGTTGAGGTCACATACATTCCTACTTTGACACCCAGTCAGGCCATCTGCTGGACATGCTGTAAAACCCTTAAAAATACCCCATTTTTCTCCCTCCATCATATTGAAGGACTATGAAAATATGATAGAGTATGTATGGGCATGGGTGGTCATGATCAATTGATTAATATAAAAAGAAAATTGTAGTAAAAGAATGTTTTGAGAGGTATCCTGTTTGTAACTGACACAACTAGAGACAGTGTTTTGTGCATGACATTTCAGTCTTTTTACAGATGGACTTGTGAACACTCATTTAGTATCTGATTGTTATAGAAGACATTAGAAATTTGAAGTTTGTACAGTTTTTATATCATGGTGTTTCATTGGCTTTACTATGATACCAAATTAATTGCGCAGGTCCTGAATGTTCCACTACCATTAACATTGGAATGATAGCGGCGAGTGTTGGTCTCTTTTAAATGAAATTTTACTTAGCTTATTGATGATTTTAGTCTTGAAGCATGATGTGTCACATGGTATTGATAGTGTCGTTGTTGGCATATACACTTTCTAAATCGTTAGTAAGTCCAAAGAGTGTTAAGTAAAAAGGGGTCTAAAGATTGTATCGGCTTTGCTTTGTTTTTTAGCAGGCTTTTGCACAGGCAATGGGCCTGTTCATTTTTTAAGATTATAGTTAAAATCTCTTCATTGCAAATTGATTTTTTCATGGTGGAAGCGAATTTTCAACGTCAGCTTACTCTTGCCATATGTATGTTAGGATTTATTTTAGGAGCACTGTTCTGTATTACCCTGTATGTTGCCAATGTATGATTGTAATAGAAATGCGTGAGTTCCAACAAATGCCTGGGTAACCAAATGACCAGTCTTTGTAGCCATTTGGGATTTTAACATAGATAGACCATGGGGTTATTATCTAGATACCCATTACAGGTCTTCATGATATACAAATTTTAAATATTTTTAATTGAATTAATAGTGATTCATAAGCAGGAAAAGGGAAGTCCTAAAGAAGCAGTTCAATTTCAGATTGCATGTAGTCGAGATATCATTTAAGTGTTTAAATACTTAAATATAATCTGAGTTACTAGTGTCTTTGTCCTGGTAACCTTGTCAGGCTATCTGATTTTTAAATTGACACCTTAAATACATTTAATTATCATGTTTTATTTCTAATTTTTCAAAGAATAATAAAAATATAAATGGTATTACACAAAAGCATTCTAGCATACTTGTAGTGTAAAGCATTCCAACTGAATAGACACACACTGATTTACAGTAATGTGTCATCATGTCAAGAGTTTATGCTATTGTGGTATTCCCTCACTGTTTTGTTGTTCATCCGAAATGAGCCACATTATATGTAAGGTTGCATTATATTGAGGTAATTTATGCATAATAGGTTTGAGCAGTTTTGTGGTTTTGCACCATTTTTCAGCACATGATAGGGTATTTATGGGGACCAGTGGATTTGGCAGGAGATGAACAAGGGATTCCTCCCAGAAGATCCACTGACCCACAGAAGCTTCATAGTGGCTGAATAGAGGTGTGAAACCATGTGGGCAGAGGTGAGATGTGATCTCCCTCTTATTGTTTTTATATTCCTGTCATCAGCTAGTTCATATATGTATCATAAATTAAAAATAAATTAGCATTTTAAGTTGTTTTTGAGTTGTACCCACTTTGATGACAGAAAGATTATAATTTATATTTTTATTATTATTGTCACAAGATAGACCGAGTCGGGACTGGATTAGTGAAGACACGGAACACAACTGCGTTAATAAGATGTTTATTTTATAAACGCAATTTTAAAAATCAACTCTGACACCAATATTTTACAAAATATAAGAAAAATCTATTTAAATAAATGTTCCTAACATGGAACTCTGAATTTCAGTAACGTAATGACAAAAAAGAAGTATGTGAATGAATTTACAAATATGAATATATATAAAAGGCTCGTATAACGAGATAGATGCAAATATGAAAAGAATGCGTCGTCAATATGACGAGACTAGAATGAAGATATTAAATAATTAATACGTCGTCCATATGACGAGACATATGCAATTGTGAACCCTAAATTCTGAAGTTCTCGTTCATGGAACGAGATTTGTGTAGAATGAACTTATGCAGGTGTCGTTCATATAACGAGACTGCAAAGAAGATATTTAAATAAATATTACGTCGTCCATATGACGAGATATATGCAGCATACGTAAGCACCATACACAGGCACCACACACGGGCATTACACGGTCAGCATAGACAAGCCCACACACGTAGTCTCCACAACATGGCACCACTTCAGCACAACACGTCACCACACTACGTCACAACACTTCAGCACAATACGGCACCACACCACTTCAGCACAAAACAGCACCACACCACTTCAGCACAAAACGGCACCACACCACTTCATCATACTTCTTCAGTACCACACCACTTCAGCTAAAATTAAAACAACCGAACCGTGTAATACATAAGACACAGTCAAGTATTCTCACATATGTAGCGCATGCACGCACATGAAATAATTATCCATGTACATTTAACGTTAAGCATGCAGCGTATAATTGAACTCAATTATGTTCAGATACAAAAGAACTAATGAAACAAAATATAGTACTTCTGATAAAATGGCGCTGCCTAACCTATGTATTTATTCTATAGATTTTATAATAAATACTAAACATCTAATATGTAAAACAATGAATTATATCATAATACAAATAGCAATGAGAACAAAGTTAAATCTGTTGTTACCTCGTTTAGCTGATAGATTGCTCCTTTAAGGATGGAAGCTTTTTCCGACAAGACTGGATCGTGATGTGATTTCTGTCTTATAATTTCGTCCTTATATACCCCTAGCTGTGACATATGCGCAGCTAGGTACTTTAAACTGCAGGCAATTTCGCACGTGCAGCATGAGCTGAGTGTTCGCTCATTATGTCGAAATAACTAAAAAGCCGAAAAAATAATAAACTACCCTCGGTAAGGCTGTACGCAGTAACGAAATCAAGACTAGATTTTTGACCACATATATATATTGAACATAGTCGTATACAATTCCGTGACAATTATTAATAACTTCATTAAATTATTACTTACCTCTATTGCTTGATTAGTACTCTAAACAATTTCATGACCAATAAAGAGGAGTTATCATAGCCAAATGAAAGGTTCACCTCATAATAGGAGGAATTGGATGTAAAAATGTCCGATTCATTGAAAAGACCAGTCTTATGTGCTTTGTTGCATTGTTTCTTGTCTGTTTGAACACTGTCTTCTGGTATTGATTGACATCTGTTACTATGTTGATGTCCCATACATGCCTACTTTGACACCGTGTCAGGCCATCCACTGGACATGTTGTAAACACCCCTAAAAGACCACATCTCTCTCTGTATATCTCGTTGAAGGTTACCATTTTAAGGATGGACATTGGCCATCTACTCTTACACCGAGTATGCCTGAAAAGCCATCTTAAAATTGGAATTATTGGGTGTGGGTGTCATTAAAAATGCAGACTAGTTACATGACAGTACAGCAGTGTTTAGTCTTAGCTGTGAAGTAGGAGATCTATGTATTTTTTATGCAGTGTTTAGTCTTAGCTGTGAAATAGGAGACCTATGTATTTTTTATGCAGTGTTTAGTCTTAGCTATGTATTTTTTTCTTGATGGTGGTGTTGTTGGCATAGACAGAATTATTATATTTGCGAATTATGGCTTTTATTTAAATGCTAGAATAGTCTGACACAGTTTTATGACATTTCACACTACGGTAATTTCCGAATGGTATGTAAGTCCAAAGAATGTTAATTTTAAAAAAGTTTGAATATATAATAGCTTTTGCTTGTTTGGACACTATTAAAAAGGTTATTGACTTTTTCATTTATGAAATCAGTATATAACACTCTTCAGGGCAAGTATATTTTTACATCGTAGAAGTGATATTTCAAAAGTAACTTGTTCTAGGCTTGTATGATAGAGAATTTGTTTTAGCACTCTATTTTTTTTTTATTATTACACAGTATGTATCCAGTGTCTAATATTACTAGTTATGTCTGCCAAGTTCCAACATATTTTTGGGGTTACTTTAGTTGAACAAAAAGTATCCAGTTCTAATGTAGGTAGCCTACTGACATTCTAATATAGGTAGTCAGATGAACAACTAAATTTAATCTGTTTGGATTCTGATATAGATGGTCTAGTGGAGTTGTTATGCAAGTAGTCCAGTGGGATTCTAATGTAGGTACCGGTAGTATATTTGTGTTCTAATGTAGGTAGTCCCATTGACAAGGGGTGGGTGGGTGTTTTCATACAAGTAATCCATTGGGATTCTACATGATATGCTAAATATAACAAGTATTTACTGTAATAGTAACTGATGTCAATAAAACCTGGAAAAAAAGAAGCCCTTAAGGTAAAAGTTAAGCTTCATGTTCAAGGTGTGTATATATATATATATATATATATAATAGTGGAGTTCTAAGTCTAAGGTACAGGGGTCTTGATCCTAGTAACCATGTCACACAATCTGATTTTTTAAATTAGTAATCTTAAGTATAGTTTATTATCAAAAATATTATTTCTAATGTTTTAACATTAATGAAAACAAATTGTCAATTTATTTTTACAATTAGATTTCAATTACATGAAGTAGTGTACCATATTTCCTATGTAGAAAGTAGTGTACCATATTTCCTATTTAGAAAGTAGTGTACCTTATTTCCTATGTAGTAAGTAGTGTACCATATTTCCTATGTAGAAAGTAGTGTTTCAATCTGATGGCACATGATTTGCCTTTTGAGTGTGTGTTATAGTTCTTCCTCACTATTATATTCTTTATGATGGATCACTTTGTAGTTATACTGAGAATGTATAATGGAATCCATTAAGAGGTTAGAGTTAGGACTGATCAGCCTGGTGTCTGGATAGTCTGGTTGGGTGGATCATCATTCAGCATGCCATCACTATAAACTGCCACACAGCATGGTGCTACAACTGAAAAATTGGTAAAGCTACATTAAAAATCCAAATCACACATTAAAGCACAGCCTGATATTGAGGGAATATTGCATAAACACTTGCTGTATTGAGGACTGGATCCAGAAGATATTAAAATCATTTGTTGACCAGGAAAATAATATTGATAGCCATTTGTTTTCAGTTCATTGACCAACTGGGGAAGTCAATTGAAGAGGAGATTGTAATCTACAATTGTTGATCATTCATAATTATTTTCCGTTTGAATTACTTATATAGTTAATGTATAGAGCAGTATTTGAATAGCCTTGTAGTAACACTGGGCTACCTGGATTTAGCCAAAAGTAGCCCACACCCAGCATTATGGTGGTCATAAAGTTCCATATACAAGATAGGTTGAACACCATATTAAATGCATGATATATGGTATCAGATCTACTCCACACCCTGTGTTGTGGTGGCCACATTATGTTATCTTGTTTACAGGGACAGCTCACTTGATGCAGTATATGATTGTCATTTGCACGAGTCACACCACAGTATGAAAACAAATTCAAGTTACTATACTTAAATTATGGTTTTTACAATTATACATATAGTAAATTATAATATAAACTCATATAAATAAAAATATATAAACCCATATAAATATAAATATATAAACCCATATAAATATAAATATATAAACCCATATAAATATAAATATATAAACCCATATAAATATAAATATATAAACCCATATAAATATAAATATATAAACCGCTCTGGTGGCCTAATTGGTTAGAGCATCTGCCTTGGATGGGGGAGGTTACAGATTCGAACCATGGCCAAGTCGTACCAAATATGGTACTAGCAACTTGCTCATTTTAGCATTCAGTATTAAGAGGTTAGTATTAGGAATGGTTAGTCAGGTGTCATGATAATATGACTGGGTGGGACATGATGTTACATGCGCGTGGCCTCAGTGCTAGACTGCTAAACTGCAGATATTGTAGCAACCTGACTGAATTTTTTTAAAGCTACAGTAAAAATCCAAATCACACACACACAGAAACCCATAAAAGTATTCCATAATTGCATAATAACTGGATGCATTTACCTGTTCAAGTAAATTAAAATCTGACCGTCTTTATTTAGAGCATTTATTATAGCTATCAGTAAATGTACTTCATTAATTAGATGTTATTATCCCAAGTGTTTTGTTTTTTTAATGGCCTCAACTCAACCTTATTGTTTTTATGTTTCTGTCTATTGTTAATTATTAATTATATATGTATCATCAAGTACCTGGTAATTCAGAGTAGTACCCACTCATTATTATTATTATTATTATTATTATTATTAAATAACACTTCAATAACATATTACTTCCCTCTATAGCCTGAGTAGTACTCTAAACAAGATCCTATACTTTAAAATTTTATGACCAATAAAGAGGAGTTATCATAGCCAACTGTAAGTTAATCTCATAATCAGAGGAATTGGACACAAAAATGTCCGATTCATTGAAAAGACCAGGAGGAATTGGATGTAAAAATGTCAGATTCATTGAAAAGACCAGTCTTATGTGCATTGTTTCTTGTCTGTTTGAACTCTGTCTTCTAGTATTGATTGACATCTATTACCATGTTGATGTCACATACATCCCAACTTTGACACCCAGCCAGGCCATCCACTGGACATGGTGTAAACACCCTTAAAAAAAACCACCTCCCCTCAGTGTATCCTTTTGAAGATTCCACTACAATCTCTGGGATGAGAATTTCAAAATATACCCACTACTGAGACTGACACTGAGGATGCATGGAAAGCCATCTCACAATAGGAGTTATTGGAGGTGGGGGTCTCTAAAAATGTGGGCAAATTACATGAAAGTTTAGTGGCGCATCAATGTTTTGTGTCTTCGCTGTGAAGTGTGAGACATATATCACTTTTCTGATAGTGGTGTTGTTGACAGAGACAAAAATGTAAGTGCAAATTATGGCTTTTTTCAATGGCACAATTAACTTCATTCAGTTTTATGACAAACTGCAGTGGATTTTTAATGGTTTGAAAGTCCAGATAATGCATGTAAGCGAATCCTCAATAGTTTCTAGCTTTGCTTCTTTTAGAATCTTCTTGTCCAGGTACCGTAATTGGCTTGTTCAGTTTTGGAAAGAGTGAATAACACTCTTCAGGACACGTACGTTTTTACATGGTGGAAATGATTTGTCTTAGGCCTGTGTGTTTTATTAGCACTCTTTGTTTATGACACTGTATCCAGTACCATATAGTAATGGTGGAGTCCAAGTCCCAGAATATATTTCTGGGTAACTATAGTATTCCATTCTAATGTAGGTAGCCCACTGGGATTCTGACATAGTGCATCCATTGGGATTCTGTTGGAATTTTAATGCAGGTAGTTCATTGAGATTCAATGTAATTTGGCTATTCGGATTTTAATATAGGTAGACTGTTGAGATTTTAATTTAGGTTGTTGATTGGTATCTTAATGTTTGTAGTCCATTTGGGGTTCTAATGTAGGTAGTCCATTTGGGGTTCTATTGTAGGTAGTCCATTTGGGTTTCATTGCAGGTAGTCCATTTGGGGTTCTATTGTAGGTAGTCCATTTGGGGTTCTATAGTAGGTAGTCCAGTTGGGACTCTTACATGATATGCCAACAATGCAAATATTTAATCATTTTATAGTAACTGGCTTTTGAACAGGAAAAAAAGTCCTAAAGGTAAGCTATGTTTCATATTCAAGATATAATTTAAGTTTTTAAATATTTGAGCTTCTAAATCTAATCTGAGCCACAGGGGTCTTTTTAGTTGTAAAATTGTCAGGCTATCAGATTTTTCAAATTTCTACAGTTTAGGCATAATTTATTATTAGAAATATTATTTCTAATATTTTAATTCATGAAACCAAATTGTCAGTTTGTTATAATAACTCTAACATGAAAGTAGTGTGCCATATTTTTTATATATATATATATATATATATATATATATATATATATATATATATATGAAGTAGATCCAGATCTAATTCTTATCATACTCCCTCACTATTATGTTCTTCATGGGTTCCATAATTAAATGTACTTCTTGATTTATTATATTGCTTTATATTGAATTATTTTGTGTAGAATGTAATTAAAAAATTGCAGTGGAATCCTTGACAATATTAACATTGTCAAAAATAATGCCTTATACTGAGGTACCTGACAGTGAAGGACTATTGTAGCTTAAAACCATGGGTAGAAAGAAAGCATTGGCAGGTGATTGACGATTTGTTACAAGTTCTCCTTCTACTTCAATAAATGCTTCAGCGGGTAATAATTATCAACTTGTATCCTAAACTTCAATTTTTCCTCATTGATTTGGTTGAATTGCATTATAATAAATTTATAATATACAATTTCTTGCTCCAATTATTGAAAGTTTGTAAAGTTACATTTATTTAATATGAAAGTGAAACCTTACATAAATGCAATAGTGGTAAATATTTCTTTATCTACAGCACTGCAGATTGTTTTCATCTTCTGACTTTAATTAAATCTCGTGTTTTTTCCAGCTTTAATTGTGTAAATGACTTAGGGCTGTGTACATATAAAATTCATCAAGTGTTATACCTTCAAAGTCAAATCTCACTAATCACAGCCTAACAATGACTTGGAACATTGCACAACACTTGTTGAATTTTATATCTAGAGGAGTGAAGCCATGATGTAATGTAATAACACACTGGGCTACCTGGATTTAAAATAAAGTAGCCCACAGCTGTTATTGTGGTGGTCCCAGTGCTACAGAAAGAATACTGTTTGAACACTATACTGTGTATGACACATTGCATATCAGATGATTTGCATCAAGTGTAGTAACATATTAGGCTACCAGGATTCAACACAAAGTAGCCTCCACACAGTCAGATCATACACATACTGTATAGAAAAGCACTGGGCTATCTGGATTCAAGATAAAGTAACCTACACCAGACATTATGGTGTTCGCAGGGTTCATAGAGATACAAGATGGATTGAACAGTATCATATGCATGACCCATTGCATATCAGGTTATATATTTGATACATTGTAAGGCACTGAACTACCTTGATTGCACATAAAATAGCTTTTACCCAACATTGTGACAGCCCAAGACTCCAGACAAAAGATTGACCGCTCCAGTGGCCAAAGTGGTCAGAGCATCTGCCTCGGATGTTGGGGTTTGCTGGTTCAAACACCAACTGAAAACTTTTTAAAAAATACTACTAGCAGCTACCTCATAGGCACTCAGCATTAAGAGTTAGTGTTAGGACTGATAGGCCTGGTGTCAGGATAATGTGTCTGGGTAGTATATGATGCCACACTGCAGACATCATAACGATATGACTGAATTTTTTAAAGCTATTTTAAAAATCCAAATCACATACACACATCAGACAAAAGATTGGTTAAACACTGAAATATGTATGCCCCAATTTGCATTCCAGTATAAATTAGACCACACCCAGGATTGTGATAGCAAAATGGCTTTTGATATATGATTGGTTGAACACTATAAGATGCATGACATAATGCATATCATACATACTGGTCACGTATGCCATTAATTTTGTATTAGGATCTTTTAGTTGTAAAGACAGTATTTATAACTATTTGCAGAATGCATGTACTGGATGGATGATCTAACTCCAGCTTTAAAATAACTGCTGTTTGGTCATGCATCGTAAAACTGAATGAGCAAGATTTATTTTAAGTCGTTAAAGTGAATGTGGTTTGAGTCACGCATCAGATTAGACACAGAAAATAATACATCATACAGGCATGATTTTATCCTTAATAAAATAAAAGTCCGTACCCTGAAGTTATCATACTGACCACCCTGAAGTTATCATACTGACCACCCTGCAGTTATTGTAGTATTGACTACTACTCTGATGTAAACCCACCTTGAGAGACATTCTTATTATTTCTAGCTGTAGGCAGTTTTTTATAATAAATTTGGAATGTATAATTTAAGAATTTGATGTTTTTTCCTTTTTTGGAATAGATCATGTCCTTAATTTGAGACTGATTATTCATGGCCAATATACAAGTCTGTTTTATTCATCTAACATAAAGGAGCCCTGGTGGCTAAGTTGTCTATACCAAACTCAAAATTACAAGTTTATTTTTATGGTTGGGACAAGCTTGCTTCAAGCTTGTTTTTTAAGCTTAGATTTGAAACCACTACAAACTTGCCCAGAAGAAGTCTAGTATGAAATAAAATACAGGTAAAACACGTTATAATGTGATGCTTCAGGTCCAAAGCATCTTCACTAGCCAAGGTTCTGGTGACTCTTACTACAATTTGGCAGATCGAACAAGCTATATTGGTGTTTTGTCCCAGTGACAGATATTGGATTTTATGTGTATACCTCCCATAGTATGTAATACCAACTAACCATTAGCATGGTGCATTGTAGATCCGCCAAACAAGGTCATTGTAATTGACCTAAAATGGATCCTTTGGATGTATACCATCAAAAGTATGACTGTACCAGAAGGAACCCATTACAGGGGTATTTGTGCAAACGGGTCTAGGAAAATACCTACCTCAGTATATTTACCCCCCCCCATCTATATAATATAACATATAATTGTTATAATGATAATAATAATGAGGACTTTGTATAGCGCCTAATCTTTCAAATCTCAAAGCACTTTACACCATCAATAATGATATGACTACACTACAGAACAACAAATGACAAAAACAATGAAATTGGAAAACGTAAAAACATGCTGAAAACATACAAGATACAAACATGATTAGGTCGCCAAGTTTGTCCCTGCAGTCGAAACAGGTGAGTCTTAAGAGCACTCTTAAAAGGGACCACTGTGTCTTGGTGTCTAATTTCAATGGGCAATTCGTTTCACATCACTGGGCCTTGGTGTGCAAACGAACATTGTCCATATGACTTTGTTTTCACCTTGGGAACAATGAGTATACGATTATCTGAAGAAGAGCATAAGGATCTAGCTGGTGTATAGACATGGGTGAGGCTGGATAGGTATGTTGGACTGGAGTCTGTCGTTGAAACATAGCACAGAGAACAAATTTTGTGTTTGATTCTGTATCGATTTGATAGCTAATGTAGGGTACAGAGCAGTGGTGAGGTGTGCTCTGATCGAGGTACTCTAAAGATGATCCGTGCAGCTGTGTTTTGAACTTTTTGAAGTTTCTGGAGCAAATATTGTGATGAACCAGAGAGAATTGAGTTACAATAGTCCAGTCTTGAAAGTACTAATGAACACACAAGTGTTTTAGTGGCATCAATTGAAAGATATTTACGAATGGAACTGATGCATTTCAATTCAAGATATGCAGCCTTGCATATGTTGATGACATGTTGGTGCAATGTGAGAGTACTGTCTAGAGTAACGCCTAGGTTCCGTACTGTGAGAATTTAATATTGGTGTTGCTGATATATATTATCTGAGGTAAAGGATGTGAATGAGAAAGTCTGTGTTGTGATCAGAATAGCCTCAGTTTCATCATCATTCATCTGCAGCTTGTTACATGTCATCCATGATTTCACATCAGAAATGCACTTCTCTACTCCATGGATGGTAGCATCAACTTCAGTTAGGTGGCTAGACTTGTATATTTGGGTGTCATCATTTGGTGCGACACTGGGTGATGATCTATGACACTTGAGAGTGGCTGAGTATACAGAATGAAGAGAACAGGTCCAAGAACAGATCCCTGTGGAACATCACAACATACATCAACTGGGATGGAGTGTATTCCATTTGCAGATATAATTTGTGTCCTGTTCACTTAGTAGGATTTGAACCATTGTAAGGCTATATTTTGAATGCCAAATACATGCTGGAGACAGTGAAGTAATATATCATGGTCTATTGTGTCAAATGCTGCAGATAAATCCAGGAGAGTGAGGACTGTAATCTTTCCACTATCCAAAGCAGAGAAAATGTCACTAAATACTTTCAGAAGAGTAGTTTCCGTACTGTGGCAAGGGTGATATGCAGACTGTACATTGCTAAAAAGACTGTTTGAATTCAAATGAGATACAAGTTGAGTTAGAACAACCTTTTCTAAGATTTTTTATATGAATTGGAGATTAGAAACTAGTTCTTTAAATCGTTATGGTCAAGTGTTGGTTTCTTCAGCAGTGGCTTTACGATGGCAGTTTTGAAAAATGATGGGAATTCGCCTGATGAGAGAGAGATATTAATAACATCAGTTAGTGAAGGCAATATTGGGTCTAAGCACTCAAGCAGCATTGATGTCGGAATTGGATCAAGTTCACAAGACTTTGGTGCACTTTTCATCACAATTGTTCGTACTAAATCAATAATAAATATATTGCAAATTTTTATTTTAGTAAATGAATTTCAGCCTTGAAAACATATACTTGTCCTGGAATGTTCAATATTAAAATCATCATAATGTTATATTACCATAAAATATATTTATATTATTACAGCTGAATGTTATGTGCGATCCCTCGCAAGTATTCAAAGTGCTCTCAATTAGCAAAGTCATTAATAATAGTATAGATTGAAAACATAAAGTCATTAACAATAGTATAGATTGAAAACATAGTCATTAACAATAGTATAGATTGAAAACATAAAGTCATTAACAATAGTATAGATTGAAAACAAAGTCATTAACAATAGTTTAGATTGAACATATATTATCAGATTGTTTCCTCACTGCTCGTCATCAGTGTATTTGCTTTAGTTCAGTTTTGTATCTGTATTTCTAAATAATGCTAATGGCAGGGGGGTAATACACTGAGGGGGTAATACACTGAGGGGGTAATTAACATGGGGGGTAATGTCCTGTTTCCGTGCAAACTTGACCAACACTGGACAATTACTTATTTATTAGTCCATTCAAGTTATGTGTGCTACTGTTGTCTTTCTCATGTAGAAACAGTGTTAAAATTTTAACAACTTAATTTTAATTTGATGCAGGGACTTTCCGCCACATTCAATGAAATTCAGAAATATCTGCTCAATATGCCAAGGTGTAGTCTTATAGGATTCTGAGCTAGTGAAGATGGATCCAAAGAAAAACATAGCAAAATATAAGGGGATTGTTATTAAAAAAAACATCTCCATAGAAGATGTGCCTTGAAATTTCAATGTCATTAGTTTTAACTAACCTCTTGATGATTTATCTGTTGTTTTGTTCACCAGGTTTCATCAGACATCAAGGGATATGAATAATCGGCTTTTCCAAGAGCATGTTATTAGAAAGTTAAAATTGGAAGCCATGCTGCCATAGCATTTTAAGCAGAATTGCATTATAATCAGAATCATGTTATAACAAATCAAATTTAACAGGGTTTTACCAGTGTACTGAACACTATTGCCAATAAGCATGGAATGGAATGTTAAATACCATTAAAAATACATTCCCATGCCAATAAGCATGGAATAGACTGTTAAACACCATTAAAAAATACATTCCCTTGCCAATAAACAGGGAATGGAATGTTAAACACCATTAAAAATACATTCCCTTGATAGTAAAAAAGCAGAATTACAGTCATACATATTAGGATTCATTTCAGTTGTAGAAAATATCATCCAAGCATTCATAGTAAGAAGAGTTCTCAGGCCTTTTATTCCAAGTGCAGATTGTGTTTATTGGTCATTACCAGTATGTATTTTCAAATCTCCAAACTGTTAATCCCCACCCACCCACCCAAAAAACTAATTGAGATAGGAATACATATCTGTTAAAATGAAATGGATGAAGCGTCTGCTTGCTTGTCAGCTTTTCAATTAATGAAGCGTCTGCTTGCTTGTCAGCTTTTCAATGATATGGATGAGTCGTCTGCTTGCTTGTCAACTGTTCAATGATACATATACTTTGGAGAATCTAAATACCTTTTATTCATAAATGCATGCAAGCAGGAATGGCCATGTTTTTATTTGGGGATATCTTTTTTTTAATTATGGGGCTTCCAATTAAAATTAAAGCCATCACTTGGCCATCATTAATACATGTATAGTGAAATCATTTTTATGATTTGATAAATGGCTTGTATATACCATCAGATATATGTGAAGATTAAAAAATAAAGAAACCTGGGGAAAAAAATATGTCCATGACATCTGCAGTCAGCAAATAATTTAAAATGGAAAACATTCTTCAGATCCAGATTTATTTGCCAAGTGCTCTTGTAATTAGCTGTTAGGCAGATGTCATCAAGGTGAGCAATCTGAGACCCACATGGGCCTTTATAATTCTTGTGGATGTCACAAAACCTGCTGTGAATTGATTGTCTACTTGTGATTATTCTTCCATCTTAAGTTTTGTTCAATCAATGTATGTACCATGGTGCTCTTGTGTATCACCCACCCCATATACCAACAGCATGGACCATGATTAGAATGTTTCACCAGTAAAAGACTGCATGACAGCATAAACTCAGCTTGGTCATGTTCAACCCAAAACTCTACCAACAGCATAGACCTTGATTGATCTTGTTCAGCCAAACATCTATGAACAGTGCACTCTGATTGGTCTTTTCAGCCAACTTCTACTGATTGATCTTGTTCAGCCAAGCCTCTGCCAGCAGAAATCAACCCTAATTTGTCTTGTTCAACCAAAACATCTACCGGTACCAATGGCATAGACCCTTATAGATCAGACCTCAGCTGTTGCTCTAAAATGGGAATTTACTTCTTCCTTATGTTCTGTTTAGTCAGATGCAAGTACATTGTGCCCATATCTGTCACACATCCAACTACATTGACCCTGATTATTCAGAACTTGTTCACCTCACCTGATACAAGTTTTGTGAGATTTATGTCAACTGTAGAATTGGTTTTTAAAAAAAAACTGACTTGCCTTGTAATGCAGAGCAAGCTTTCTTCCTGGAATTTTGAAGAGTGGCTGAATTTGTTGGCTGGTTGAAACACGATTCCTGCATTGGTACATATTTGCAAAGTGATGTTACGTGATATCATTTTAATATGGAGGAGAATTATGGTGTAATGCAGAAAACTTGTTTGGATACAATTTGGAATAGAGAATTTGGAATCCTTGACCCTTTAATTATGTGTCCGATCCTCTATCAAGCTACTATGGTTTCAGTCCTAACTGGGAAATGATGTTTCTGCAGATAAGCTTTCAGTGAGGCAGAGAACACTCAGTCATATAAATATTTAATTTAGTCAAATGCCTGTAGACACTGCTAAAGAGAAGAAAGAAGTTCTTAGAAAGCTTGAAAAAGACAAGCTAAAGTGAAAGAATGGGTGGAATGTACTTGATTTGCTGTGTAAAAACTAATTAGGTTTTCGAAATGTTTGTTTGATTTTTTGGAATAACTGCATCAGTTTATGATGGAATATATGTTTAAAAGAGAGGGGCCCCGAGTGGCTGAGTGGTCTAAAGCGCTGTCCGTTATGGATCAATGTCATCTTACCTCTGTCTGCGTGGGTTCGAGTCTAAGATTTGGCTAATGTACGTAATACTACCGGGTATGTGAGAAAGCTTGCCAGTAGCTTCTCGTGGGTCGGTGGTTCTTTCTGGGGGTTTTCTGGGTTCTTCCTCCACCATTAATACTGGCTGCCATATATAGCCTATATTGTGCTAAAAATGGCATTAAACCATAAAAAAAAAAACATGTTTAAAAGAAAAGTTACCTTCAACTGCAGTGTTTTGTCCTTGATCAAAATATGAAGACTCATTTTTACCCACTCGACCTGCAGCAATTTCTCCAAAGCAGACAATGTTTGTTTGTTCATTTTTTAATGTAAATGGAAGCTTTATGTGGTTTTTTTATTTTGATAGAGGATATTGAGATTAGGTAACATTTTATATTTGCAGCATTAGAGGTAAGAAAAAAAATGGTGGTATGCCTAATATCTTCTACATTTTGTATAATGTCCTTGAACCTTTTGAATAGGACCATATTTGTCCTTTTTTTCTGTTACTGTATACTTGCATGTACATACTGAGGAATGTTTTTGAAAATAAAAGAATCCTGTTGCACTTAAAGGGTTGTTTTTTTTTTTTTTATTTGGTTAAAATCATTGAAGAAATATGATAAAACTCAAAATGCCAGATCACTTGAATAAGGAAATCTGAAAGTCAAAAGTCTCCAGCACTACACTATCATGATCAATATTGTAACCCTTGGGACCTAATAGAGCTATTATATTAGGTAATGTAAGCATAGGTACTATCCTGTCTTGGTTACCTTTTTCTATGGTCACATGATGCAGTGTCATAGTGGATCCTGTCTTGGTTACCTTTTTCTATGGTCACATGATGCGATGTCATAGTGGATCCTGTCTTGGTTACCTTTTTATATGGTCACATGATGCGATGTCATAGTGGATCCTGTCTTGGTGGTGTTAATCTTTTTCTATGGTTACATGATGTGATGTCATAGTGGATCCTGTCTTGGTGGTGTTAATCTTTTTCTATGGTTACATGATGCAATGTCATAGTGGATCCTGTCTTGGTGGTGTTAATCTTTTTCTATGGTTACATGATGTGATGTCATAGTGGATCATGCCTTTGTGGTGTCCTCAGAATCTTGTTCAGTGGTTATATGATAACATGTGATAGTGGATCATGTCTTTGTGATGTTGATCTTATTCAATGTGGTTACATGATATGGGGGTCCCGAGTGGTCTGAAGCGCTCTGTTACGGATCACTGCCATCTCACCTCTGTCTGCGTGGGTTTAAGTCTCAGATTCCGCCAATGTGGGTGAGTAAGCTTGCCAGTAGCTTCTCGTGGGTCAATTATTTTTTCCTTAGGTTTTCCTGGGTTCTTCCTCCACCATTAATACTGGCCGCCATGTATAGCCTATCTTGTGCTGAAAATTGGCATTAAACCCTACAACTACTACTACTGATGATATATCATAGTGGAACATTTTCATAGGAATGCCCTAAGTACCCTTCATATAGTGTGTGACTTAATCAAGTATCACACAGTACAGGATGTTCTTACACTTCAAGGAAAATCAAGAGCAGTCATTTTTTCCTAAGTGGGATCACCAAAGGCTATGCTTGACAAGTGTGCTATTTCATCCCTTGCAAACTTGCAACAGGCCCGTCTACCTGTGCTTCTTTAATAAAGTACAACTTTTACCTGACTCCGCTTTAGGAGTGTATTCTGTCAGGTAATTTTGTGCAGAACCTTTAGATTTTTAAAGGACATTGTTTGTCATAAATCATGCAAGTTTATTACCCAACAGTACAGTGTAGTTAGACCTGTAAATCCTGGACATTATTTTGTGGTAGGCTGTTCCTCATTGGATACTACACCAGCATGGGTGGAAAATGATCCATACAATTTATGAATACAGTAATCAAATGATTGCAAACATAAATAAAGAGAAAATAAAATCAATTGCTTGGCATGTCATTGCAAATCAACACACTCTTTATCACCAAAGCTGACAAAAAGTAGAAATTATTTATTTTGATTCACTAATTTCATATGAAATAATACACCAATTTAATGCTGTATACATCTGTTATTATTGATTTATAAATTTTATCTTGCAGCCATACATCCTGAGCATGGCTTGGTTTGGGCAGACGGTAAAGCAATATATTTGGTACCTCTTGGTCTTAATCAAGGGCAGGTTGAAAATCAAAGAGCAGTCAAGCTAGGAGAATTTGTGTAAGTATCTTATTTTTATGCCCCAATGCAGCTGTGGTATCTTGATTTGGTCCTTTGCATGTTTAGATGGCCTGATTAGATGTATTTTCACCATATGAACATTTTTTAAAATTTTTATTCAAGTTTGTTCTATACTAGACTATTTTGACAAAAACTTGTTTAATTAATTTCAGAAAACATTTGACATCTAACTTGAATTCATAAGGAATATTTATGTGCATATGTATGCAGATAAGTTGTTTATATTTTCATACCAATATTATTTCTGCATATTTCTTGTTTTTAATAAAATCTGTACTTTTGGGACTATAGTGGCATATGTCAAGTCAGCACAAATATATTCAAACTGTTTGACATAGGCTGATGTTATTTGGCATGCATGCTTATGTGCTAGGCACCTGTAAATGACCCGATTTATGCAGACTTTTTCTAGTTTTGTTGATGTTTGGATGCAGAGTTTTTGTTGAAAAAGAAATATCATTCTAGGTTATAAATTTTTCTCTAGTCCTTGTGATTATAGCTTTCAAGGGCACAGCCATATTGATATCATATGATAGAGTATGATGAATAAATATACTTCTGGGACATGCAATATAGCTGCTGTGATGGCCAGCTTGAATTTATTTTTGTATTGCTACTGACATCAGACTGCCAACATAACACCATAGTGACTATATAGAAATATAACCTCTACTCTATCATGAGCAATGGCATTGATATAAGGTTTGGAAATACTTTTGGTTGCACTGTCAGATCTTGGTCTGTGCAGTTTGATTGAAGTAATCAGTAGAACAAAGAGCATAGATGTTAAATGCAAGAATGAGTAATTTTTCAGGTAAACAAGATTATATATTTTAAAAACTAAGACACAAAAATAGAACCCTCATGAGGGTCAAAGTTCATTTCTAGAAAATTATATGTTGTCAACAAGATAAAATCTGTTACTAAAATTATAATATAGAACATGGTAAAAATCAGGTAGACTGGGTGTATTCTGTAGGTGTGGGGAAGAATTCAATATCCAAGCCTCAGATTAAAATAATCTGAATACTTAATACACAATCATGGAATAAATATATCAGCTCTGTATTGTCCAAAAAAACAAATGGTACTGGTCAGGTTTAACATTAACATGATTTTGGACAAGGTCAGGTCCAAAATACAATTATTTATAAAATATAATCAAGGAGAAATTGAGACCTCAGCATGAACAGTAGACTGTATCCCAGGGCAAAAATGGTTGTCCTGATTGGTTGCAACTTGTGAATTGTAGTTGGCACATCGGGTCTTTACTATATCTCTGCGCTTACAGGGAAAAATTAACAATTCAGTGATGAATCATAAATATATCTTTGTAACAACAAGAGAGATTCTTGCATTGGCATTTAAAGATTTTTGCAAAGGTCGTGTTAGTATTGCTGCCATGGTATGCCTAATGTGAATACTGTTACAATGAATATACCATTGATCACTGTTACACTGAATACACCATTGATCACTGTTACACTGAATACACCATTGATCACTGTTACACTGAATACACCATTGATCACTGTTACACTGAATACACCATTGATCACTGTTACACAGAATATACCATTGATCACTGTTACACTGAATACACCATTGATCACTGTTACTCAGTGGTGCTAACAATGCCTTTGCAGCAGTAAATGCTACTATTGAAACAACATAACATAGTACTGCATTAAAAAATTTTAGTACTGAAATTATTTGTAGGTACCATTACCATGATATTAAGATACCGTTACCATGATATTTAGACCATGATATATAGATATCATTACCATATTTAGACCATGATATTTAGAAACCATTACCATGATATTGATATACCATTACCATGATATTTAGATACCATTACCATGATATTGAGGTGCCATTACCATGATATTTAGACCATGATATATAGATACCATTACCATGATATTTAGGTATCATTAACATGATATTTAGGTACCATTACCATGATATTTAGATACCATTAGCATGATATTTAGGTACCATCACAATTATATTTAGGTACCATTACCATAATATGTAGGTACCATTACAATGATATTGAGATACCATTACCATGATATTAAGGTACCATTACCATTATATTTAGACCATGATATTTAGGTACTATTAACATGATATTTAGGTATCATTACCATATTTAGATTCCATTACCATGTTATTTATATACCGTTACCATGATATTTAGATACCATTAGTGTTTTTTTAGATGCCATGATATTTAGTTACTATTAAAATGATATTTAGATTCCATTAGTTATATTTAGATATCATTACTATGATATTTAGATTCCATCTCAGTGATATTTAGATATCATTACTATGATATTTAGATTCCATCTCAGTGATATTTAGATATCATTACTATGATATTTAGATTCCATCTCAGTGATATTTAGATATCATTACTATGATATTTAGATTCCATCTCAGTGATATTTAGATATCATTACTATGATATTTAGATTCCATCTCAGTGATATTTAGATATCATTATAATTATACTTGCATACCACTACCCAGCATTGGTAGTTCTGACCCTCTTCAGCACACCAATACAAAATGTAACATTGAAATGCATCCAATAGCCATTATATTGTGTTTCCAACAAACAGAAATAATAGCATTTTTAGTGTGGGGAAACAAGTAATTTCTTGGATTTTACTAATGAAAGTCCTTTTCTGTGTCTGGGCCCCGGATGGTAGAGTGGTCTAAGGCACTCACCATTACAGATTACTTACACCTACCTCTGTATGTTAGAGTCTTGCTTTATACATCTCACCTCTGTAGTCTTGATTTATACATCTCTTCTTTGTATGTTAAAGTCTTGCTTTGTACATCTCACCTCAGTTAAAGTCTTGCTTTATACATCTCACCTCTGTATGTTAAAGTCTTGCTTTATACATCTCACCTCTGTGTGTTAAAAGTCTTGCTTTATATTTCTCACCTCTGTGTGTTAAAGTCTTGCTTTATACATCTCGCCTCTGTATGTTAATGTCTTGCTTTATACATCTCACCTCTGTATGTTAACGTCTTGCTTTATACATCTCACCTCTGTATGGTAATGTCTTGCTTTATACATCTCACCTCTGTATGTTAATGTCTTGCTTTATATTTCTCACCTGTGTATGTTAAAAGTCTTGCTTTATACATCTCACCTCTGTATGTTAACGTCTTGCTTTATACATCTTACCTCTGTATGTTAACGTCTTGCTTTATACATCTCACCTCTGTATGTTAAAGTCTTGTTTTATACATCTCACTTCTGTATGTTAAAGTCTTTCTTTATACATCTCACCTCTGTATGTTAAAGTCTTGCTTTATACATCTCACCTCTGTATGTTAAAGTCTTGCTTTAGACAACATGAACATTTGAAAAAAAATTGCCACTAATTTCCTGTGAATTAGTAGTTCTTTCGAGGATTCCCCCCCCCAAAAAAAAAAAAAATATTTTGTCATCAAATGTACTGACTGTCGTGCCAGTTGTACTGAAAAATAACAATAAATCCACAAAAACAAATGAATTCAGTTTCAAAATGTTTTTTGTTGTTGCATTTTTATGAAAACCATGTGAATGTACCCAGCTTTCTTATTAGCTTTTTGACACTGCCAGCTGAAACTGAAAAATAAAAGGCTAGATTATGGTTAAGATGTTCCAAAATTGTCAAACCAACAGAAAATATGGATGTCTTAGCTGGAAAAAATTTGTAATTTAGGTGGTGGTCAGTAGTTTAGGAGAAGGCCATGTACCGTAAACTTACATAGTTAAAACTTCCTCAGAGTAGAGGGTTTTGAAAGATAAAATTTAAATGAAAAAAAAGGGAACAATTATAGCACTATTATGAGGTATTTTGACCTTTACATTTTTAAATATATGATACACTATATATGTAAATTGTAATAGAATATTCAGTTTTGAGACAATCAGAGAACACACATTACACTTTTTTTAATGCTGTCTGTTGTTGAGAATTTAAAAATAAGATCTGGATCAAACATTGTATAATGGAACAGTTGCATTTATGAACAACTGTAGTGTTTTATGTTAATTTACATATTATGTAGATGCTGTCACTTTTTATTCACATTTTTTACATCCATTTCTTCTTGGGCAAGCACATCCCTACCATCTTTAAAATCTTTTTATTGCTGTTTCTGAAAATTGTGTTCTCTACTCTTCTCCAGATGGATAGATGCTTGTAGCAACATGGTTAATAATGGAAATTGTGTCCGGCATGCATTCTACTATGGCTGTGATTGATGGCCATCTTAAAAAATGTGTCACTACTCCCCCTTAACTGACATCTAGTATGTGTACCAAAGCAGCTAATTTGAAAAAAAAATTATTTCTAAAGAATATCAGAGATAGTTTCAACTCTTCGATAATTTAAAGAAAGACCTGGGAGGTACTCTTGGTTGATGTATATTTACTATGTAAGTCATGAAGGTAGTGTTACAGCTATTGGATTTAATTTATTTATTTTTTATTGTTAAATCCAAATTTGTCATTTAGGGTTTAATATTCATAGGTTGGGAGATTTTTTCTAGAAAATTCAGGCTGACCTAGACTCTAATTGTAAACAAGTTTTGACCTTGGCTTGTTGATCTAATTCCTGACCTTGCTTTAGACATTGTCAACAAGCTTCTAAAACTATTGGTTAATTTCAAGGACAACTTTTTATTTTTAGTAATTAGTGGCTGATTTTTCTTCTGATTCATTCTGTTAGTACGTGACTTGGTGAAGGTAGCTTCTTTCTATGACCTTCCAGAATCACATGATTCCTTTTTGTTTACGAGGGAATTACATATATATAGCTGTGTTTTGGAAGCTAACATTAGTAGAATTTGGGGCTTTAAAATGAACAGTTGTGTATTCATGTTTGAGTTATAATTTTTTTTATCTTGTTCTGGACTTTATGTCAATTCATTGAAGAAAGAGGATTTATTATCTATTTGGAGGAGAAAACATGCTCATAATTCATGTGGATGATAAATTAAACAAGAACTGCATCACGTGACATTGTCAGCCATTTTGGATTACATCGTCAAGATTCGAACCTGGAACTATTAGAACATTTATTTATCAGGACTCTTGCAATTCCATTAGTGGATTATTTTTGTGAATTCTATATTGGATTAATGTTGGATTTGATTCTCTAAAACTGTAAGTTTATTTATTTTATGAAAATAATTGTACTAAATAAATCATTGTTAAAGTTTTACAAGCTTGTTAGTTTTCACTCTTTCTGTGTTGCTGCTTATTCGAGCCTAAGCACGTAACAGTAGCTATTATTAAAATTTGCCAGACAGCAGATTTACACAATGTTGTACATAGTAGCTAAAAGAAAATCTTGGATAGTCTTGTTAATTTTTGTAGTGAATAAATCCATCCATGATTTGATTGTTACAGTAATGTCATTGCATAGACACATACAAACTGGCTGCATTATGGCCTAAAATTTATAACACCAGAAAAAGTATTTTAGATGTATAATTTGCCATCTATAAGAGAAGTTATTTTTGCAATATTTTCCTTGTATCACACAAGAACAGTTATTGCAGTTGAATTTACCATGTATAATATGAGAAAGGTTATAGCAATTTAATTTGTTATGTATAACATGAGAACAGTTGTTGCAGTTGAATTTGCTGTGTATAAGATGAAAAAAATTATAACGGTTGAATTTGCCATGTATAACATGAGAAAAGTTGATGAGAACAGTTGTCGTTGTTGATTTGCCATGTATAACATGAGAAACGTTACAGCAGTTGAATTTGCCATGTATAACATGAGAACAGTTGGCGCAGTTGTTTGCCATGCATAACATGAGAAAAGTTACAGCAGTTGACTTTGTCATGTATAACATGAGAAAAGTCATAGCAGTTGAATTTGCCATGTATAACATGAGAACAGTTAGAGCTGAGTTGAATTTGCCATGCATAACATGAGAAACATTATTGCAATTGAATTTTCCATGTATAACATGAGAAAGGTTATGGCAGTTTTATTTGCCATTTGTAACATGAGAAACGTTTTTTAGCTATGTTTCCCTTGTTATTAAGGTTGTATTTTCCATATACATGAAAACGGTTGTATTTGCCATGTGTAACAGACTATTTTCACACTTACATGTATAATTGTCAAACTCTCTGAAATTAAGATTCCATTTTTAATCTTTCTAACAGAAGTTACCAATAGGAAGGTAATGAAGATAAATGAGAGCAATAAATTTCATATTTGTAGAATGATTGAATAGCAGAGATTTATGCCATAGAATGGTATAATGGAATATACATGCAGTCTCTGTGACTAGCTACCTCCCTGTGCATGAAAAATGTGTTTTCTGGTCTAATTATCAAAATTTTTATAGTAGTCATGGGGAACAAATTGGAGCATGTGTCCATTCTTCTGGACATACTGCATATTTTTTATTTTGCCTTCAAAGATTATACCTTATTTAAGTGAGTAGGTTGTGAATTTGTCAAAGGATGACACCTGTCTAGGGATAATTGTAATTGTTAACAAACTGGTAGTATACCTTACCTCTAGTATGTCTTGATAATACATATAATTATACTATTTATCAGTTTCACACATTATCACCAACTAGTCAATGTTTGGAATTTTTTCTCACCTGTTGTACAATATCTGAACTGAAGTGTGATGCATTCCTTATACCCTGTATTCATTTAAACAACCTAGTGTGTACACACACACAATGAGCATGTGACAAAGTGTATCATTTATATTTGTATGTTATGTTTATTAATATCATAGATAGGTTCCGACTGTGGGATACGCCATCAAACATAATGCCCTAGCAGATGAAGATATTAATGCCTGAAATAGTTTTCATTATTCTTGTCTAGATTTTATAGACAAGTACATTACTCTTTCAATATAAGGCATGAAAGCCACATAGTATACCACCTCATAGCAATATATATATATATATATATATATATATATATATATATATATATATATATATATATATATATAGTTACAGCCATGATAGTGAGGGAGTGTGGTATATGTATACAATGTAAATTCTATAAGATCAGTGGTGGAAAAGATAGTACAGAAGAACCTGCCTTGACAGACCACCCATTCTGACAAAAAATAATGGTTTCTCAAGACAGGTCATAAACACTAATATATAATAACCAATAAATCTGTGCATAGATAACAATGTGGTTTCTCAAGACAGGTGGTCATTCATAGCAGTGGTCTCTCAATATAGGTTTTACTGTTTTGTAATTGACTGTTGTTACAGTTCATGTAACTTTAAGGTATAATTTTGGACAGAAAAAAACAGACAGCCCAAATTAAAGTGAAAAATCTTCAAGACAAATGATTTATTCCAAACCATACATATTTGTAAGGAATAGCTTGCAGCATTCTTATTCTTAAATTGCCACTGGCTATTACTGTGTACTATTCTAACTGAGCCATCCATTTTCAAGTGGCCACTGGCTATTACTGTGTACTGTTCCAGTTAAAGCCATCCATTTTCAAGTGGCCACTGGCTATTACTGTGTACTATTCTAATTGAGCCATCCTCAGTCAGCTTTCCTCCGGCTATGACTGACTTTTAAAGTTCTGATCCATCTGTGTGTGCTAGACTAATATTTTATGTTTTTGTGATGCTTTGACTTAGAGAATGTCAGTTAATTCTCCAGAGAGAGGGGACCTGGGTTTTCTTTAAAAACCGGATAATTTGTTTACTTTAACTCGATATTTTGTATTCCACTAATATAAGGGATATAATTAGTTGTAAATGACACAGAAAGAAACAGTTATACCAATTATTGAAACAGATATGGTGCTTTATTATGCATTTCTTCAGAATGTAATATTACTTGCAACTGCAGCATTTTAGCATCATTTGATAGGATTTATAATGCCTGTATACAACCCACTTATTTGATAAACATTGTACATGCAAATGTGGCATAATTACAAACCATATGGAAGGCATGGGAATAACACAGTACTAATACCAGGGCCACTTTTATAAACTTTGTACATACAAATATGGGCATAGTTATGACCCATAGATATAGCCTGGGAATAACATAGTACTAATACCAGGGCCACTTCTTTTATAAGCATCATACATGAAAATATGGGCATAATTACAAACTATAGATATAGCCTGGAATAACACAGTACTAATTCCAGGGCCACTTCTTTTATAAGCATCGTACATGCAAATATGGGCATAATTACAAACCATTGATATAGCCTGGAATAACACAGTACTAATTCCAGGGCCACTTCTTTTATAAGCATCGTACATGCAAATATGGGCATAATTACAAACCATAGATATAGCCTGGAATAACACAGTACTAATTCCGGGGCAACTTTTATAAGCATCATACATGCAAATATGGGCATAATTACAAACTACATATTATACAAACAATGTAAATACTGAGTTGAAAGTAATTGCAAACCATAGAGAATGCCCCTATGATACTAACTGCAAAATAAAAATGTGAATAATTCTCCTATGAATGTCTTAATGTAGAAACCAGGCATGCCATTGACAAGACTATACATGTTTGCAAATATGTGTATGACTAGGATAAAACAAAAGGTTTAATTAAAAATAACACAACATTAAAGAGACAATAAAAGATGACTCACACGTTTCTATAAAAATGAAAAAAAAAAGATGTTTCTTAGGATGACATTTTTGGTTTTCTAGTTGACAATAATTTACTTTGGTATAGCCATGTAAGTCTCATTACAGATCTTTAGCTGCTAAGAAAGCTAAAGTATTTCATTTCAAATCAGTACTATGTCATGTATTGAAAGAGTACTATGTCATGTATATCAAGAGTACTATGTCATGTATATCAAGAGTACTATGTCATGTATATCAAGAGTACTATGTCATGTATATCAAGAGTACTATGCCATGTATATCAAGAGTACTATGTCATGTATATCAAGAGTACTATGTAATGTATTTAAAGTTACTTTGTCATGTATTTAAAGTGTACTTTGTCATGTATTTAATGAGTACTATGTCATGTATTGAAAGAGTACTATGTCATGTATATCAAGAGTACTATGTAATGTATTTAAAGTTACTTTGTCATGTATTTAAAGTGTACTTTGTCATGTATTGAAAGAGTACTATGTAATGTATTTAAAGTTACTTTGTCATGTATATCAAGAGTACTATGTAATGTATTTAAAGTTACTTTGTCATGTATTTAAAGTGTACTTTGTCATGTATTTAATGAGTACTATGTCATGTATTGAAAGAGTACTATGTCATGTATTGAAAGAGTACTATGTCATGTATTGAAAGAGTACTATGTAATGTATTTAAAGTGTACTTTGTCATGTATTTAAAGTGTACTTTGTCATGTATTTAAAGTGTACTTTGTCATGTATTTAATGAGTACTATGTCATGTATTGAAAGAGTACTATGTAATGTATTTCAAGAGTACTTTATCATGTATTTAATGAGTACTTTGTCATGTATTTAAAGAGTACTATGTAATGTATTTCAAGAGTACTTTGTCATGTATTTCAAGAGTACTATGTAATGTATTTCAAAAGTACTAAGTCATGTATTTAAAGAGTACTAAGTCATGTATTTCAAGAGTACTATATATATATGTCTTGTATTTAAAGCATACTTTGTCATATAGTTAAAGAGTACTATGTCATGTGTTCAATGAGTACTGTCATGTGTTTAATGAGTACTATGTCATGTATTTAAAGAGTTCTGTCATGTATTTCAGGAGTACTATGTCCTGTATTTAAAGCATACTTTGTCATATATTTAAAGAGTAATCTGTCATGTGTTTAATGAGTACTCTGTCATGTGTTTAATGAGTACTATGTCATATATTTAAAGAGTGCTGTCATGTATTTCAGGAGTACTATGTCCTGTATTTCAAGAGTAATAGTAGCTTCACGTGGGTCGGTGGTTCTTTCCGGGGTTTTTCCGGTTTCTTCCTCCACCACTAATACTGGCCGCCATGTATAGCCTATATATTGTGCTGAAAAATGGCGTTAAACCATAAAAAACAAACAAACATCAAGAGTAATATGTCATATATATCAAGAGTATTATGTCATGTATTTTTAAAGCTACATTCACTCTCATTTGACTATGGTAATATTAAAATGGGGAAATACAACAGATGTTAATATTATTTAATGATTTTGGCTGCAAAACCTGGCCTATACAATAATGTTAAACAGGCAACCTACAAACATTATATTATTAAAAATTATAAAGACATTAATTACTTTGAACATCCTACCTTTTCAAGAATGACTTTGAGATCATAATACCAAAACCAAGTTTCTCTTCAGTCAGTCGTGTTTATTTGAGAAATAATTTTAAATGCGAAGAAACAAGCAGCACTTTTAACCTTAGATCAGTGATGGCCAAAATAAAAAACCAAAGAATGATTGTGTACAAACAGTTTTTAATACACTGGTGCCATTCCAAAACAAAATCAAATAATCTTCTATCATATCAGCTTTTCAGCCTTGTGAACACTGATAGTAAGTTTTGTTTTTGTTTTTTATAGTTTAACGCCATTTTTCAGCACAATATAGACTATACATGGCGGCCAGTATCAATGGTGGAGGAAGAACCCGGACAACCCCCGGAAAGAACCACCGACCCACGAGAAGCTACTGGCAAGCTTTCTCACATAACTACATTTGCCGAATCTTAGACTCGAACACACGCAGACAGAGGTGAGATGGCAGTGGTCCGTAACGGACAGCGCTTTAGACCACTCGGCCACTCGGGGCCCCCTGATAGTAAGTAACTTCATCTGTTATTTTGTGTACAATTTACGTGTCAGTGTGTACAATTTACGTAAAAGTTCTTCAGCTGTTAGTATGTGTACAATTTACATAACTTCATCTGTTAGTGTTTGTACAATTTATGAAATTAATATGTTAGTGTATGTACAATTTATGTAACTTCATCTGTTAGTGTATGTACAATTTACGTAACTTCATCTGTTCATGTATGTACAATTTATGTAACTTCATCTGTTAGTGTATGTACAATCTACGTAACTTCATTTGATGTGTGTACAATTTACGTAACTTCATCTGTTTGAATGTGTACAATTTACATCTATAGTTAACTAGTCCGTAATTTCTATGTACATGCCAAATGTATGTAACATCTATGTGTAAGATAGGTAATGATTGATATCACTCTGTATATATCCTTGCATATATCTTATAAAACCTCTAGGTAGATTAGTTTTGATTATTATTATTATTTTTATTATTATAGTTAATTTTTTTTGCAGTTCAAACACTGCACTTGTTTTAAGATATGTGATTGCATCCAAGATGGTGATTACAAGATTTTGTTAAAATACACTCAGATCATATTTTAATTTGAATGTCAAGAAAAATCTGACTTTTTCTCCTTTTTTATGCAAATTGACTATTTAGGTTTTTTCTTGTTGTTACAGTGATTAAAATGGATGCATTTTGAGTTTAAACTTGCCATAGAAGTGAAAACTTCTGGAGCAATTAAAAATTGGGAAAATTTAAATGAATCAAATCAATTGAAAACTAATATTTTAATGCCCATAGTAAACATAGTCATTGAAGGCCCAAAGTAAAACTAGTAACTGAAGGCCAACAGTAAAACTAGCAACTGAAGGCCCACAGTAAAACTAGCAACTGAAGGCCCATAGTAAAACTAGCAGCTGAAGGCCCACAGTAAAACTAGTAACTGAAGGCCCACAGTAAAACTAGTAACTGAAGGCCCACAGTAAAACTAGTAACTGAAGGCCCACAGTAAAACTAGTAACTGAAGGCCCACAGTAAAACTAGTAACTGAAGGCCCACAGTAAAACTAGTAACTGAAGGCAAAAAACTAGGAACTGAAGGCCCATAGTAAAACCTTGTAACTGAAGGCCCATAGTAAATCTAGTAATTGAAGGCCTACAGTAAAACTAGGAACTGAAGGCATCATTCAAATGAGATCTTTTTATAGTGTAATGTGTTCATTTTTGTCATTCAAATGAGATCTATTTTTATAGTGTAATGTGTTCATTTTTGTCATTCAAATGAGATCTATTTTTATAGTGTAATGTGTTCATTTTTGTCATTCAAATGAGATCTTTTTTATAGTGTAATGTGTTCATTTTTGTCATTCAAATGAGATCTATTTTTATAGTGTAATGTGTTCATTTTTGTCATCCAAATGAGATCTATTTTTATAGTGTAATGTGTTCATTTTTGTCATTCAAATGAGATCTATTTTTATAGTGTAATATGTTCATTTTTGTCATCCAAATGAGATCTATTTTTATAGTGTAATATGTTCATTTTTGTCATTCAAATGAGATCTATTTTTATAGTGTAATATGTTCATTTTTGTCATTCAAATGAGATCTATTTTTATAGTGTAATGTGTTCTATTTAACAGAACTGATGGACACTGGCATGTCATTATGTTGCCTGATGGACACTGGCATGTCATATTCTATTGCCTGATGGACACTGGCATGTCATATTATGTTGCCTGATGGACACTGGCATGTTATTATTAATGTTCTGTTGCCTTTTATATTGACCAATCAAATTACAGCTTTCATATTTCTGAAAGTGAAAACCCATCATTCAGAACATTTCACTACCACAGGGGTTTGACATCAAGGATGTGTTGATAAATTGCATTATTTTCTTGAATGGCAATGTATCGCAGCTTGGATGCAAATTTTCATTAATGATCTATAGTAGAATTAAGCAAAATGAAATAAACAGTCAGAAAATGAACATTATTTTTTGTCTTTCTCACACAAACATCCCCATAAAGTAAAACTGGTTGGCTACTTGAAGCATTTATGCAGTCCATCTCTTTTACTACATTTGTCTTGGCGACTACCATGCACAGTCATTTTTAAATTCAACTCTTTAAAACAATCACAGGGTAGCAGTTATAAATTCTTTGGAAGAGATATGAAAGTATTTATCAAATGCCAAATGCCTGTTTTTATTCGTTTCAGATAATAGTTTCTTTCCAGTTGAATATTTTTTGCATTTGACAGCATATATGCATTATTAATGATTCCAATAAATAAAGTGCAATAAAAAAGCATTTGTATCTAAACATGTAGAAGAAAAACAGAAAAGGATTTTTAAAAAACTGTTTTGGATTGTTGTAGTGGAGGTGTCTTTGATACTTTAAAGAAACTTATAATTTTTTTTGTTACCATGGAAATGAAATGTAATATAAGTTTTACTTAATTTGATTGCCACACCATAGAATACTATTAACTACCATATATACTTACTTATAAGATCAATCCAACTGCAAAATGCGTAGTCCCAGATCTGCCATCTCATAATCTGCTGGCAAATCTGGGTCTGTGCAGATTGTCAGATTATGAGTAATCCATGAACAAACAAGATAGACCCTGATCAGCATTTGCATTATGCTAAGGCAGGTAAGGATCTGATGTTTGCTGCTAACTAAACCTATAAGTGAGTGTATGTGTGTGTGTGTATGTGTCTATACATATATAGTGTATGTTAAGACCACCACTTACTTTAGTAGGAGAGTTTGCATTAGCAGAGACTAAGGCGATATGTCATCAGTGGATGACCCTTGTTTGTTTTCTTTTGAAAGCAATGGTGTTCAAAGTGTCCACTGGAGCAACACTGTGCCAGAGGGTCACTGTTTCCTGTGTGTGATTCACGAGAAAAACATTTCAATATGGAAGGTGGACGGAGGCCTGCCCAAACTCAACTTCAAACAAGTCAGGAAGGTCAATATTAAACCAATACCTCAAGGTGAGAGATAGACGACAGTTATTCCCTTTTTCTGAAGCAAGGAAAATTAGAAATTGTTAGATATTGTTTTCATACATTCATTGCTAGTGCATACAGTTGTGGCATCTTTTTTTGTGTCTTTACAAGATGTTGGGATAAAGTAGAGGAGAGCTGTTGTACTAATCTACACATGAAAACATATTATATATGTACAGCCTCACTGAATCACAATCATTTCCCTTCCTGGGTGACAGTTTGGAGTAGATTTCATGGTCCCCTCCCCATAGTGAGGAGGCTGAGGTAAAAAACTTGCATATATATATTTGTTGTTGTGAAGTTTTGGCATTGACCTCATGGCTTTTGCACACTATACATTTATGAATACTGTTATGTGTGAAATCCTGAAACTTGGTGAGAACATGCAGGGCACTGTGACTCATATTTCACAATTTCCTGACATCATAATAATAATAATAATAATAATAATAATAATAATAATAATAATAATAAGGACTTTTTTTGTTTAAAATAACTCTGTTACAGAACTAATTTATGTTAAGGCATTCTAGCTATTATGTACAATAAAAATATATTTACGGTATATGCAACACGTGACAAATCAGACTTCACACACAATCAAAATATGAAGCCTGGAACATGTGAACACATAAACATATATAGAATATAAAATATCCTACATTGAAAACTTCAACTGTAAAAATAATGCTAAAGTACAAAAAAGCATGAGATATTTGTATTACTAGAACTGTTCAATTATCTTGAGATTTCATCCATTTAAGACGTCGATTATTTAAATAAGAAATGGTAGGAGCCTGCCTTATGTCAGTGGGAATGTTGTTCCATACCAGTAGACCAGTATATTGAAAACTACTTTTAAATAATTCCATCTTTGCATTGGTAAAATGTAAGTTTACATCTAATGGACCTTGATTTTGGAGTACCATCAGCATCTCTTTGGTGAAAGATATTGCTTAGATAGACAGGAATAGATTTTCTGGATAATTTATACATCAATTTGGCTTTTCTAAGAAATATTCTTTCTTGTATTGTTAAAGCCTTTATATTATTTATTGCATCCTGAAAATTGTCATTACATTGATCTAGAATTAAATGGCAAGCCCTCTTTTGGAGCCTTTTAAGTGTTGTTATGTTTGAATTAGAGCTATTACCCCAAATTACGTTACAGTAGTGCAGATATGGCTGAATATAACATTTATAAAAGATGACCTTATACTGAAGAGGAATGTATGTTTTGATTTTCTTCAGTAGCCAAAGATAAGAATTAACTGCTTTTGAAACATGCTTAATTTGAACAGAACAAGTAAGATTGTTAACAACGAATACACCAAGGATTTTACCATGAGATGTCATATTAAGGCTCACATTGTCAAATAGAACCTGGAGTTTGTTGCTATCCAGCCATGCTAATTTTTGTTTTTGTTGTAATAAGTAGGGCTTATGTTTTTTCAGTATTTATGATTACTGTCCTCGATACTTGAAGTCTGTTTCGAGCATCTAGTAAGGTATTCTCAAGTACTGTAGTATTATCTGTGTAGAGGTCAGTGGAAGAAATTAATGTTCCTATCTTAAGAGATAAGTCATTGATAAGTATAATGAATAACAGAAGTCTGAGTATAGAGCCCTGTGGTAATCCACATTTAATATTTTACTTTTAGAAAGTTTACCATTTAAAGATACTTTTTTACTCTGTCGCTTGTCAGAAAAAAAATAGTTTTGTAAGTTTTCATTGCATTGATAGATTTTTAGTTTTTCGAGTGAAAGTAAAATTTCATGGTTATCAAGATCAAAAGCTTTACAAAAACCAACCATAATGGTGCCTACCATTTCTTCTTTATCTAAAGCTTTCAGCCATTTATCAATTAGAGATACAAGTGCAGTTTCACTTAACTGATGTCAAAAGCCAGACTGACTACCATGAATAAGATAAGTGTTCAAATAGTTGAGAAAATTATCATGTTCTAGTAATTTGGAAATCCAAGGAAGGATAGAATTAGGTCTGTAAATATTTACTGGTACATCATTTTTTTTTTGCTCGAGCTTTATGCATTGGTGTTACCTTGATAGTTTTCGATGTTTGTAGAAATGTATCAGACCTGACATTTTCATTAAAAAATGTCCACTACGAAATGATGAATAATTCATGAACTGCTCTTAAACCTGGTTCATGAACTCGTAATGAAAGTTCACCAAAAGGTTCATGAACCATTCATGAACGTGCATGAACTGAAAATGGTCAGTTCATGAAATTATGAGTTCATGAATGTTCATGAACCAATACATCACAACTGTTCTTGAACAGTTCATGAATATTCATGAACTGTTAATAAAAGTCAAATTGGTTCATCATTCATGAACATACTCATGAACTATGATGAACAAATTTTCTCTTCAATGATTCATGTCTTCATAAACAATTCCTACTTACAAATAGTTGATTATCTGACAAACTCACAAACAACTATTTCATCCTGAATCATCACCTTAAATGTGGGGGTTATAAAACAGTAAAAATACAATGCAATATATTATCTAACAAAACAGTATTTAATTTCAAATAAATTTCAAATAGTTAACAAAGAACATGTATTGTAAATTGGCAAGCTATATTCTTTTTTTTTTAAATATTTGGATCTTTAACATTTCTGCAGCCTTCACTATTTAATGTCTCTTCCACCTTGCCCATAGAACTATCCAGTTTTCAAATTTTCTTCCATAGCTCACTAACTTCATCTTCTAATAATTTTACTTTTCTGCTGTCTGACCTGAAAGATAAAGTTAGTTAATTACAGATAACCTATGAGTAACTTTTGTCTTTAGCTTTTACTAGCACATTATTTTTGTACACCACTTTATTTACTGGAATAATTATGATCGAACTCAAAACTATTTTATCCCTTACACTAAGTCTTAACACAACATTTGAGCATTTATATTGGAAAATTTTGTCACTGTTAGTTTTAATATTTTAACTTAAGTTGGAGTCGTGTTTTAATCAATAGAATATGACAGACTGTTTTGACGACATCATTACACTAAATATCTTTATTTTATTTCATGCTTTCAAAGCTTTTCACCATTTTCTATTGATAAAACGTCAGACTTGTGTCACATAAGTACTTAGTATGCATCCACGTGTTGCTTATATCTGCTTCCGGTTTCATCCCGTTGTCATTATTGTGTATAATTTGACACAATAACTCTTTTAGTTTTCTTGTTTTAAATTACCAAATTACATCAGATCATAGAAATAGTAATGTCAGGAAAAAGAAAACTATATTGATACGGGGTCTAGTATTGAGATCGAAATGGGGGTGGGGTGTTTAGTGATTTTCAAACTTTGAAGAGCACATTTAAATTAGGTCTGAATAAAATCGTGTATCATTAGTTTGGTTAAAATAATATGACATAAAAGCCAATACAATATATATTTATATAACTTTCACTGAAATAAACACAAAAGACCAAGAAAAAAATTACCATAATTTTAACGATCCTAGCTGGGTATGCTTTTCCGCCTAATTTTGCTCTCACCGAATCATTTCCTTCATAATCACTTCTCAGTACTTCTACTTATTTAAGAAAATGTTATTCAAAATATTCTCACCTGTCCATTCCATGGAAATCCACTGTGTTTTGTTCGAGGTTTTAACGTTAGAGTCAACGGTGTGCTTTTTTGTTAGTGGGGACAAGTTGGCTCAGCAGCTGAAATCTCACGCGTAAATTAACCAATCACATGACTTCTTCTTTCACAATCATCTAATCAGGACAATCGTTGTTTACATAGTTAGGTTTTTATGGCACATTGGAAACCAGCGACTAAGTTAATATAATAAATTATGCAGTTTATGACAGTAATGGCCAAAAACATTAGAACAAAGTCATTAAAAGCTTTTATAGCAAATACATTTTGTTCATGCTGGCCAGAAATTTTTTTCCCACATTAATACAGAACTATTCAGGTTAAGAACACAATTATGAACATTTTATGAATATAATTATATAGAAATTTCATATACATTTTTTTATAATTTCTTGCTGGTGCATCAAAGTACTTACTGTTCATCAACCAAATATGTCAGGACTTAAAAGATGTTAAGTTTATAAAATTTGATCAGTGTTTTCATGAACTTCAAGTGTGTGATTCATCAAAGTTCTTGAAGTGTTCATGAACTTAGTTCATAAACGTTCATGAATATTTGTTCATGAACTAAAATGAACTGATCATGAACACTTCAAGAATGTTCATGAACAGTTCATGAAGTCATGAATTTGTTTTCATAGGGGGAAAGCAATACTCTACCATTGCAGGTTAAGCTAACTTTAGTAACTTTGGTCTAATCATGTCATTTCCTGATGCTTTACAATCATCCATTTTTTGAATATATTTTAACGGAAATTCAGAACTCGTTTCAGGAAGTTCAAACTTTATAATCTTTGGTATTTCTTTTAGTACTAAAGTTCTTAAGAGTTCCAGATTTTCAAATACAGTTCTGGGCTCTTAGAATTTTTCAGCAATTTGAACAGAAAGTTAGGAAAGATATTTGAGGTGTCATTTGGATTGTTGGTATAAGTGCCCTCATGACTGGGATACAATTTCAGTTTCGCTCGTACATTTTCCTGCACCAGGCTCTTTATATACTTGCAAAATAGCTTTGGGTTATTTTCATCCAGCAATTTATTTTGTAGTGCACTTGTTATGGCTTGATGCATCATTTTATAAACTTTATTCCTCCAAATTTTATTTTCAGTTTGATTTCCTACTGATTGTAGTTGGTCTCTTTGCTTTATTCCATATAAAATTTCTGGGGAGATCCAGCCTGGCTGTTGGTCTTTCTTTATCCTGTGTGTATTTAAAGGGACATGTTTGTTTTTATGAAAATATTTGACCAAGTATCCAAAATATTTCCAGGCTGTATATGATCCATGTTAGGCATGTCCCAGCATACTCAGAAGGCCTATTCTGACTACAGCATTTGGAAGTTGGAATAATTATGTTTATTCATTGATAAACATTCCATGTTAATGACTACAGTTAATATGATATGAGTGAGTAAGGAATTAAGTGAGTTTTACTGCATTCTCCATGCTTCTTATGTGACACCTCATCTATAGTGGCAAAACAGATGTTTACTTCTACTGTGAACTTTGCCCCATTGATTTGTCATATTGATAATTTAATTAGTGGACCAGTCTATACTTTAAAGAAAATGGTGCCAGAGGTTAAGATAAACACTTTACAGTATGTGTTGTGAATGTTTTATGATGGAAAATGTTAGAACTGATGGCTCTTTTAAACTTCAAAACATGTTTTATCAGAAAAATGACAAATCAACACCATTTTACAAAGTTAAGAATCATATTAGAGTAATGTCATAAAGTACTCTATGACATTGCTCATTGCAGAATTCCAGTTCACACCATTTAGCAACAGTTACAGTGGAGTAGTGACTGCAGAATTTAATATTTTTCAGTATATTTTGTGTTTGTGTTCTGGTTCTAATTGATATGGCCATTGTTAGCAAGAATTTTAATCAGCTGCAGTAATCCAGTTCAGTAATTCTGACATGTAATATATATAGATTTCACTTTTTACACCCAAATTACGCTTTGGTGCCATTGAAGTAGCATTAATTGCACTTACACCCTCAAGGGTGTTGGCAATGCAGAAATTAGTGTTGTGCTTTCTGTATCAAGATTTGCTTATCTTTATGCGCAAGTGCAGATAAATCATTATGTTAAAAAGATACGTCAACTGTTTTACATACAAGACAGGTCAGATTGATGTTTGTGTTGTTCAAGTATAGAGATTTAGCTAGTGTGGTTCCGATTATTGATTGTAATCGATCATCAGTTGGTTGAACAAACCAATAAGATAATCGATTGTGAACTCCATAGTAGATTGTGTGTAAAGGGAGACTACTTTTTAGGTCTATGCAAAGCACAAAGATTAGTAAAACTCACAGCCACTAAAGTTGACTTGAAATTTATTAATTCCCTTCACAACAACAAATATAAAACCTTATGATTCATACTTAGGAACATATAGTCATGATTATGTTGTTAAATTGTTGAGTTAATAAATTTAAACACATTTTGTTGATTTGTTTTAGTTAAATTGCAACATCTTTTGTAGTATTTATAAACAATGACAAACAAGAAAAACATGTCCTGCTATACTTTAAATTATAGACATATCACATATAAATGAAAGAATTTTGGGGGATTGTAGCACTATTTCAGTTACATATGACTGATCAATCATAAAAAGTTGCATTAATTTAACAAAGTTGTAGAACAAAAGTAACACATAATGTAATATTGTCAGGTTAAAGTACGCGTCATTAAAAGAGATTACTCCTGTACATTTATAAACATATTGAACTCTTGATCAAAGATGTAACTGTTTAAGAAAAATTGAAATTTGTTCTTAGTAACCGTTTATAATCGATGATCAGTTGGTTAAGGCGAACAGATTATCGATTATGAATTTCTGACCGATTCCCATCACTAGTTTTAGCAAAACAACAGAGATGAATTTGGCTAATATCTTTCATGTACTGTTAATATTTTCCAAGTGAAGATTTTATTGAACACCGGATATCAGTGTAGAATTGCTGAGTACTTTGGGTATCAGGATAGAACTGTTGAGCACACTGCGTATTGGTGTAGAACTATTGAGTACACTGGGTATCGGTGTAGAACTCAGTTGAGTACACTGGGTATCGGTGTAGAACTGTTGAGTACACTGGGTATCGGTGTATAACTGTTGAGTACACTGGTTATCAGTGTATAACTGTTGAGTACACTGGGTATCAGTGTAGAACTATTGAGTACAATATTATTATAAAACTTATGAGTGTCAGTTTATAACTGTTTTTTTTTATTTTTTTACAATTTCAGGGTGTGTATGGAACCCTGGTGCGAGAGATGTCTTGTGTATCCTTAGTGCCCAGCAGTGTAGTTTCTACCATCAGCACCTAACAGAGAAAACCAGCCATGTTCTACCTCAGCTTGAAAGGTTTGTTTTCTTATTGATGGGCTATACTAATAACTAATTTCAGTGTTGGCTGTATTTATCCTAACAGTGAAAAGAAAAGAAAACCTGGAAAGCAAATGCACATGCAGAACTCTACTACTACTGTCATCTTGTACTAAAACTACCTGTATGACCAGCAGTTGCACTCTGCTCATTTCTATGAGAAGGCATCTCTTTTATCCTGCCAGTCATATATCACATACCAGTATTGGTTGTCCAGAGGATATCTGTTTGGGTTTTCATTCTAGTATTGGTTGTCCAGAGGATATCTGTTTGGGTTTTCATTCTAGTATTGGTTGTCCAGAGGATATCTGTTTGGGTTTTCATTCTAGTATTGGTTGTCCAGAGGATATATCTGTTTGGGTTTTCATTCTAGTATTGGTTGTCCAGAAGATATCTGTTTGGGTTTCCATGCTAGTATTGGCTGTTTGGATTTTCATTATAGTATTTGTTTCCAGAGGATATATATTTTTGGGTTTTCATTCTAATATTGGTTGTCCAGAGGATATATGTTTTGTTTCCATGCTAGTATTGGTTTTCCAGAGGATATATCTGTTTGGGTTTTCATTCTAGTATTAGTTGTCCAGAGGATATCTTTTTGGGTTTCCATTCTAGTATTGGTTGTTCAGAGGATATCTGTTTGGGTTTCCATTCTAGTATTGGTTGTCCAGAGGATATCTGTTTAGGTTTTCATTCTAGTATTAGTTGTCCAGAGGATATGTGTTTGGGTTTTCATTCTAGTATTGGTTGTCCAGAGGATATGTGTTTGGGTTTTCATTCTAGTATTGGTTGTCCAGAGGATATCTGTTTGGGTTTTCATTCTAGTATTGGTTGTCCAGAGGATATCTGTTTGTGTTTTCATTCTAGTATTTGTTGTCCAGAGGATATATCTGTTTGGATTTTCATGCTAGTATTGTTTTTTTTGGATTTTCATTATAGTATTTGTTTCCAGAGGATATATATGTTTTGCTTTCCATTCTAGTATTGGTTGTCCAGAGGATATCTGTTTGGGTTTTCATTCTAGTATTGGTTGTCCAGAGGATATCTGTTTGGGTTTTCATTCTAGTATTGGTTGTCCAGAGGATATGTTTGGGTTTTCATTCTAGTATTGGTTGTTCAGAGGATATCTGTTTGGATTTTCATTCTAGTATTGGTTGTTCAGAGGATATCTGTTTGGATTTTCATTCTAGTATTAGTTGTCCAGAGGATATATCTGTTTGGGTTTTCATTCTAGTATTGGTTGTCTAGAGGATATCTGTTTGGGTTTTCATTCTAGTATTGGTTGTCCAGAGGATATCTGTTTGGGTTTTCATTCTAGTATTGGTTGTTCAGAGGATATCTGTTTGGATTTTCATTCTAGTATTGGTTGTTCAGAGGATATCTGTTTGGATTTTCATTCTAGTATTGGTTGTCCATAGGATATATCTGTTTGGGTTTTCATTCTAGTATTGGTTGTTTTTGGATTTTCATTATAGTATTTGTTTCCATAGGATATATATGTTTGGGTTTTCATTCTAGTATTGGTTGTCCAGAGGATATCTGTTTGGGTTTTCATTCTAGTATTGGTTGTCCAGAGGATATCTGTTTGGATTTTCATGCTAGTATTGTTTTTTTTGGATTTTCATTATAGTATTTGTTTCCAGACGATATATATGTTTTGCTTTCCATTCTAGTATTGGTTGTCCAGAGGATATCTGTTTGGGTTTCCATTCTAGTATTGGTTGTCCAGAGGATATCTGTTTGGCTTTCCATTCTAGTATTGGTTGTCCAGAGGATATTTGTTTGGGTTTTCATTCTAGTATTGGTTGTCCATAGGATATATGTTTGGGTTTTCATTCTAGTATTGGTTGTCCAGAGGATATCTGTTTGGGTTTTCATTCTAGTATTGGTTGTTCAGAGGATATCTGTTTGGATTTTCATTCTAGTATTGGTTGTTCAGAGGATATATCTGTTTGGGTTTTCATGCTAGTATTAGTTGTCCAGAGGATATCTGTTTGGGTTTTCATTCTAGTATTGGTTGTCCAGAGGATATCTGTTTGGGTTTTCATTCTAGTATTGGTTGTCCAGAGGATATATCTGTTTGGGTTTTCATGCTAGTATTTGTTGTCCAGAGGATATATCTGTTTGGGTTTTCATGCTAGTATTTTTTTGTTGTTGTTTATTTTCATTATAGTATTTGTTTCCAGAGGATATTTATGTTTGGGTTTCATTCTAGTATTGGTTGTCCAGAGGATATCTGTTTGGGTTTTCATTCTAATATTGGTTGTTTTTGGATTTTCATTATAGTATTTGTTTCCAGAGGATATATATGTTTTGCTTTCCATTCTAGTATTGGTTGTCCAGAGGATATCTGTTTGGGTTTCCATTCTAGTATTGGTTGTCCAGAGGATATCTGTTTGGCTTTCCATTCTAGTATTGGTTGTCCAGAGGATATTTGTTTGGGTTTTCATTCTAGTATTGGTTGTCCATAGGATATATGTTTGGGTTTTCATTCTAGTATTGGTTGTCCAGAGGATATCTGTTTGGGTTTTCATTCTAGTATTGGTTGTTCACAGGATATCTGTTTGGATTTTCATTCTAGTATTGGTTGCTCAGAGGATATATCTGTTTGGGTTTTCATGCTAGTATTAGTTGTCCAGAGGATATCTGTTTGGATTTTCATTCTAGTATTGGTTGTCCAGAGGATATCTGTTTGGGTTTTCATTCTAGTATTGGTTGTCCAGAGGATATATCTGTTTGGGTTTTCATGCTAGTATTTGTTGTCCAGAGGATATATCTGTTTGGGTTTTCATGCTAGTATTTTTTTGTTGTTTATTTTCATTATAGTATTTGTTTCCAGAGGATATATATGTTTGGGTTTTCATTCTAGTATTGATTGTCCAGAGGATATCTGTTTGGGTTTTCATTCTAGTATTGGTTGTTTTTGGATTTTCATTATAGTATTTGTTTCCATAGGATATATATGTTTGGGTTTTCATTCTAGTATTGGTTGTCCAGAGGATATCTGTTTGGGTTTTCATTCTAGTATTGGTTGTCCAGAGGATATCTGTTTGGATTTTCATGCTAGTATTGTTTTTTTTGGATTTTCATTATAGTATTTGTTTCCAGAGGATATATATGTTTTGCTTTCCATTCTAGTATTGGTTGTCCAGAGGATATCTGTTTGGGTTTTCATTCTAGTATTGGTTGTCCAGAGGATATGTTTGGGGTTTCATTCTAGTATTGGTTGTTCAGAGGATATATGTTTGGATTTTCATTCTAGTATTGGTTGTTCAGAGGATATCTGTTTGGGTTTTCATTCTAGTATTGGTTGTCCACAGGATATCTGTTTGGGTTTTCATTCTAGTATTGGTTGTCCAGAGGATATATCTGTTTGGGTTTTCATGCTAATATTTGTTGTCCAGAGGATATATATGTTTGGGTTTTCATGCTAGTATTGTTTTTTTTGTTGATTTTCATTATAGTATTTGTTTCCAGAGGATATATATGTTTGGGTTTTCATTCTAGTATTGGTTGTCCAGAGGATATCTGTTTGGGTTTTCATTCTAGTATTGGTTGTTTTTGGATTTTCATTATAGTATTTGTTTCCATAGGATATATATGTTTGGGTTTTCATTCTAGTATTGGTTGTCCAGAGGATATCTGTTTGGGTTTTCATTCTAGTATTGGTTGTCCAGAGGATATCTGTTTGGATTTTCATGCTAGTATTGTTTTTTTTTTATTTTCATTATAGTTTTTGTTTCCAGAGGATATATATGTTTTGCTTTCCATTCTAGTATTGGTTGTCCAGAGGATATCTGTTTGGGTTTCCATTCTTGTATTGGTTGTCCAGAGGATATCTGTTTGGCTTTCCATTCTAGTATTGGTTGTCCAGAGGATATCTGTTTGGGTTTTCATTCTAGTATTGGCTGTCCATAGGATATCTGTTTGGGTTTTCATTCTAGTATTGGTTGTCTAGAGGATATGTTTGGATTTTCATTCTAGTATTGGTTGTTCAGAGGATATCTGTTTTGATTTTCAATCTAGTATTGGTTGTCCAGAGGATATCTGTTTGGGTTTTCATTCTAGTATTAGTTGTCCAGAGGATATCTGTTTGGGTTGTCATTCTAGTATTTGTTGTCCAGAGGATATCTGTTTGGGTTTTCATTCTAGTATTGGTTGTCCAGAGGATATATCTGTTTGGGTTTTCATCCCAGTATTTGTTGTCCAGAGGATATATCTGTTTGGGTTTTCATGCTAGTATTGGTTTGTTTTTGTTTATTTTCATTATAGTATTTGTTTCCAGAGGATATATATGTTTGGGTTTTCATTCTTGTATTTGTTGTTCAGAGGATATCTGTTTGGATTTTCATTCTAGTATTGGTTGTTCAGAGGATATCTGTTTGGGTTTTCATTTTAGGATTGGTTGTCCAGAGGATATATCTGTTTGGGTTTTCATGCTAGTATTTGTTGTCCAGAGGATATATCTGTTTGGGTTTTCATGCTAGTATTTGTTGTTTGTTTTTTTCATTATAGTATTTGTTTCCAGAGGATATATATGTTTGGGTTTTCATTCTAGTATTGGTTGTCCAGAGGATATATTTGGGTTTTCATTCTAGTATTGGTTGTTCAGAGGATATCTGTTTGGATTTTCATTCTAGTATTGGTTGTCCAGAGGATATCTGTTTGGGTTTTCATTCTAGTATTAGTTGTCCAGAGGATATCTGTTTGGGTTTTCATTTTAGTATTGGTTGTCCAGAGGATATATCTGTTTGGGTTTTCATGCTAGTATTTGTTGTCCAGAGGATATATCTGTTTTGGTTTTCATGCTAGTATTGGGTTTTTTTTTTTTCGATTTTCATTATAGTATTTGTTTCCAGAGGATATATATGTTTGGGTTTTCGGTCTAGTATTGGTTGTCCAGAGGATATCTGTTTTGGTTTTCATTCTAGTATTGTTTTTTTTTTTTGATTTTCATTGTAGTATTGGTTTTTTTTTTTTTTGATTTTCATTCTAGTATTGGTTGTCCAGAGGATATATCTGTTTGGGTTTTCATGCTAGTATTGGTTGTTTTTTTTTTATTTTCATTCTAGTATTGGTTGTCCAGAGGATATCTGTTTGGGTTTTCATTCTAGTATTGGTTGTCCAGAGGATATGTCTGTTTGGGTTTTCATGCTAGTATTTGTTGTCCAGAGGATATATCTGTTTGGGTTTTCATGCTAGTATTTGTTGTTTGTTTTTTTCATTATAGTATTTGTTTCCAGAGGATATATATGTTTGGGTTTTCATTCTAGTATTGGTTGTCCAGAGGATATATCTGTTTGGGTTTTCATGCTAGTATTTGTTGTTTGTTTTTTTCATTATAGTATTTGTTTCCAGAGGATATATATGTTTGGGTTTTCATTCTAGTATTGGTTGTCCAGAGGATATATTTGGGTTTTCATTCTAGTATTGGTTGTTCAGAGGATATCTCTTTGGATTTTCATTCTAGTATTGGTTGTCCAGAGGATATCTGTTTGGGTTTTCATTTTAGTATTGGTTGTCCAGAGGATATATCTGTTTGGGTTTTCATGCTAGTATTTGTTGTCCAGAGGATATATCTGTTTTGGTTTTCATGCTAGTATTGGGGGGTTTTTTTTGTTGATTTTCATTATAGTATTTGTTTCCAGAGGATATATATGTTTGGGTTTTCGGTCTAGTATTGGTTGTCCAGAGGATATCTGTTTTGGTTTTCATTCTAGTATTGTTTTTTTTTTTTGATTTTCATTCTAGTATTGGTTGTCCAGAGGATATATCTGTTTGGGTTTTCATGCTAGTATTGGTTGTTGTTTTTTTATTTTCATTCTAGTATTGGTTGTCCAGAGGATATCTGTTTGGGTTTTCATTCTAGTATTGGTTGTCCAGAGGATATGTTTGGGTTTTCATTCTAGTATTGGTTGTTCAGAGGATATCTGTTTTGGTTTTCATTCTAGAATTGGTTGTCCAGAGGATATCTGTTTGGGTTTTTTCATGCTAGTATTGGTTGTCCAGAGGATATATCTGTTTGGGTTTTCATGCTAGTATTGGTTTTTTTTTTGATTTTCATGATAGTATTTGTTTCCAGAGGATATATATGTTTGGGTTTTCATTCTAGTATTGGTTGTCCAGAGAATATCTGTTTGGGTTTTCATTCTAGTATTGGTTGTCCAGAGGATATCTGTTTGGGTTTTCATTCTAGTATTTGTTGTCCAGAGGATATATCTGTTTGGATTTTCATGCTAGTATTGGTTGTTTTTGGATTTTCATTATAGTATTTGTTTCCAGAGGATATATATGTTTGGGTTTTCATTCTAGTATTGGTTGTCCAGAGGATATCTGTTTGGGTTTTCATTCTATTATTGGTTGTTCAGAGGATATTTGTTTGGGTTTTTATTCTAATATTGGTTGTCCAGAGGATATCTGTTTGGGTTTCCATTCAAATATTGGTTGTCCAGAGGATATCTGTTTGGGTTTTCATTCTAGTATTGGTCGTTCAGAGGATATCTGTTTGGATTTTCATTCTAGTATTGGTTGTCCATAGGATATATCTGTTTGGGTTTTCATTCTATTATTGGTTGTTTTTGGATTTTCATTATAGTATTTGTTTCCATAGGATATATATGCTTGGGTTTTCATTCTAGTATTGGTTGTCCAGAGGATATCTGTTTGGGTTTTCATTCTAGTATTTTTTGTCCAGAGGATATATCTGTTTGGATTTTCATGCTAGTATTGTTTTTTTTGGATTTTCATTATAGAATTTGTTTCCAGAGGATATATATGTTTGGGTTTTCATTCTAGTAATGGTTGTCCAGAGAATATCTGTTTGGGTTTTCATTCTAGTATTGGTTGTTCAGAGGATATTTGTTTGGGTTTTCATTCTAGTATTGGTTGTCCAGAGGATATGTTTGGGTTTCCATTCTAGTATTGGTTGTCCAGAGGATATCTGTTTGGGTTTCCATTCTAGTATTGGTTGTCCAGAGGATATCTGTTTGGGTTTTCATTCTAGTATTGGTTGTTCAGAGGATATCTGTTTGGATTTTCATTCTAGTATTGGTTGTTCAGAGGATATCTGTTTGGATTTTCATTCTAGTATTTGTTGTCCAGAGGATATATATGTTTGGATTTTCATGCTAGTATTGGTTGTTTTTGGATTTTCATTATAGTATTTGTTTCCAGAGGATATATATGTTTGGGTTTTCATTCTAGTATTGGTTGTCCAGAGGATATCTGTTTGGGTTTTCATTCTATTATTGGTTGTTCAGAGGATATTTGTTTGGGTTTTTATTCTAATATTGGTTGTCCAGAGGATATCTGTTTGGGTTTCCATTCAAATATTGGTTGTCCAGAGGATATCTGTTTGGGTTTTCATTCTAGTATTGGTTGTTCAGAGGATATCTGTTTGGATTTTCATTCTAGTATTGGTTGTTCAGAGGATATCTGTTTGGATTTTCATTCTAGTATTGGTTGTCCATAGGATATATCTGTTTGGGTTTTCATTCCATTATTGGTTGTTTTTGGATTTTCATTATAGTATTTGTTTCCATAGGATATATATGCTATTGTTTTCATTCTAGTATTGGTTGTCCAGAGGATATCTGTTTGGGTTTTCATTCTAGTATTTGTTATCCAGAGGATATATCTGTTTGGATTTTCATGCTAGTATTGGTTTTTTGGATTTTCATTATAGTATTTGTTTCCAGAGGATATATATGTTTGGGTTTTCATTCTAGTAATGGTTGTCCAGAGAATATCTGTTTGGGTTTTCATTCTAGTATTGGTTGTTCAGAGGATATTTGTTTGGGTTTTCATTCTAATATTGGTTGTCCAGAGGATATCTGTTTGGGTTTCCATTCTAGTATTGGTTGTCCAGAGGATATCTGTTTGGGTTTCCATTCTAGTATTGGTTGTCCAGAGGATATCTGTTTGGGTTTTCATTCTAGTATTGGTTGTTCAGAGGATATCTGTTTGGATTTTCATTATAGTATTGGTTGTTCAGAGGATATCTGTTTGGATTTTCATTCTAGTATTGGTTGTTCAGAGGATATCTGTTTGGATTTTCATTCTAGTATTGGTTGTCCATAGGATATATCTGTTTGGGTTTTCATTCTAGTATTGGTTGTTTTTGTATTTTCATTATAGTATTTGTTTCCATAGGGTATATATGTTTGGGTTTTCATTCTAGTATTGGTTGTCCAGAAGATATGTTTGGATTTTCATGCTAGTATTGTTTTTTTTGGATTTTCATTATAGTATTTGTTTCCAGAGGATATATATGTTTTGCTTTCCATTCTAGTATTGGTTGTCCAGAGGATATCTGTTTGGGTTTTCATTCTAGTATTGGTTGTCCATAGGATATGTTTGGTTTTCATTCTGGTATTGGTTGTTCAGAGGATATCTGTTTGGATTTTCATTCTAGTATTGGTTGTCCAGAGGATATTTGTTTGGATTTTCATTCTAGTATTGGTTGTCCAGAGGATATTTGTTTGGATTTTCATTCTAGTATTGGTTGTCCAGAGGATATTTGTTTGGGTTTTCATTCTAATATTGGTTGTCCAGAGGATATCTGTTTGGGTTTTCATTCTAGTATTGGTTGTCCAGAGGATATCTTTTTGGGTTTTCATTTTAGTATTGGTTGTCCATAGGATATCTGTTTGGGTTTTCATTCTAGTATTGGTTGTCCAGAGTATATCTGTTTGGGTTTTCATTCTAGTATAGGTTGTCCATAGGATATCTGTTTGGGTTTTCATTTTAGTATTGGTTGTCCAGAGGATATCTGTTTGGGTTTTCATTCTACTATTGGTTGTCCAGAGTATATCTGTTTGGGTTTTTATTTTAGTATTGGTTGTCCAGAGGATATCTGTTTGGGTTTTCATTCTAGTATTGGTTGTCCAGAGGATATCTGTTTGGGTTTTCATTTTAGTATTGGTTGTCCAGAGGATATTTGTTTGGATTTTCATTCTAGTATTGGTTGTTCAGAGGATATTTGTTTGGATTTTCATTCTAGTATTGGTTGTCCAGAGGATATTTGTTTGGATTTTCATTCTAGTATTGGTTGTCCAGAGGATATCTGTTTGGGTTTTCATTTTAGTATTGGTTGTCCAGAGGATATATCTGTTTGGGTTTTCATTCTAGTATTGGCTGTCCAGAGGATATATCTGTTTGGGTTTCCATGCAAGTATTGGTTGTCCAGAGGATATATCTGTTTGGGTTTCCATGCAAGTATTGGTTGTCCAGAGGCTGTATCTGGCTTGGGTTTCCATTCTAGTATGGCGTGTCTAGAGGATATATCTAGCATGGGTTTCCATGCTAGTATAAGTTGTTGTTGTTGTTGTTGTTGTAGGTTTAATGCCATTTTTCAGCACATGATAGGCTATACATGGTGGCCATCATTAATGGTGGAGGAAGAACCCAGAAAGAACCACCGACCCACGAGAAGCTACTAGCAAGCTTTCTCAAATACCTACATTAGCTGAATCAATGACTCAAACCCATGCAGACATGAGGTGAGATGGCAGTTATCCGTAACAGAGTGCGCTTCAGACCACTTGTCCACTTGAGGCCCCGTTAGTAAATGTTATACAGAGAATATTTGATTTGGGTTTCCATATTAAAAAGGTTATTCAGAGGATTATCAGATTTAGGTTTCTATAACTAAGTATGGCTTGTCTTGAGAATATATATGGTTTGGGTTTCATCTCAGTATAGGTTGTCCTGAAGATTTATCTAGTCTGGGTTTTCATTGCATATTAATGAAAGACATAGAAATCAGGGTGAACAATGTAAGAAACATTGGTCTGTAGGAATTATGTATAAAAGCACCCATTCGTCTTCCTTCTTTTTTTGTGCCCCTGCTGCTAAACAAGAGATCGCAAGTTTGAAACTCACTGTGACATCTATTAACTTTTTGTAATACTCGTTTTGTAAAAAAAAATTCAAACTTTCTAATAAACTTACTAATTCCATTTTTGTAAATAATTTTTTTAATTTTTTTTTATTCTTATCCTGGGATGGACAATTAATCTTGTTTGAAAATAAAATTCCAGGACCAGATTTTTCCAAAGAGAGTTTAATATATGACATTTTTGAAAACAGTGTTGGCGTAAATTTCATTCTTCTTTGAGTTGCCTTCAGTATCTTTCCAACTTCAATTTTCAGATCATTCTATGGTTATTTTGTTCAGACTTAAAATAAAATTTGGAACCCTTCCTCTATAGTCTATATCTGTTAGAGCTTCACCTTTCCATTGTTGGGGGATGCCCACCAATCTGTAGTTCACCCAGCAGTGCCTTAAATTTTCTTTAGTTCTTTCTATGCACTATATATGGTACCCAATCCTTTCAGTTCAGTCTGCTTTCCTTGAGGGCTATGCAGTGAATAATTTGATTTTGATTCTTTATTTGCAGTCTTAAGTCAATTTCATATTATTTTTCGAAACCTTTTAGAGATGTTGATGACATTCTTTAATTTTTTCATTGTGTTAGTACCCTGAGTAGGAAAATGCTACAGCCAACATTAAACCAATTATACTTTTTACCTTGAAATTACTTTCCAATTATACTTTTTACCTTGAAATTATTTTCATTACTGCTATGCTCTTAAAATAGGTAACAGAAAAGAGTGAAAGGCAACCATCTTTGTCAAATTTAACAAATAATTTATTTCACTAGGAAACAAAAGTGAACTTACCATTTTGTGACTAAAATCCCAAAATAATCCAAGATATACATACACAAATCCTAATAATTTAAAGTACTAAATGAATCCAGAATAAATCTTAGACCTTAAGGAGATGTGTTTGTGGTAGCTTGTAGAGTGTTGATGTATCAAGTCTCTTGTCGGATCACAGTAAAATAATACCAGGTTTGAATTCACTCTTAGTTGCAGTGAATGTCTCTATCAAAGAAATTTATCAGAGCACTTTTGTATTTCCAGAGAAAATAATCACTTGAATTCAATAATTTAAAGAAATAAAATTTCCAGCCCAAAATGAAACACTTGACACAACATATAATACAACTTAAAAGTGCTAGGTCCTAAAGCACAACTGAAAAAAATATCTTGGGTACAAGATCATGTAATCTACTTGACCTCAGGTCACAATTATCATTTTCTTGTAAGAAAATTACCTAATGGAAAATAACCTACTAGAATCATCATAATGTTTAAAAAGAAAAACCATAACCTGGACTACATAAAATTCATTTAGGAACTTCCAAAACCTTGACATAGATCCTAGAAAACATACTTCCATTAATAATAATTCTGAATATATTCACATGGAGAATAATTTAGCTATGTATTAGTTGTTTGCACAAAATGAAATTTAAAAAAGATCAGTTTGGGACAAACAGAAATAAACGTTTAACAAGTCTAACATACAATGTTACATTACAATAGCATGTCATGAAATAAATTTTAAAAAATAAAATAATAACTTAAAATGAAAATGAAATATACTTAACATTACTTAAGCAAATCAAGATAAGCTTTATTAAACAGCCTTAATGTTTAATGAAACTATTCATGATAAACTGTATTTATTTTTACCCTTTCAGGTTTTTTCTTATTGTCTTTAATATTTCACTCGTTTTGTTTTTTTGTATTTTTTTAACTTATAAATATAAGGGTTTCAGTCATATTTAATGTTTTCTAGCAGATTATCGCATTTACTGAAATTTGAGCCAGATAATGTTTGTGTGGTCAAAACTAAGAGTTGTATGTATCATATACAATTCTCTTACTTTATATTATGTTACTAAAAAATCACCTTTTTCATGTGTTGTAATAACCTTATATTATGTTACTAAATCTTCTATCACCTTTTTCATGTGTTCTAATAACTTTATATTATGTTACTAAATCTTCTATCACCTTTTTCATGTGTTTTAATTTTGTATTTTAGTGGAAGAATTACCTGTGGAGATTGGTTGTCAGATGGCAGTAAGCTTGTGGTGTGCTATGGAACATCTGTCATGGTATGATGAAATACTTTAGAAGTAAAAAAAATTCAAATTTTGAAATCAAAACTTTAATGAAATTTGTTAAACAGTACTAGTTTAGTCTGCCGTTGAGATATAAGGAATACTGTATATACTTCCATGTAAATGGGATCTAACTGCAAACTGCATAGACATAAACCTGATCCCGCATAATGCATGTGTATACTTGCCTTTAAGGTGACTGCAAACTGCACAAACCCAGGTCTACCTTCTCATAATGGACTGGCAGATCTGGGTCTTTGAAGTTTGTTGAGAGTAATTTGATGATTGAGCAACAGAGACCAAATCTGCCAGTACATTATGCAATGGTCTGTATCTGTGTCAGTTTGACCTGGCTTATAAGTCAGTGTATATAGTATACCTTGTATGCATGGATTTTGTTTTTGGATAACAGAAATAAGGAATACATTTCAGGACAATGAATGATTGGGAGCATAATGTTTGGATCCTGGAATAAATTGCTAAAATTGGAAACTCTACATGATTATAAAATATTGGGACCATTAAATAGCATAACATCTGCTGAGATGAAATTAGTATGATCCATATTTATGTTTTAAAGCATGAATGATGTTCGTCCAGAAGGTGCCTTCATCAGACATAGAAAATAGAGAAGTAACAAATTTTAACGACTCTTCATATTTCTGTTTTGAGTTTATTTCTTACAGTTACATTTTTGAGATGATATTATGTCCATATAAAACCGTAAGAAATATTTAAAAAATCTTTTTGAGCCAAATACTCTAGGCCCAATTATTTTTTTTTAAAGGCTTGTTAGCTTTTCCTTGATCACTCAAGGTCTGTATTTTTACTTGGGGTCTTGCTTACTTCATCTCGACATACAATTACTAAAGGCTGAGATTTTCATCTGGGGGCTTGCTTGCTTCATCTTGGTATATTGCATGATAAGTAAAAAAGTCCACAATTTTGTAATTTGTTCAAAAATGGCAGTTGATAGGGGTATTTGCAGTTTCATGACAACATTAAGTGTGATACAGTGGTCAGCAAAATACATTTAGCATTTGATATGGCTTAATCTTATATTAGAAACAGCTGTTAAGTCTGAGTTGAACCAAGTTATTTTACATTTGCTGGATAAATTAAGTTTCACATCTGTTGACACACATTGCTGGATATACTTTTTTTAGTTTAGTTTTATTGTCAACACATTAGCAGAGCTGGTAAACAGTTAAATTTGCATGAAATTAATTGCCAAAAATACATAAAAATGAATTACCAAAATACATAAAAATTAATAAATACATAAAAATTAATTACCAAAATACATAAAAATTAATAACAAAAACACAAAAATTAATAACAAAAACATAAAAATTAATTAGCAATATACATAAAAATTAATAACAAAAATACAAAAAAATTAATAACAAAAACACATAAAAATTAATTACCAATATACATAAAAATTAATAACAAAAGTCATAAAAATTAATAACAAAAACACATAAAAATTAATTACCAAAATACATAAAAATTAATAACAAATACATAAAAATTAATAACAAATACATAAAAATTAATAACAAATGCATAAAAATTAATAACAAATACATAAAAATTAATAACAAATACATAAAAATTAATTACCAATAATACATAGAAAAAAAATCATGGTTATCCATATAATTCTGATTTTTAAAAATCAAGAAATTGTAATTATGAGTGTCACAAGATCATAACCATTCCCAATTGGGTTTATTGCTGAAATTTTTAAATTTCAACAATCAGAAAGTGTCTTGCTTTCCCTGTAAGAAATGGATTTGTCTGATTGTTGTCAAGGCCAAGTTTTGTCCCTTGTGCATTGTTTTGTCTATTGTCTATCAACAACTATTTTCATCAACTTCAAAAACATCATAAAACATATTTCAACCAAACTTGGCACATACAACATGGCTTTGTTTTTTTAAATGTTTTTACAAATTATTCTGATTTGCCATCAAATACAGCAAGTGTTATTAAATTAGAAAAACCATTAAACAACTTTTTCCGAAACTGAATTTACTAACATTTGACAGAAAGCATGCGTCCTTCAAGACCTTGCAGGTTTGTACAAATGATCCCAGTCCATCATCAAATATGGCCACAGTTACCAAAAATAAACCAATCTGTCCATTGTCTATCTCAAAGACTGTCTGGAAAATTTCACTGAAACTTGGCATTGAAAATCTAAGCATTTTAAACTGACTGAATTTGAACAGATTTGACAGAAATCATCCTGTCATAAGAATGTTTCCTAGAAATGTGAATGCAGTTACAAAAGAATATAGAAAAATGGATGACTTCTTCTTAAGACCTGCTTAATAAAGTCTGCTGATGAAGTAAGAGGACAAAAGCTTAGCTTTCTCTATTGTTTGTGTATATATTTGAAAGGTTAAAATCCTTTTCAAATACCTTTCAATGAAGGCTTCTCCAAAAGAGCTGAATATTAGACTAAACTTGATAGAAAGCTTCCAGGCATGAAGACCTTTGAAGTTGTAGAAATGACTTCATACCCCATCAGTTATGGCCACTGTAACCAAACATAGAAAACTTTTGTAAACAGCTTCATTGCCAAAACCACTAAGGAATTTGACCAAATTTGCCATAAAGTATCATGGCATGAAGACCTTTCTAGTTCATTCAAATGATAACAAGTTAGCATCACATATCATAGCTGGTGCTGACCAGATAAACCTTCAATAACTGCTTGCAAATAACTACTTAATAGAATTTCAAATATTTTCGGAAAGCATCTTGGATTAAATGCCTTTCAGATATTTACAAAAACTGATGTTCTACTATCAGATATGACTACCATCGCTAAAAGCTGAAACACATTTGCCAGAGCTTGGGTTTTCAGGAGCGTGATAATTCTCACTTTCTCCATTCAAAACAAAACATATTCAGATGTTTTTTGAGTGAACTTCTCAGTTTTTGTCCCAGATTTCATCACAGCTGCTTTCACAAATACTGGTATGTTAAAGATTCCTCCATTTTGATATATAACGTCATATGCCATAAACGAAGACGTTGTGGTATGAAGGTTTTTAAAACATTAATTTAGTGATGAAACATTATTTCGAAACAATTTTGCTTCTTTGGTGATATCATTATATCAAACTAGTGTTTATTTTCGAATGGCTGACAGTTAAAAGCCATCACTTGTTTCTTTGTGCTTATGCCTATGGAAATGTTATTTTCAAAATTAAAAAAAATTAGTTCAGTTTGTTTGGTAACATTTCAGTGATGGAATATCTCTGTCTTTGGATAAAGAACTGACAAAATTGGCAAGAGAGAAATTGTGACAAATATGTGGTGTAAAGTTTGTGCCATGCATTTGCCAAAAGTATGCAGTGACAGTCATATTTGTTTTTGAGGAGAATGAAGAAGTCTCCTCAATGCTACAAGGAGAGCTGTTCACATCTCAGCAATTTACAAAACACAAGGCCTGATTTGAATAACTTCATTGCAAAAAAAGATTGAACAGATTTTGATCAATTTTGAAACAAAGCATCTTTTATTATTTGACAACTGATGCTGAGCATATATGGGTGAAGGTACTTAGATGAAATGGGAAACCTTGAAATATTTGTTTTCATACTAGAGAAATTTCAACATAAAAGCATTCTGCTAACCCAGCTTTCTTTGCCAACAGGTCTTTGCATTTGGTTTTGGTTATTAGGTAGGTGTCAAACAGGGGAACAATCTTGGGCCATTTTGGGCTTCTTGTTATAATCACAGGGTCATTGGCTAGAATGCTGGTCTCAGTCAGTGAGTTGGGATTTTAATTCTGCCCAGACCAGCCTTGGATGGTTGTGATAGTACCTCTCTTAGCAGGACTTTTCTTTGATTGCCATAGCTCCTTCCTAAAGATTCTGGCATTTTTAAAAAACTTTTATATTGTCACATCATTCATCTTATTAATTTCATATTTACTTTTATTTGAAACAATTTATCTTCCTAAAGGTTTTCAACAAATTTCCCAATTATTTTTTTATAGAACTAAACCTTTAATTGGTATTTCATAGTCAGGATTGCACATATACTTACCTTCTTTCCTACCTACCTGCATTACCTACTTGCTTGCATACATTGTCTTATCTTTGCTTATTTTGAATCATTTTGATTTAGTCATAAAGGCACAGTCCACTCTCTTTCCAGGTGTGCAGTTGGCCTGATATAGATAATTCTGTTTCCAATATGGCAGCTTTGATTTGGATAATACCTGAGTAAGTTGTCTCTGGAGTTACAATGTTATTATACCAAATCTTCTAGAAACAAATATTGCATTTTTCTTGATAGTGATTGTCAATGTCTCAGTGAGTATGCATGAAAAGCTTAATTTTTCTGATAGTGATTGTCGATGTCTCAGTGAGTATGCATGAAAAGCTTAATTTTTCTGATAGTGATTGTCGATGTCTCAGTGAGTATGCATGAAAAGCTTAATTTTTCTGATAGTGATTGTCAATGTCTCAGTGAGTATGCATGAAAAGCTTAATTTTTCTGATAGTGATTGTCGATGTCTCAGTGAGTATGCATGAAAAGCTTGATAGTGATTGTTGATGTCTCAGTGAGTATGCATGAAAAGCTTGATAGTGATTGTTGATGTCTCAGTGAGTATGCATGAAAAGCTTGATAGTGATTGTCGATGTCTCAGTGATCGTCGATGTCTCAGTGAGTATGCATGAAAAGCTTGATAGTGGTTTTCGATGTCTCAGTGAGTATGCATGAAAAGCTTGATAGTGATTGTCGATGTCTCAGTGAGTATGCATGAAAAGATTAATTTTTCTGTCATAAACATGGGTCTCATCAGGAAATTTTTTTTTTTTTTAATACTGCAAATGGATTTTTAAAAACTACAATGAAGGAACCACTTGTCCCTCCCCCCAAGATGTTTTAAGCAATATAGGATTAATCTTTCTTATGCCCCAGTCACATATGGCTGGGGAATTTAGTATTACTCAAGTCTTTTATCGTGCCATATGCATACATGCCAACCATTATGCTTTTGTTGTAATCATTACCTGGTTTTTTTCACCAAATTATATCTACACTTGTTTTTATCTGGATTACACTTTTCCAGCACATACAGATTATTATGAAATTAAAGCAATAAATTGTTGTGTTTTTCATTTATACTAATATCCTTTTAATTCCACTCATCTTAGAAATTTGAGAATATTCTAAAAAGAGCAGATTTATCAAGTAAAGACAACGTGTAATTTCGTCATTTTCTACTTATAGCTGCTGTAAATGACCCATGTCCAGGAAACAGACAGGTTTCTTGAATTTGAAACTATGCTTTGCAGATTCATTATATTGATATTCAAATTAGGTAGTGGACCAGTCTGTACTTTGACAGAAAATGGTGTAAGCAATTAAAGTGGACTGACTTTTATGGTTTACTTGTGGATGATACATCTTAAAACATATGCATCATTTTAAAAGGAAAAACATAACCAGTCATAAAAGGACAAATCAACAATGCTACAAATTTGTATTTTAAAAAAGAATGAGAGGGACGCAATACAGCACTGAGTGATATGTTATACAGAATTTGAAGACCTCACTATGATTCAGCAAATGTTAGGCATTTAGACTAGTTAAAATGAGTATTGAATAATATTATGATATGATAGTCATCGGACTATCATCAGAATCATCAAAATACATGGAAAAAAAATTCCATGTTGATTAGAATCATCTAATCAACATGGAATTTTTTCCCATGTATTTTGAACTTCTGATCCATGCTAGTAATACAATTAAAAATGTACAATTTGATGTCATGGCATCAGTAAAGTGAACATGTCCAATATTGGTACTAGTAATGTATGGATTACACTTTTTGTGCTCAGATTTTTACCACTTTATATTAGAAAAATTACACTTAGACCTCTCTTGGGGTTGGCATGATACTAGACTCAGTATCACATTAAGTGCATATACTTGGCTTTTTGCTGCAGCTCTTTCAGCTACAGTGAAGACTGCTCCAGTGGCCTAGGGGTTAAAGTATCCGCCACGGAAGCGGGAGGTCATGGTTTTGATCCCCGGCCCAGTCTTACCAATGACTTTAAAAAATGGTACTAACAGCTGCCTTGCTTGGTGCTCAGCATTAAGAGGTTAGTGTTAGGACTGGTTTGTCTGGTGTCTGGATAATGTGACTTGATGGGACATCATGCTACATGTCTACGGCATGATGCCCCACTGCTAGACATGACTATAATCTGTCTCACTGCAGACATAATAGCGATATGACTGAAACATTGTTCAAGCTACATTAAAAATCCTGATCACACACACGCCACAGTGAAGCGCTTATTAGTTGATGCCCATGCACAATTAAACTGTTAATCTCTTGGTTTTGTGATGAAATTCAAGAATAGGTCCCAACACTGTTCATTTTGAAGACTGTGCAATCATTGTGGATTTGCAAGGGACACAACCTACTCAAAGTTTTTAGATTCACATAGAGCCGACTACAAACAGCAGTCTAGTTACATTTTGGAGCAAGACATGTTTTTACGTATTGCGCTCTTGTCAACAAGAACATCTTAGGCCTAAATTCGAGATTCGGTCTAAGTCTGAACTCTTATGTTCAAGTATGAAGAAAGTGTTTCCTAGGAAAGAGATTTGAATTTAGTCAGTGGTAAGTCCTATGTCTCTTTGGAGCAATCCATCTGCTAGGGTATTGATTTGCTGACCGAGTTTTGCTCATTACGGCAGTGGACATCTTTGTCATTGGTTTCCTTTTGGGCTATCTTAATAATGGTTATGTGGTCCAAGTGGAGACCAAACCTGGACAATTCGAACAATTCTCAATCGAGAACCATTTGAGGTTGCATCCTGAAGTAATTTTTAACTCGCATCGGTTATACTTCTGTAAACAACCTCGAGCAATTTTGATCTCCATGGATGAAAAACAGATGGCTAGGTGGAGTAAAATTCCTAACTCTTTAGATTGACTACAATATCTGTATCTTCTTTCTAATTACTCTCTTAGAATAGAGAATACAGGATTAACTGGGCAGTGGAATATAATCTCAGTGGTTCACAACAGAGTGCTTTATCCCAATGGAAACATTCATACCATGATAATAAACGTTCTAGACTCATTGATGAGAAACAGCACCCATCACAGTCAACTTACTATTCCACAATCATTAGAACACTATACTATTGTAGAAGAGAGGATATTTCCATCTTCTATTCATTTTCCATTTTGCTTTGCCAAAGGCACTTGACCCTTGCCAAATGTTCATTGGAATTAACCTGACTAATCAATACACCAATTGAACTGCTCTCAATTAGTTCACCAGGTTTTGCCTCCTCATTACTTTAAGAGTTTGCTGTCAAAATCAGACATTGCATTTCTTTCATTCAAAACTTGCTTCCTGATATGCATTAATGGCATCAGGCAGAATCAGCAAAATGTGTGCCTTATCTTTGGATCCGAATTACATCCAGTTCTCGGTTTCACTCAGTGCAATACCTTTTTTCTCTGTCCATAACCATACCTTGGTAATGAAATTACTATCTACTCCAGACACTTTGCTCATTACAGACACCTAAAATATCCAGTATGAGCTTTGAAGTGATATCTTGAAATGACAGAACCACTGCATTGAGGAGATCACTCTTATGTTTACCTCTCAAACAGGAAGAGGAAGCTATCTTCTTTCATCCTAGATGAAGTGGGTTATTCTGCATATTGAAAAGTAACTCCAGCTCCAATTAATGTGTTACACATTATGGCTAAAGCAGTTGCTACAGTGATAGAATTGAACCAAAACTTCTCCAGGACATGGGATGGAGATCTGAGTCAACATTCTGGTTTTTATCTAAGAGATCTTTCATCCTAAAGGGCTCATCTTGATCTGGTTAGACCTATAGCCATGGTGCAACAGGTCACCTTTCCAGATCATTCAACAGCTTCATGACTTCTGCTGGTTTTGTCATTTTTGGAGCCACTCCCCTCCAGTCGGTTTGTCTAGAAGCTGTCTCTCATACCTTAGGGAACTGGAGATGGCATCTCTGGGCTGAGGGAAGGGGATGTATCTCTTTACACCTCTTAACTGTTCTCCAAAGATAATATGATTGAGTAATTGTTCAAGTAAAATGTCATCACAAATATTTAATAATACACATACACCCTTGCAGCCTCTCCATAGTTACATTCATAGAGAGAGCATGCCTTCTTCTCATATTTAGGTGGCAGGGTCCAGTTTCGTAAATTGGCCCCTGGCAATTTCTTAACTTAAGGGTATGGTGTGAGTTTTTGAGCTACTATTGTGTAATAATTAAAGATATGGATAAATTTGTGAACTAGGTGTTTCAGGCTTTTGTTGTTCTTGAAATTGATGTCAGACATGTACACTTTCCATAGTTACTCTGCAGTATGTTGATTGTGAAATACCAATAGTCGGCTAGGAAGAAGAGCTAGCCTCCCATAGCAGTAGACACGTGGGTTCAAGGCAAGTAGAATATCTCAAAAACGGCATGGATGACAACTATTATGAATTGCATCAAGCTATTTAGTAGACAATATTTTTCAAAATTTTCATCTAGGAAAAGGCCTTGCGTTTGCACTGTGAGCACCACATGCTGTCAAAAATGGCCTTTGGATGTGAAAAATGCATGTATAAAATAGGGGTTGGGGTACATAAATATTTTATTCTAAGAACTTCAGTAGACTTGTCAGGTCATGTGTGTGATATGATTATGTTGCACTACATAATACCTATCCAGAAATATGTACCTTTTTGACCTCACTCGCGTATTATATTTTTAATGAATTTTTATATTAGGCAGGTGCATGCGACATTAAATTTGTACATAAAAACTGGACCCTGCCCCCTTAAGGGAAAAATGCTATAAAAAAAATTGTGCAATGAACCACATTTTGTCTTATTTTCTTGTTCTTTATTCATATGCAATTAATTCTTATACATTAGCCTTATCATAGTACCTCTATTTGTCTCCTTATTTTGAATCTCAGCTCTATAAGGACATTCAAGGTAGGTAATTTCTTTTTGCACCTATAAATTATACCTATTGGTATCAGGACAAGTTAGCATATTTTGAGCTTAACTAAGTTGCTTTGAGAGAAAATGGGGGTTTAAAATGTGTTTACTTGATTTTCATGTAGGTAACAAGCTCTGTACTCCTATTTTAATGAAAGTTATTCATATTTCATTGCAGACACACAAAAACATTACATGACATGACTTCACACATTCTTCTAAGTCATTTCACTACACAGGAGCAAATGCACTTTCAAGAAAACATAAGTAGACATACTGTTATAAATGGTGAATGTCATCAATGGAACGGTGTTGCAAATAGTGATGGATATGGCATATTGCGGACAATGTTTCGAGGAAAAGAATTAAGTTTTAGTACTTTTGTGAACAGTTCCACCATATTGGATTTAAACTTACAGTTATTGCATTGCACACAAACAGTAATGCACAAACCCTGTCTTTTGTGTACCGTAACAACTGGAAAAGCATTCTTACATTGATGTGGCAGAAATACCCTGATTAGTTCTGAAAGTTAATTGATGTTGACAACACAGTTTTCTTCTGGCATACTGGTAGCCACTTTTTTACTGAGTACAGAATGAGTAATAATGTCAGTTGTTTTCCTTTTTGTAGGTCTCAATTTGCATGGAATGATGTTAGGATCTGTTGTCACAGTCATATTGGTAGAAGCATTTAAGTTTGAAGCATGTATTCATTATGATCCAAACGCACTAAAGATTGATTATGAAAGACTGACTTGGCTTCATCATGACTTGTATTTTCTGGTAGGTCCTTATTTAAAGTAATAGAAGTTACAACATGTCCCTTTTTGTACTGAATTTTCTTCTTGTTAATATTTTTCTTGTAGCTTTTCTTTCTATTTCCTCTCATTCTCTATATCCTTGCAATTGCTAAAGTCAGCTGTGAGTGGATAGGATTCTGAGAATATTTGGGTTAACTGTATGGACTGTGTATTCATTTTGTATTTTGGGCTTGAGAATGGTTCATTTCAAAGGCCTGTTGTCACTGAATTTATCTGATATGTTGATGTAAGTTCAGCAAGGTTCCTCACATCAATGTCCCAACATAGAATAATATTTGTTTCTTTATATCTGTCCCAAATAGCTAGACATAGGTGTATTCACCCCCCCCCCAATGCTGTTTATGTTAGCATCACTAGAACAGTACCAGGTCAGGAATGTTGATGTGTATGTCTCAAGCTATAATTAGTATTAAAGTACATTATAAATGTAAATGTCTGGTAACATTTTTCTTAAGTGGCACTTTTTAAAAGAAAAATTTCAACAAATAATTGCTTGAACAATAGAGAAGTTCTATCGCTAATAACAAAGAGTGTATCTCATATTCAGTCACTATTTGCAACTATAAAATCCATTCTTAGCATTCAGTCAACATCATCATGTAATTCTGGTATCTTCCTGACTATACAATGGCAAAAAGGACAGGAAATATTCCATTGCACACAAGTTTAATTCTTTTCAAGACAGCAACCCTAGCACAAAGTATTACAATGCAATGCATTTTGCCGCAATGTAGTCACTTTTCTAAAAGAGTAATAACATTTTTACTTTAGCATACAAAATAATTTCCTTGATACCATTTTGTTAGATAATGTCTAGGTAAGTGATATGTACAAAATTTTGGACAGAAATTATTTTTTGCAAAATGCTTAAGGTGGCAGGGTCCAGTTTCGTAAATTGGCCCCTGGCAAATTTCTTAACTTAAGGGTATGGTGTGAGTTTTTGAGCTACTATTGTGTAATAATTAAAGATATGGATAAATTTGTGAACTAGGTGTTTCAGGCTTGTGTTGTTCTTGAAATTGATGTCAGACATGTACACTTTCCATAGTTACTCTGCAGTATGTTGATTGTGAAATACCAATAGTCGGCTAGGAAGAAGAGCTAGCCTCCCATAGCAGTAGACACGTGGGTTCAAGGCAAGTAGAATATCTCAAAAACGGCATGGATGACAACTATTATGAATTGCATCAAGCTATTTAGTAGACAATATTTTTCAAAATTTTCATCTAGGAAAAGGCCTTGCGTTTGCACTGTGAGCACCACATGCTGTCAAAAATGGCCTTCGGATGTGAAAAATGCATGTATAAAATAGGGGTTGGGGTACATAAATATTTTATTCTAAGAACTTCAGTAGACTTGTCAGGTCATGTGTGTGATATGATTATGTTGCACTACATAATACCTATCCAGAAATATGTACCTTTTTGACCTCACTCGCGTATTATATTTTTAATGAATTTTTATATTAGGCAGGTGCATGCGACATTAAATTTGTACATAAAAACTGGACCCTGCCCCCTTATGGGATTTGGCACCAATCACTGTACGAAGGGAGATCACTCTGCCCAACTGCCACCTCGGTGGGCAGATCATTTTTAGCAAAGAGTGTTATCTGAGAAGGCTGGATTTGCAAGGTAATATTAGCTGTCCTAAAGTATTATGATTGATTAAGTATTATCTAAGCAAAAACTTTTTTATTTCAAAAAATTAGTTTCATGCTGATTGTACTTGCTGTATAAGTTAATATTAAAATTGTGTTGTACATATTAATTTTTGTTTAATTTTCTTGACATGTGGAAATCCTTGTGGATGACAAATGCTTCATTAGTTTGTATATTAATGGGGATGTAGGTCAGTTTTACCACCAGAAAATCGGTTCCAATAAACCTCATTTTGTGCTTTCAGTTAAGTTTACCTCAGCCAAAAAATTATTTTGCCGCAGGTGCTGGAAACGTTGAATAAAGTTAGGTCACAAATATAGACTTGGTTCATCCATGTGAATCAGTATGTAAAATTTTCCTTTTTGAAATTTCAAAACAAGAAGTTTAAACATTTAAATGGTGTATTCTCTTAAGAAAATCAATAAATACATGTTTAATAAAAGATAATGAAATAATTTTCTTGCTGTGTTGCACCTTGGTAAGTAGGAACATTTTATATTGAATATCTTTTATTTATTTTTGTAGCGACAATGGGAATTTTAAAGCCATGAATCAAAATTAGTCATCATCCTGATCCATATCAGTATTAACTTGTGATAATCACCACAAAGTGTTAATTAGAATTTTCTATCATAATTAATTATGAATACCTTAAAGTTCATGGGGTTGTTTTGTTTGTCAATGTTGCAGATTGCCTGGAGTAATAAAATCAGTGGTTCCTGTCTCACCATATTCTGCCCTTTGTGCTGCAGAGTTGCCGCTTGAGACACTGTGCAAAAACCAGGATACCTTTGACCTATCAGGTATAAGATACTGATGATGTAATCCAAGATACAAATAAATACTGTGTAAATACTGATATAAGTATTATGTAAATACTGATATAGGTATTATGTAAATACTGATATAGGTATTATGTAAATGTTGATATAAGTATTATGTAAATACTGATATAGGTATTATGTAAATACTGATATAGGTATTATGTAAATACTGATATAGGTATTATGTAAATACTGATATAGGTATTATTTAAATACTGATATAGGTATTATGTAAATACTGTGTAAATACTGATATAGGTATTGTGTAAATACTGATATAGGTATTGTAAATGTTGATATAAGTATTATGTAAATACTGATATAAGTATTTTTATGTAAATACTGATATAAGTATTATGTAAATACTGATATAAGTATTATGTAAATGTTGATATAAGTATTGTGTAAATGCTGATATAAGTATTATGTAAATGCTGATACAAGCTACAGGGTTCCAGCGGGTCATGGAATCCTGGAAAAGTTTTGGAATTTAAAAAATAAATTTCAAGGGCCTTGAAAAGGAATGGATATTATCAAAACCTTGCAAAGTTTTGGAAAAGTCATGGAATTTCTGACAAGGGAGTTAAATAAATTGATTACTTCAAATTTCTTAGAGCACAGAGCACCAGTTAAATAAAACACGATAAAAAAGATATGAGAGATAAATGGTTTCATTTCATATAACAAGAGTAAGTTCCTCTAACAGTTGATAGATGTCATTATTTATATTAATTTACTTCACAATGCAAGATAGTGTGGTCCTTGAGTTTTGTGAAATGGCCCTGGAAAAGTTTTGGAAATGTCATGGAATTTGTTTTTGTTAAATCTGCAGGAACCATGAATCTATTATGCAAATATTGTAATATGCATATCCTGCACATCGTTGAATTATGATCTTGCACTGTTATCAGTGTTGTTGACATATGTTAGATAATAAAGATTTTCTAAATGTCAGGATACAAATTTAAATTTGTTAAGGAAAGTTTAATTACATAGTATATAAGTTGACCATGTACAAACGGATTCTCAGTGAGCTTTTACTGTTCTGAAACAGTTGGACTGGAACAAGGTACCGACATTTCCAAAAATAACTTTTTGGTGGTTTTTTTTAGAAATCAAGTGTAAAATAAAAGATCTGAAATAAATAGATATTTATGTATATATGTATATGTTTTTACACAGTCTGTATTTTTAAAAACATTCCAATCATGGTTTTTCTCTTCATGATTTAGCATATCGTTACTGAACTACATCTACATTTTTATGAAAAATGGAAATTATTTTCCATTTACTATTGGATATCTGCATAGATTTTAATAATGAATTGGAGGTGGGGGTAAGATTTTACATTGATTACACATCCACCATCACTGACCATTTTGATGCACTGCTTCTCACTCCAGTGCTCAAAAAATCTGATAGCTCTTCAAATTTCAGATCAGGTCACATCTGTCTGTCTTGTCAAATAAAAATAAAAAATAAAGCGCAAGAGAAACTTGGATCATGTTGATGAAATGTGCTATTTTTGTTTTCAAGAGGTTTAAATTCTTACTATTTATCCCTTGTATGCCCTTCACTCTTATGAAGATCTCTACTTTTCATACTTATATCAAAAGTTCTAAAGTTTACAATACATATAATCTATGAATCGAGAACAGATTGTCTGGGTTACTATAACTAGTGCTCACATGGCTTTAACATACATATGATTCTTAAATACTGTTTTGGATATGTATGTACCAGAAACCAGCCACAACAAGTCTGCGTTTGTCTGTCGATTTGACAAGGATCTCTCTAGTCATCTGAGGTTTAGAGGTACTGGTTCTGTTCGGTGTGTGCACAGGTGACAGATGAGGTCAACCCTTGCATGGCATGATTGTTTGCATAAGAGATATTGGATGAGTAAGATGGCACTTGCTTTTCTGGCTTGCCTCATCAGCTCTGCAGCTGCTGTCCTGCTAGATTCACACAGAGGAATACAAAGTGACTTGATCGCTTGCTGTTTGCTCCCAGGAATCGGGGTTTATGTTGAATTCTTTCAATGCAGCTTTCTGATTGCCTTTGAAGTGTTTCTTCTTACCTCTGTGAGATCGCTGTCCTTGCTGATTCTCACCATAGAACAGTCTCTTAGGCAGTTGATGGTCTGGCATGCATACAACATGTCCTGCCCAGTGTAACTGGCAACGCATCAGGATGGTTGAGTTTTGGTCATGAAGGTGATGTTGGGCTCAACATTAGGCTTTCTAAGGGCCAGCAGATGCAGAACTTTAGTCTTGTTGGTACTGATAGTGAGACCAAAGCTTGTGCAGGAGCTGAAGAACTTGTCAATGCTGCATTGCAGGTCAGCTTCTGAGCCAGCATAGGATGCAGACATCAGCAAATAAGAAATCCCTGATGGTGTCTGTCATGACCTTAGTTTTCGCTTGAAGCCTCCTGGGATTGAATAGTTTTCCATCTGTACAGTACCTGATGCCGACTCCAACCTCTCTGTCTCAGAAAGTATTAGTCAGCATGGCGGAAAACAATAGGCTGAACAGTGTTGGTGACGGAACACAACCCTACTTGACGCCATTGGTTACTGTCCTAAACTTTTATTTTTTTTTGTGCCTGTATGTCATCATGGAAATGCTGTAGCATGGATACAAATTTTCTTGGACATCCATACTTGGCCATTACCTTCCACAAGACTTCTCTGCTGACAGCATCAAAGGCCTTTATCAAGTCTATGTAGATGGAGAAAAGGTAGGTGTTTTGCTCTTGACATTTCTCTTGTGCTTGCTTTGCAGCAAACACCATGTTGATGTTCCTTCATTCTTTTTGGAATCCACACTGGCTTTCTGGCAGTAGTCACTGGTGAAGGTGTGTAGTGAAGTGCTTCAGTAGAATTCTTTGAAACAGTTAATCTTCCTAAAGGTTTTCAACAACTTTCCTGCAGTTGAGAGTAAGGATATACCCTGGTGGTTGTCACAGGCCTGGCGATTCCCTCTGTGTCTACACAAGTGGATTATGGAAGTGTCCTTGAATTCCTGGGAAATTGTCTCTTGCTGCCACATCATTAAAAACAGTTGGTTGAGCCTTTCTTTCAGGGCTATACCCCCTTCCTTGTAGAATTCAGCTGGGATGGAGTGTTAACCAAGTGCTTCACCACTGGAGAGCAGGCTTATCACTTTCTATGTCTCCAGCAAGGTTGAAGGGTCATCCAGTGCTTCGTTAATGGGCAAATGGGGAAGACGACTGATGGCTTCATCATTGATTGATGAAGCATGATTCAGGATGCTGTCAAAGTGTTTAGCCCGTTGTTGAAGAATCTTCTCTTTGTCAGTAATCAGTGTGTTCCCATCTGCGCTGAGAAGGTGGGATGATCCAGAGGATGTAGGTCCATACACTTCTTTCAGGGCATTGTAGAAGTTCTTCACATCAAATTGGTCAGCGTAGCACTGGATCTCATCAGTTTTGTTGCTCAGCCTTGTCTGGCATCTGACAGAGTTTCTGCTGTACGGTTCTGCGTATGTTGTACACATCTGTCCTAGAGGTGGACTTGAGGTTGCTGAGGTAGGTTTGAAGGACGTGGTGTTTCTCATCCAGCAACTGTTTGATCTCATCGCAGTTCTCATCAAACCAGTCTTGGTGCTTTCTGGTTGAGTATCCTAGAATTTAAAAAAGCTGTGCTGTAGACTAGCTGTTCTGATTGTCGAGAGGGGTGGATTTCAGACATTCTTCAATGTCATCCATAAGAGGCTGTTTGGTACTAGTGCATTTCAGCTTGGTGGTGATGTTCAGTCGTTTAGGATCCTTTCCCTGTGGGCGTCTTTTGGGCTAAATGCGGGTGTTGAGCTTGACATTGTTGATGATGATAAGGCGGTTGTCTGTCCAGGAGTCAGTGCCATACAAGGATTTGGTCACACGCACATCCTGCCTGTCCCTCTTCTTGACAGTGACGTAGTTGATGAGGTGCCAGTGCTTAGAATGTGGGTGCATCCATGACATCTGGTTACGGGTAGGGAGGCGGAACACTGTATTTGTGATCAGCAGTTCATACTTGGTGCAAGTCGGGAGGAAAAGGAGACCATTGCTGTTAGTGACCCACTCCATGCTTTCCAAGCACTCCATTTCTGGCAATGTGATCAGCCTACTCTTGCATTGAAATCGCCAAGAATGATGAGCTTATCTTCCATTCGAACATCAGCAATGATGGAGTGAGAATCCTCATAGAACATGACCTTCAATTCATCTGGGTTGGTCATGGTTGGATCATAGCAACTGATGATGGTAAGGTGCTTTCTTTGAGTCATTTACACCCTTGAGAGGTCCCCAGCTAATTTGCCAATCAGTGCTGTCTTCACTGCAAAGCCAACAACAGCCTCATGGCGCTCTTCACTTCCTCAGCCACTCCAAAAGAAAGTATATCCGTAGCTCCATTCACACAGAGTTCATTTTCTCCAGCAAGCCAGTTCTTGCTCAAGGCAGCAGTGTCCACTTTGTTCCTGGCAAGTTCCTTTCCTATTAGGGTGGTTCTCCTATGGGGTCTTGCCGCACTGTCTCTGTCCATTATGGTGCTCACATTCTATGCTCCAACCATTATGGTGCATACATTCTCTGCTCCAAGTCTGAGAGGAGCAATCCTCATTTTTTTTGTATTTTGATTGCTGGAGTAGGATCCCTGCTAGCCAAGGTATGATGGCTAGGAAAGTTTACAACCAAAAATGTTTAGGGCACCTTTTCTAGCCACTTCATCATGCCAGGGTGTTGAGCAGTGTGATCCTGAAGAGGGCTTTACAGTCATTCCTGGGGCTGCTGGACTCGACTGCTGCTCCATGTCAGTGGTGAACGACCCTTATGGCCTGAGCCACCTGTGTTCAGGTTTGCATCTTTGGCTGCCATTGTACCCACACCTGCCACATTCTTCACATGCTAGGTAGACAAAACCTAACTCGCCGAGGGTTTAAGACCCATCGGCTACCTGCAGCCTGGTTTAACTTGCCAGTCAAGGCTGTTTTCCAGAATGTGGCTGCTGCTTATGCCACAGCTTTTTGGAGCCACAGGTGAGAGCCGAGTACCACGTGGAGACCAAAAGAGTATGACTGCTTTGCCAGCCTGAGGTGTTACCCCCTCCCAGGACACCCCATACACCCCCATCAAGTCTAGTGGGTACTGTAACTGTCCATTCAATTGTTGCAACCAGTGCAATAATGCATGGCCACATTATCAGGCTAGTATATATTCATGACAGGCTGTTAATTGGTTACTTTATTGTTGTAATCTTAAGAGTTTTGGCCAAATGCGGGATATTTTTAGGTATTAAATGCGGGATATTTTTAGGTATTAAATGCGGGATATTTTTAGGTATCAAATGCTGGATATTTTTAGGTATCAAATGCGGGATATTTTTAGGTATTATAATGCGGGATATTTTTAGGTATTAAATGCGAGATATTTTTAGGTATCAAATGCGGGATATTTTTAGGTATTAAATGCGGGATATTTTTAGGTATTAAATGCGGGATATTTTTAGGTATTAAATGCGGGATATTTTTTAGGTATTATAAGTAATAAAGGGATCAGATGAGGTTGTGTATACTCTTGTATGTGATTATAAAAATCAACCAACCTTCGATATTGTTGAGATCAGCAAAAATGTTTGCATTTAAGTATTTTTATTTTTTAATTTTCTTGTTTAACTGCAATTGTGTTGTTCCAAGTGTTTGAAGCTAAGTTGAATGAATAATAATTCAGCTGTCTCATGCACACAAGTACTCTAGTGTAATTAAAAACTGGTTAAACAAATTAAATGACACCTATGAGCAATGTTAAAAATGAAAACGGAAACTATAAATCAAGAAGCACTTCCGAAGATAAACACTGTTAATCTACTAAGTAAAAAGGACATTGTTGGACGAATCAGACAATGGCTAGTCCATTTTTTTGCTGACTTTGGGCATATAGAGAATTGAGTCGGGCTTGTGGAGTTTGAGTTTGGGCTTGTGATATTTTTTTATGTCACTGTCCCTGGGCCTATATAAAACATTTTTTCTTTGAGCTCTGCACTCAAAATAGTGCTTGGATTTTTAACTTTTCTAAACAGTCTTTCATCTCCTTAAAATTGAAGACTATTTTGTCTTTTATTTTTCATTTTTCAATAATTCTGCTAAGATCGTTGGGTTTTTAAATTAAATTTGATTTAACCTTGCAAAAATCAGTGGTCAATATGTATGTAATAAACAAATTTGGTGTATAAAGAATAGACAATGAATTTAATGTCATCATGCTTGTAAATCTGTTCACAACATCTGAAACAAAATCATAATGACAGTCAAAATGAGGATTAATGCATTTTTTTATTTTAGACCTACCGAATCCGAAGTCATGTGAATATTTTGAGAAGGTGTCTGAGGGTGATATAGTTAGGCCTAGAAATCATCAAGACTCATCTTCTTTGGACACACTTCTGTCACTACCTAGGAATCCAAAGGTAGGGATAAATAATACAGAGCCCTCGTTTGAGACTATGATTTAACTTAGATATTAGATGGTAGGGGTGAGTGATAATATTGAATACCGGTATGTTGTGGTATTAAACTGGTGATACAAGAATCACAATATAACTTTTTTACATTGATATAGTGCGATATTGACGTAAATTTTTATATATTGCAAATTCTATTATTATTGTAAATTAATATTAGCCATATTTCACTACTTATGATAGTTTATGATTGACATTAACTTATTGAATTCCATACCTTTACCTCCGGTAATCAGCTTCAGTAACATTTCCATAATGTTTCCTGAGCAGTTGCTGCTTGGATAATCAGAAATTACATTTATTTAAATCTTCATCCTTTTGAAGCTTTAACTTCTCTTTGTCAACAAATAAACACCGACATTTATGACTAACTGACATTGATATTGAGCTACAAGTATTTCAAGCATGGCTGAGTACAACCTGGTGCAAAATTCAAAAGTGCAGTCTGCCATATGGACTCATTTAGCATTAAGAGAGAGTAAAAGGGAAATTGATGAGGCAATTGCTGTGTGCTATGTGATGCTCATGCTAAGTTTTCTGGCAGAACCACTAATCTAGCATACCACATGAACAATCATGGTTCTGGCTCCAGTATAGCTTGGTACCAGCATCAGCAGTACCACAGTCCTGGACATCCAGCACCACAGTCCTGGACATCCAGCACCACAGTCCTGGACATTCAGTAACTCAGTCCTGGACATTCAGTACCACAGTCCTGGACATTCAGTACCACAGTCCTGGACATTCAGTACCACAGTCCTGGACATTCAGTACCACAGTCCTGGACATTCAGTACCAGGTCTGGATCTTATGTGATGCACACATTGAATACCTGGAAATAGCTGATGCCCATTATAGATGAACTCTATCTTCACTGTCCCACACAAATTCTTTTGCAGGCACAATCACTTCACCAATCACATGACTTCACTGACCCACACAATTTGTTTTGCTTGCAGTCACAGAAGACTCAAATATCATCACACTGTTCAGTTTGCGAAGGTACATGCTCACAGGTGCTATCTTCATTTTTTAATTTGACAGTGTCCAGAGGACCTTCCATACATTGATGAAGAAGGTTTCTGTCTTCTGCCTCCAGAGTTCTGTCTGTTGTATAAACAACCCATGACCTTTAAAACACTTCCCACATCCATTGATCTCTTGAACAAGAAAGACCAGCTATCATTCAGGCAACTATCACAGCCTGACCAAGTTTCATACCTGATGTGCACCTATGACTTACATCTAATTTTAACCCAGCTTACCACAAGACACAACAACATTTCACCCTGAGGTTCCAGCTGACAACAGAGACAGTTCATCCCTTGGTCTGTCAAACATTCCTCTAATCTTATGGAATGGAAGTCCTTTCTTGATTTGCAAAAATTATTGTTTTGAAATGTCAGAGCAATAGCATCCATGATCATCTTGGTTTCCATTTTCCAACAATCTGAACATGGTCTAAACCATTCATTGAGAACACTGCTGCTGGTCACACTCAGGGTTAATTTCTGGTATGGTTCATATGGTATCAAATTATTGCTAAACACTCATTTTCAATGCCATTACTTTCTCCATTAATCTTCATCATGCAGAAGCAACTCATCTCCCCACATTCAGGATCCTGAAAAACTATTGCCAAGTAATTGTTTGTTCACAAACCACATACAGGAACAGTGACTTGTACCCTTACACTCTCAACCTTCTGGCATTTACAGAATCTGCACATGCTGGGGTCAACCTGTAGTAGACTTGCTGCAATGAGATGGAAATGAGAAGCTCCCAACCAATGTGTCTGATCTCTGTGTCCGATAGTTGTAATTGCTCCATCAAGTGGAAATAAATCATGTATCATTGATCTTTTAAATCAAGAGTTTGGAATTTCCAGCCTTTCCTTTCCTCACCAGCTTAAACAATTCCAAATGCATGCTGTTCCCATCCAAAAACAGAAAGGATTAACCTGTATGCATGGCTCAAGTCTGGTGAGCCACAAATACAAGAACAAGTAATTAACAGGTTCACTTGCTTAGAAAGGTCCACCATTCTGAAGATATATGGAGGCAAGTTGAATGTTTTGGCTAATGGTGTGAGTAAAACCACATCATCCCCTTAAAGCTTCAGTATCACAAATAGCTAACTTCAAAGAGAGAAACTTAAATCACCTACCTACTGTAGTCACTGTGGTTACTGCTTAGGTAATAATCATACAGGATATTTTGAGTTATCCCCTCAGGGTTGTTCCATTTTAATTTACATGGTACACAGGGAAGACCGTTTTAAAAAAAAACTATATGCCAGGGTACTTTTATTATACAGAATTAATATTAAAGTGAGAATAGAATTATAAAATGCATATGTGGGTGAGTACCCCACTTTAAAAGTGCCTTCCCTGGGTCTAGTGTATGTTTTAATAGAACAGCCCTCTGTTAATATCCGGGATATGGTGGGTTATTCCCTTGGGTAATAACATCCTAGATATATCTGAGTATATGTTGGGTCATCCCATCAGCATATAGCAAACTAACCTAAAATTGAGTGGGTTTCTTGCACATTTCAACTTATTTGGCTATGGTGTCATCATCAGCATTATCAAATGTACCTGTTTGATTACAGTCATCATCAACAGTGAAAAAGTTAAGGAAAGTTGGTTTTATATTTCAGACATTGATTGAGGATGCTTCCAAGCTGATGTATTTCAGTATTGAGGAAAAAGTTGGTCCTCAAACAGTTTGTTCTGTCCAGGTCCGAGGAATTATTACTCCTGACATTCTGCATTACCAGGTAATTGGTTTTTTATCATCATGTTACTTAAGTTTTATCTTGTTATTTTTGGATTGAAATATCAGCAAACAAGTTGAAATTGCCATAGACCCTTCTCTGCTACCTGAATCCCATATCAGTGAGGCTTTAATAGCTTTTCCTCATTCCCTATTCATTTATTCATTATTTGCCCAGGAACAGACTGACATGAACATTTTTGAGGGATAAGCTCAAGCTAACTTTGATGGTAATACATTTTTTGGAAATTTTCTATTCAGAAATATTTTACTTACACAGATTTTAAGAAATATTATAATAAATAATTAATAGATTTAGATCAGCTGACTGTAAGACCATGTGAGCACAGGATAGCAATAAAGCATGTAAATTACAGCATAAAAAGGGTAGCAATAAAGCCTATCAATTACAGAATCAAAAGCATAGCAATAAAGCCTGTAAATTACAGCATAAAAGGGTAGCAATAAAGCCTATCAATTACAGCATCAAAAGCATAGCAATAAAGCCTGTAAATTACAGCATCAAAAGGGTAGCAATAAAGACTATCAATTACAGCATCAAAAGGGTAGCAAAAAACGCCTGTCAACTACAGCATCAAAAGGGTAGCAATAAAGCTTGTCAACTACAGCATCAAAAGGGTAGCAATATATCCTATCAATTACAGCATCAAAAGCATAGCAATAAAGCCTTCAATTAAAGCATCAAAACTGAGCAATAAAGCCTGTCAACTACAGCATCAAAAGGGTAGCAGTAAAGCCTGTCAATTACAGCATCAAAAGGGATCAATAAAGCCTGTCAACTTCAGCATCAAAAGGATAACAATAAAGCCTATCAATTACAGCATCCAAAGCATAGCAATAAAGCCCGTGAATTACAACATCAAAAGCATAGCAATAAAGCCTGTCTATTACAGCATCAAAAGGGAGCAATAAAGCCTGTCAACTACAGCATCAAAAGGGTACCAATAAAGCCTGTCAATTACAGCATCAACAGTGTAGCTTAAAAGCCTGTCAATTACAGCATCAAAAATGTAGCTTATAAGCCTGTCAACTACAGCATCAAAAGGGAACAATAAAGCCTGTCAACTACAGCATCGAAAGGGTAGCAATAAAGCCAGTCAATTTCAGCATCAAAAGGGAGCAATAAAGCCTGTCAATTACAGCATCAAAAGGGAGCAATAAAGCCTGTCAATTACAGCATCAAAATGGTAGCAAAAAACCCTGTCAATTGCAGCATCAAAAGGGTAGCAATAAAGCATGTCAATTACAGCATCAAAAGGGTAGCAATAAAGCATGTCAATTACAGCATCAAAAGGGTAGCAATAAAGCCTGTCAATTACAGCACCAAAAGGGTAGCAATAAAGCTTGTCAATTACAGCATTAAAAGGGTAGTAACAGTAAAGCATGTCAATTACAGCATCAAAAGGGTAGTAGCAGTAAAGCCTGTCAATTAAAGCATCAAAAGGGTAGCAGTCAGGGTCACTAGAAGCAAAAAGATACTTGCTTTCTGCATAGAGGACTGTTGAACATTGGGTATAATATAATGTACCATTCATTGTAATGTTGTTATCTTATGTATACACTTTCACGTTCACATAGCAATGTTAATAGACTCATGGTTTCTCTTTTATTATATTCTGTACATGTTCTACCAAAAAATGAGCAAAGAATTTTACCTTCAAATGTGAAAAGTAGGAAATGATACTGCTGTTTTCTGATTCTGAACTTCTGTACTCTTAAATAATGCTGAAACTACTTTCTCCTCAAGGTTTCTTGGTTTCAACTAAACAGGCGTGAATATATATGCCATAGTCTCATTTGAACTACAAATGGAAATGACTAGGTTTTTTTCTTTCATAAGTGTGTCATCAGGTTTCAACAATTTATTCAATCCTGATGTAAATAACTCTGTCGAAAATGCTGTTATTTCTTTGCCCAGTCCCTATTGGAGCCTCTTGCAATGTTCACCAAAAACAATTCAAACTCATCAGCCAGGATTTGGATAAAAACTTGACTAGTAATCCAGTTGGTGATACCATCCATGATGATACTAAATTTAACAACTGCACAATAACTGTAAATCACATATATACACCTAACCGTTCTGGTGGTCTAGTGGTTAGAGCATCCATCGCAAAAGCAGGAGGTTGTGGATTCAATCTCCGGCTGAGTCATACCAATGACTTACAAAAATTATAATAACAGCTACCTTGCTTGGCACTCAGCATTAAGAGGTGAGTGTTAGGATTGGTCGGCCTGGTGTCAGGATAATGTGACTGGGTGGGACATCATGCTACATGTCTGCGGCATGATGCCCCAGTGCTAGACATCACTATAAACTGCATCACTGCAGACATCATAGCAATAGGACTGAAAAATTGTTAAAGCTATGTTAAAAATCCTAATCAGACAAACATATATACATATATGGGTCTTCTGCCCCCATTCATTAAAAAACTCATGTTATTAACAGTAATAGTTGTTTTACATGCATCATTCATAAAACTGATATTCAGGTACCTATCAGCTGTTACAAGAAATGAAATTTTGTTGGAGTTAAGATGAAGTTCATAATAGAAAGGTTGAAATTCTAAGCTTTTTTTCAGTTTTGTTTTGGGATTAATTTATATGAAAATTGATAGCTATATAACAAAATGGATATTTCATAGTAATTTAATCTTGAATGCTAGATCATGTCTTGTCAGCATCAGAACATCTGGAGCATGACTTGATGCTTCACATCTCATAAGGATCTGGATCTTTTTATGCTGACAACCACATGACTTGATGCTTCACATTTGATAAGGATCTGGATTTTCTTATGCTGACAACCACATGACTTGATGCTTCCCATTTCATAAGGATCTGGATTTTCTTATGCTGACAACCACATGACTTGATGCTTCACATTTCATAAGGATCTGGATTTTCTTATGCTGACAACCACATGACTTGATGCTTCACATTTGATAAGGATCTGGATTTTCTTATGCTGACAACCACATGACTTGATGCTTCCCATTTCATAAGGATCTGGATTTTCTTATGCTGACAACCACATGACTTGATGCTTCACATTTCATAAGGATCTGGATTTTCTTATGCTGACAACCACATGACTTGATGCTTCACATTTCATAAGGATCTGGATTTTCTTATGCTGACAACCACATGAAATCTAGCAATCACATTTTTTTAATACATGTATATCTACACAATAGGGGAGAGTTCAGGACCATTAGGCATTTGTTATACATTGCTTGGGATTCTCCATTTTTTCAGTAATGCTACATAAATAGCACAGGAACTCTTGGTTGGTATCCAGGCAGAAATTCTAACCAATTAAATACTGAGAAGGGCTGGGGATAAAAGCTTTATTCAATTAATATTAATTTTTGTGATTTACTTCTGTTTCAGGCAGCCTCTAAGACCGTCATTGTTGGCAGCAATAGTCAGAGTTTACTTCAGGTTTTTTACCTGGCAGACAAGAAACTTACAAAAGTTGCAGAAATTGTAAGTATCTCAGAAATCGGTTTCAAAATGCAACTTGACTAAAAAGATCATTTAAGATGCACAAGTTTCACTAAACACTCTAATATGCCGATTGTTTTAGGTGTTACCCAAAAGAATAAAAAATATTTTATAAGATCCCTTCTCAGAACTCGGCAATTGTTTTGATTACCAGTTTGTTGTTTAGTAACTTAACCCCGTTTTTGTCACATTGTCTTTGGCAGATTGAAATGGGTAACACATTTATGTGATGACTATGCAGTATTTGTTCTGGAACAGAAACTCTAAGGGGATATTTCCCCATCCAGTACTCCAAAAATAATTGGTGGAGAATATTTTGAACTTTCAAGCAGTTTAATAAAGAAATAAGGGTAGGGCTTGAAAATATTTGCAGTGTTTTTATGCATTAAGTTAGTTTTTGGTACAGCTGTTGAGAAATTAGCAAGATTCCTGCTGATTAAAATGTTCTGGAAGAGGGAAGAGGTCCTGACCATGTTCCCCATGCTAGTATTGGATTTTACTCAATTTGCTCACTAATTAGTTTTACATTTGAATGGTAGATGGTAAGGGATTTATTTTAAGGCATGTTTAGCAGCCACACAAATTTCAATATTAGACAGAATATCAGTGAGTTTGCTTGGACAAGTGGTAGAGGGTAGGCACCAATTTGTGGAAAATCAAAGTAAGCTTAGCTTTCCTAGTGATTTTACAGGTGATGGTGACCATTTTGTCTAACTCATCTTCAAGTGTGACCCCTGCCCATCAGAATATGCTTTTCAGGCAAAGCTTGGATTCCTTACATTTTACCTTGTCTGTTGTATTCTGCCAAGTTGATGCATCCAGGATGTGAAAATAAGTGCAGAGGATGAATTCATTTAAGATTGCAACAATAAAATCATCTTTTTCATTCTGAGTTACTTTTAAGTACATTATAGTCCTATCGGTTGTGGACCAATGAAGACAGAAATAGAAACATCACTTGAAAAAGCATGTGCTGATGTCATGGTGGTAGGTTCCCAAAAAGCATGTGCTGATGTCATGGTGGTAGGTTCCCAAAAAGCATGTGCTGATGTCATGGTGGTAGGTTCCCAAAAAGCATGTGCTGATGTCATGGTGGTAGGTTCCCAAAAAGCATGTGCTGATGTTATGGTGGTAGGTTGACAAAAAGCATGTGCTGATGTCATGGTGGTAGGTTCCCAAAAAGTCCTAATGTTACATACTTCTTCTCTCAAACTAGTCCTACTTGGATCAAGACATGTGCTCTTAGACATTAATTTAATTATTAAGTTTTGACAAAAGAGAAGTGTCCTTTATGTGAATTACTGTTCCACAATTCTGTCTTGTATCATAGGTCTATACTACTTTGTGCCATAGGTCTATTCTAGTATCATAGGTCCATTCTATCTTGTATCATAAGTCTGTACTATTTTGTATCAAATGTCTATTCTATCTTGTTGCATATGTCTGTACTATCTTGTTGCATATGTCTATACTATCTTGTATCATAGGTCTGTACTATCTTGTATCATAGGTCTATACTATCTTGTATCATAGGTCTGTACTATCTTGTATCATAGGTCTGTACTATCTTGTATCATAGGTCTGTACTATCTTGTATCATAGGTCTGTACTATCTTGTATCATAGGTCTATACTATCTTGTATCATAGGTCTGTACTATCTTGTATCATCGGTCTGTGCTACTTTGTCATAGATCTGTACTATTGTGTGTCATAGGTCTGTATCATCTTGTATGATAGGTCTATACTATTTTGTATCATAGGTCTTTACTATTTTGTATCATAGGTCTATGCTATCTTGTATCATAGGTCTGTACTATTTTGTATCATACTTCGTTACTATTTTGTATCATAGCTCTATGCTATCTGGTAGCATAGGTCTATGCTACTATAGAGTATCGAAGTTTCTACTCCAAATTTAATGTTGCAGTGTGCTAGCATATTTTGTTTTATAGCCTGTACTGTAAATTAATGTTCCACAATATTAGTGTACATTAAATGAAAGTATCTGATGTGAATTATGTACCACTATACTGAAGTATCTTGTATCATAGATTCTACTATAAATGAATATTTCACTATGCTTCTACAGACTTGTAACTATACTACTACAGACTTGTAACTATACTACTACAGACTTGTAACTATACTACTACAGACCTGTCACCATATTACAGACCTGTCACCATACTACTAGACCTGTCACAATACTACTTCAGACTTGTGCACTCTCCATATTCTGTATTTTGTACAGAAGAAAAAAAACAAATACAGAAGTTTTTGACAACATGCAACAAGACCTGGCAGTTCATGTCTGGTAGCAGAAAGGGTGATAGTTATGCCTTCTGCAAATTGTGTGAAACTAATATTTCAATTAGGAACGAAGATGGGAGACATCTCTAACCACATAAAATTGTAGAAGAATAAAGAGATTGAAAAGGCTAGAAAAATTACAAATTTCATTGTTGATTTTCAGTATGAAATGTTTGACCAACTGCGGCAAACACTTCCTGATTGTGACTGTGTTGATGTTGTTCTTGTTGTAGGGTTTTACGTCATTTATCAGCACACGATAGGCTATATATGGCGGCCAGTATTATTGGTGGAGGAAGATCCCGGGGAAAACCCCTAAAAAGAACCATCAACTCACGAGAAGCTAATGGCAAGATTTCTCACATAACTACATGGACCGAATCTTAGACTCGAACCCACGCAGACAGAGGTGAGATGGCAGTAATCCGTAATGGAAAGCACTTTAGACCACTCGGCCCCTCAGGGCCCCTCGTGACTGTGTCAAAGTGACGAACTGCTGATGTGTGATCTTGATACCATTTTGCTGTACCCTTCACTATCTAAGATCAACATTAATGAGCATTAAGAAATTTGTTTTCAACTGTTTCAAATTTTTTCATTATTCAGTGCTATGTGTCATTTTTTAAGAAGGGACCATTACTCACTTTGATCATTTGTTTTGAAGATTGAAAAAGATGCATTTGTAACTCTTTATGTTACAGATGATGTGCACTTGTCATGAATACTAAAAGATGACAAAAAATATTGAAAATGTGACTGAAAATACTGAAAAACGTTTTGAGGGGGTGCACAGGTCTGCAGTGCTTTCATTGTTCTCTACTTAAATTAATGTTTCACTATACTGTCTTGTATCTTTTATCATTGTTCTCTACTTGTAAATTAATGTTTACTATACTGTCTTGTATCTTTTATCATTGTTCTCTACTGTAAATTAGTGTTTACTATACTGTCTTGTATCTTTTATCATTGTTCTCTACTGTAAATTAATGTTTACTATACTGTCTTGTATCTTTTATCATTGTTCTCTACTTAAATTAATGTTTCACTATACTGTCTTGTATCTTTTATCATTGTTTTCTACTGTAAATTAGTGTTTACTATACTGTCTTGTATCGTAGTTTCCACTTTGGAAAATATTTTGATGAATTGAGTTTACTTGCTCAGTTTGTAAAACTGTGATCTTTACATTTTTAGATCTTGCAAGAAATGCAAAGTCTTGTGTATTAATTCATTCTTTCACTAAATTACACACAAATCATTTTTAGCAACTAGACAGGCAGGAAAGACCTAGAGGTATTGGAAGTCTAAACAGTGGACTTAGCCAAGGCATGTTGGGAGTTTTATTAGTCCTCGGGAAGACAGATGTAGATCCTGTTCTCCCATCATCCTCCAGTTCCAGTGACACAAGTCTTCTGCTTAAGTTTTGCTCCTTTTCTTTTGGTGAGTTGCTTTGATTGTTATATGATCATCTGTAATACATACACTTGACTTCTCATTATCATATTACGAAAATATCCACACATGTGTTTTGACATTAATGAAATAATGTAAGTTTGATGAGCAAATGAAAATCAGGCTAATGCTAAGTTTTGTGAGCCCGAATTAGTCAAAAGTCCTGTTTCTACCTACAAATATGACTGGGATTTTAGAATAGTCAAATCTATTATTATTTTTATACAGCTGAAAGGAAGAAGATCTGATCATTAGATTTTTCATAGGAGGAGTTAATTGGATGAATTGACTGGAAAGGGGAATCACAAACAACTTAGTAACTAGAAAGTTATTTGTTGTACTTTGAACATTAGAAATTAAAATAGAGATATAAAATCAGAAACATGAGTAAATTGCAGATTTCTAAATTTTGTTGGTGAATGTTGCAGAATTGAAACTGGGTGGATTTTGGATTAAATAAATAACTCAAGCACCATGTGTGAAAGATGAAAATGTATTAACTTGACCAGTATAGAAAAATATATGAAGTATACATACAATGATTTTCACACGCTCTCAACATACAATTGCTCCAATCACTCTATACTAACATTCACACATTGAAAATAAACCAATAATATTATATCAGTCTTATATACAGATTCAAGAAACCTCAGTTTCAAATAATAGTACACACTGTACGATATTGACAATTTCACATATAGACTAGGACTGAGTTTCAAACAATCTCAAATTTTCAGATACATTTCTAATGTTCTATTCTGTAAGAAAGATTCACAAATCTTCAGGAATTCAATTAAGATTCAAAATAATCTCATGTAAATACAAATGTATCAACTGAAACAACAATTGGAACAAACATGCTTCTTGACCCTTGTACAATTGCACAATTCATACACCAATAAACTGCACAGTTTCACAACGTCCCTTGGGTTAGCCCACACTTGTATCAGCTGCTCGCACCCTTCATGGATCCATCACATGTACAATCATACGTATACATGTACAGACAGCATACAGAACCCTTGTATTAGCTACGTCTACAGTTGTGGCTCCACATGTACAGACATACGTACATACATATAGACATCTATATGTTTCAGCTTAGCTCATCAGCTAAACTCTTCATACTCGTCAGACTCGTTACACTTGTTACACCCATTAGCTCGTTACACTCATCAGACTCGTTAGCCTCATTACACCTGTTAGACTTGTTAGCTACAATAAAACCAAACTGGTAATAATAATGAGTTCTGGAAAATGCTAATATATTAAACTCTTAATAGCAACTTGAAATTCACAGTACACAAATTTCAAATCGGCATTGTAATAAATGAATCATTACACGATATGACAATAAAAATTCAATAAACTTCGCATATCAAATAAAATATAAATTTAACACTCACCCCTATGGCTATTGAATACAATGAAGAATGTGCGCTCCTCAACAGATCCAGAACGGCCAGTGTCGATTATTAAATGATCTGGCTTAAATTCATAGGACAGTGAGTAATATTCAGGGTAAAATATCGTGCATATCGTGATTATATTGTAAGTAATTTCTGGCAAGATATATGTTGGTTCCATCGCTTGTATGGAAAAACATGCTCACCCTAGTTAACGTTGTACACATGCACAACAAAAAATAGTCAAAAATTTCTCAGGCATAACAAAAGTTTTTTTTTTCCCTTCTAATTCTGTGACAGTGATTCCTTTTTCCATTGAAATCGGAAATTCGTCCAGTTAGCATTTCTGTACACATAATTGTTCATTCAAATCTAAAAGTATAAAAGTAAGTGAAGATTCAAACAATAATAGAATTTTAAATATTAGTTTCCTTAGTGTACAGTCTGTATGACTGGCTTGAACCCCATTCTCCTGGAGCCAGAGAAAGGGTGTATTTGGTTTCATAACATAGCATACAAACTGGTAAACTAATATTTTAATGAATTTATTATCTAAAAATCTTGGATAAACTTTTTGTTGACTTCAAGAATTTTTTAGCTGCTGTTGTTGGTTAAGCACTTGTTTACAAACAAAGCATTAGTTACAGCAGTTACCTCCCTTTGGCCCTAAAATAAATCCTGCCTGATAGCTGATTAACTCTACTGTTTTAATTAAAGTCTTGCTATATTTTGGGGGATAATTTCCACTGATCTATAATCTTCACAGTAACTCAGTTCTGTATTTAAAAATATGTAACATGTAAGGAAGGATAACACATAAGATATAAAAACAATGACATGTAAGGTAGGCTAACACTCACTTATAAGATAGAATAACACTAACATGTAAGGTTGAATAACACTAACATGTGAGGTAGAATAACACTAACATGTATGGTAGAATAAAACTTACATGTAACATATAATAACACTAACATGCAAGGTAGGATAACACTCACATGTGGTAGAATAACACTAACATGTAAGGTAGGACAACACTCACATGTAAGGTAGAATAACACTAACATGTAAGGTAGGATAACACTCACTTATATGATAGAATAACACATGTAAGGTAGGATAACACTCACATGTAAGGTAGAATAACACTAACATGTAAGGTAGGATAACATGTGGTAGAATAACACTAGCATGCAAGGTAGGATAACACTCAACTTATATGATGGAATAACACTAACATGTAAGGTAGGATAACACTCACATGTAAGGTAGAATAACACTAACATGTAAGGTAGGATAACGTGATAGAATAACACTAGCATGTAAGGTAGGATAACACTCAACTTATATGATGGAATAACACTAACATGTAGGGTAGGATAACACTCACATGTAAGGTAGGATAACACTCACATATGTGGTAGAATAACACTAACATGTAAGGTAGGATAACACTCATATGATGGAATAAAACTAACATGTAAGGTAGGATAATACTAACATGTAAGGTAGGATAACACTAACATGTAAGGTAGGATAACACTAACATGTAAGGTAGGCTAACACTCACTTATATGATAGAATAACATTAACATGTAAGGTAGGATAACACTCATATATGTGGTAGAATAACACTCACATATGTGGTAGAATAACAATAACATGTAAGGTAGGATAACACTCACTTATATGATAGAATAACACTTAACATGTAAAGTAGGATAACACTAACATGTAAGGTAGGATAACATGTGGTAGAATTACACTAGCATGTAAGGTAGGATAACACTCAACTTATATGATAGAATAACAGTAACATGTAAGGTAGGATAACACTCACATATGTGGTAGAATAACACTAACAGGTAAGGTAGGATAACACTTATATGATAGAATAAAACTGACATGTAAGGTAGGATAACACTAACATGTCATGTAGGATAACACTCAAATATGTGGTAGAATAACACTAACATGAGGTAGGATAACACCTAAGGTAGGATAACACTAACATGTAAGGTAGGATAACACTAACATGTAAGGTAGGATAACACATCAAGTAGAATAACACTAACATGTAAGGTAGGATAACATAAGGTAGAATAACACTAACATGTAATGGAGGATAACACACAAAAGTTAGAATAACACTAATATGTAAGTTAGGATCATGATTTTCTGCATGGGTATTCCAAATGAAAATATTTCTGTTGATACTGATGTGGGATTTGAGAATTTCCAATGCCAGTTCTCTGATGGGTTATTCTTCTCATTTTTAAGTACAAATAACAACTGAAAACAAGATGTAGGTGCGTTGGATGCAGATACAGTGCATTGGTTTAAAAAAATCATTAAATTAAAAAGAATTCATTGTAATCTACAATTTGCGGCTTAAACAGCATAAATCTTTCCTTGTCTGTATTAAAATTGCCAGAAATATTGTGAAATTTGGTGATGTCATTAGCATGACTTCGTATAGTATCAATTAGTTCACATGTAGAATAATTTATACCACATCGCTTTCTCACACAGACAAAGTATGTCACATATATTAATGCAAGGAAACTCTTTTTATCTCTTTCAGATTCCAATACATTTAGTATGAATAATCAGCACTCTTCAAAAATGGTGTATAGGACCTCAAGTAATGACGTAACAGTGGATGAATGTCCAAAAATACCTCTGAGAAAAAAGAAATCAGATAGACCTATGAGCACAGAAATTCCTAAAACTTTATCAGGACATTTTTTAATGGACTACAGCTCTGATTCTCCAGAAATCTCACCTAGGAATAGTGGAGTTGAGATTAGAACACGGACTGTGAGTAGTTCAGATTCAAGGGAAAATACTCCAGAAGTATCAGATACCAAACTTGATCAAAATTCTCCCAATAGTACCTCAGAAAAAGACTCAATTTTTTCCAAAAGAAGTTCAGGACATACCAGACAAGAGAATCTAGGTATAAATCCAGCAATACAGGATTTACAACCATCACATTCGAATAATGAAACTAGGAGAACATTTGAAGCATTTGGTCAGTCCTTACCCACAACACTTGATAAAAAGAAGATTGTAGAAATAGGGCCATCCAGCAGAAATGGAAAGCTTGAAACCGAAGTAGTCGAATTTGCTTCTCAAAAGCCATTGTTCAGAAATTCAGACTCGGGGCTCTTTATGAGTGAAGAAGGGGTTTCAGGGAATAAAGATGTTCCTGATTATATTCGAAGAAGGTTTGAGGAGAGAATGAAAAAGGATTTAGCTATGGGGGATATTTTGACTGATGATAGGTCATTACAGGTCAAGGGTGGATCTAGAAACATGGACATGAAGGAAAGCAAAACAGAAGAGCTGGATGAGATCGAATCAGAACTGAAAAAACAGGTACTAGTACTTGTCCAGTCAAACTTTTATTTTGGAAACAGCCTGTGCTGTAGGTATTATTTATTCTTTTAGGTGACAGCCTGTGCTGTAGGTATTATTTATTCTTTTAGGTGACTGCTGTTCTATTTTTAAAGATTTAGCATTTTCTTTCTAAGAATTCATGGATTAATGTTGATCCACTTTAATAGTCAATTATACAATTTTCTAGTGGTTTTTTACTTATTTGTGTAAAATGATAAAATATGGGTATCACTTTCTGATAGCAGCAGTTGGTAGCATCATGGTCAGTGTTAAAATTCTCTTAATTTTATTCTTTATATAAAAAAATAAAAGTCAGATATGCAGGAAATACATAGTTGCATAGCTCACAGGTGAGGCACATGATCTGTTGAACACTTGTGTAAAGTCTAAGGTGATTGATAGTCTGGTTAAAAGCTTTGCCATTGTACCAGTTCTTACCACACCTGCCTTACCATAGGTATCACTCTCATGATGGCAGTGACATCATTATTGGTTATGGGATTGGGTTTTTGTAAAAAAAAAAATTGTATGGTCACAATTCCAACACCCAGGGAAGGATAGCTGGCATAATTGGAATGTAATATTTAAGAAGTTTTGCCCTTCATATCCATGCACACATCCCTTCTTCTGTTACCCACAGACAAGGTCAAAGTTGAAAATACATGCACCTATACCCTCCCTATAATTCTTGGAAAATGTCATGGTCATTTGAAAACCTCAGCTAAGTGTATGAAGTTTTTTTTAGAATGGTTATAACTACCAAACCCTGGAAGCCATCATAATTGGACTTTATAGAATATTGGATTTTTGCCCCAATATGCCTGCATCCTTACTCTGCCCCTCCCCAGGTGAAAGTCATTGGAAAAATCATGGATGAGTTTTTAATGGTAGTTTTTCTGTCCCACCACCTAGATGTGATAGTTGTCATACTTGAACTGTAGAGTTAGAGAGCTTTACCAATGTTAGTATAATTGAAGCTTTGCCAAGACATATAGCCAAGGTCAAGGTAATATGAATTCTTGGTTACGTCTTTGGCTAAAACAAAATGTACATCCACCATATTATGTTATGATGTTCTCTATCCATCAGTCTGGTACCAGTTTTGTTTTTGTACAGTGACACAAATTCTTAATCATCTACATAGAATAGTGACTTAAACTTGGTAAGGAAGAACCCTTTGGAGTTTGAGGTAAAAAGGTCAAAGTTTAAGGTCACCGTGGATAACAAGAAAAATCAGTTTCCACAAATTAACATTAGTTGATAATTACATACTTTGACCAAATCTGTGTACAGTTTGTACTTGGTAAGGAAAAGCCCTTTTGATTTTTAGGTAAAAGTCAAAGTTTAAAGATGCAGTGGATGTGAAGAAAAATCGGTTTCCACAAAATAAAATTAGTTGAAAATTACATACTTTGACCAAATCTTTGTGTAAAGCTTGCGCTTCAGTTGAAGATGAATCCCATAGATTTCAGTCAAAGAGTTAGTGATCAAGTTCACGGTACAATCTTGGTTTATGCAAAATTAGTTATACATTTCATACCTGAACCAAGCCTTTTTGTCCGTTTGAATTTTGAATCAAAAGGTCAGGGGCCAAGATAAAAAATTTTTTTACTGAAAAACAGAAATTTGATTGTTAGTAAGTAAGGAAAGAGCTTGGGGACAATCACACGAAGGGTACACATATGTGTCATTTACTGTACTTGTATTGTCACAAGTCCTGACACATATGTGTCATTTACTGTACTTATATTGTCACAAGTCCTGAGACTGCTCTAGTGGCCTAGTGGTTAGAATTACCTACTCGGAAGCGGGAGGTTGTGGGTTCGAACCCTGGTAGAGTCATACCAGAGAATTACAAAAATGGTAGTAACAGCTGCCTTGCTAGGCACTCAGCATGGAGAAGTTAGTGTTAGGACTGGTAGACTTTATATCAGGATAATGGGACTGGATGGGACACACACAAGTCCTGATAATGGGACTGGATGGGACGCACACAAGTCCTGAACCTTTACAGGGTTTACAATAATTGAAAAGCAGAATCATCATGCTCTTCCATTTTCTATTCATGCATTCCTATCCATCCTCTGATACATACAGATTTATTTGGATAACACACCGTATCTGCATCAAGCAGACATTATGCCTTAAAATGTCATGCTTCTCTACTTTTGATCATTACAGTAAAAATTCAGACATGGACACAGCATTTCTTCCTAATATTTGATGACAAACTGCTAAGAAATACAGTGTGCCAATATTTTGCCCTTGTCAACTCAAAACGGAATAAATTTGTAAATTCATGTATGAGGTAGAGCGACAATATTATCATTCCTCATTGTGTCTTTTATGATTTCACTTCATTAGTAGAGTTTTAAACATTGCTTAAAATAAAACCTGTCTTGTAAGACACCTGAATATATAGGACTGATGGCCTTAAAGGACAGTTATAGCCTTTGGTTGAAATTAGTCATAAAATCTGCATAGTGGACACCTGTCCATAAATTACAGCATTGTATCGTATGTTAATTGCACTATATAGACAATTTGAAATGGATCACATTTTGAAAGCAATGATACTGGCAGCTGCATTAACCGAAAGGTTTGTGACGAAGGCTTGTGTTAAATATTTTTCGCAGTCATATCAGATGCATATAATATGTATCTTTTTCACAAGCAAGTTATAAAGTACCTGGAATAATAAATCCTTGATTTATCAATAAATGGCAATAGATGAGTATACCCATACCAACAGTAACAGCTTTGTACATGTATAGTCAAAGTCAAATTATAGTGTGCCTGGAATAATCAACTCTTGTTGATCACCTGTAAATGGTGAGATTTTAACTATCACTTTACTAACAGTGTTATAATTTGAATGATAAACCCTCGTTGTTACACCTGTAAATTTTGACATATAGATGTCACATTTCCAGCAGTAACAGTTGTATCAGTGGTAACATTGAGATTTTGTGTTGTATTTCCTTGAAAGTAATATATTCAGAGATACTTCCAGACTGGGGAAACATGGGATCATGGGTTTCTCAGATAACAATCAAGTCATGTGACTTTTAAAAAAATGGGGGAAAGGTCACCTCTGATTCCCATGATTTTGTGATTCACAGTACACTCATTTTTAATTTAATAATAGCTAAGGTCAGATCATACTTATTGAGATTATTGTTTGAATACAAGCACCTTTATACAGAGAACAGTAATTGAAGCAGAATTTACACTACTCTGTGGAATATATTGATGACTATACTTAGGGTATCCAATACATTATTTTAAGTTGTTAAAGGCTCTGATGAAATGGTGTGATAATAAATCTTGAACAGTGTTTACCTGCTGAGATGCAAAACAAAGTCGTTAAGTGATTGTTATAAATTAGTTACGCATATTCCTATTAATATCTTTCGCTTAACAGCTGTCATTCGCTATTGTCACCCTACCCATACCCCTCCACTGCCCATTATTCCATCCATCCATAAGTAGATGTGGGGAACATCCCCCTCAATAGAATGTTTCATCGAGCATCTCAGTCTATCTTCTACACCAGAACATCTTGAATAATATTTCTATGTGCCTAAAGTTTGTGTCCTGGTATTATAGTTTATTGTCTCACCTGTGATGGCAACAATAGCGAAGTCAGCATTAAGGTTGACACCCAGTTACCTCTACATTAGTGCTTTATTTCTTGTACCATAGTATACATGGATTTCTGTCTAGCTTGTTCATAACACTATTCATGGAACATCACATTCTTTAAAAGCCTTTTATTTTAGTCCTTAGTGTTTCTATTAGTATTCCATTAGTATCCAGCAAATAGTAGATACCTGCAAATAACTATGCCAGTTCCATGTATGTTTCTTTCTAAACTTTAGTATTTCATTTTATTTGATTCTAATTTAGGAGACAAATATCACACAGCTGAAAGTCAAAATGGATATGATCAGTAGGTAAGTCATGGGAGTTGTTTGGTAATGCTTTGATCAGATCATTGTTAGTATCATATGCATAAGTCATCGGTTGTACTTTCTTTACTGTTTTTTTTTTCTTTCTCACCCCCAGTGATATTAGTGTGTAGAAAGCAGAGTGAAAGTTGAATATATTAATTATTAGGCAGTAATCTTTAATTCTAAAATCTTGCAAAAGTTATATAGTTAGGTGCACAGAGATGTTAAGCTTTCACAAAAATCACCAATACCACTGATGATTATATATATATATATATATATATATATATATATATATATATATATATATATTGAATTTTTATTTTAATTAGATGTCTTCTAATGAGTGACCAACCTAAATTAAAACTGCATTGAGTTTTCTTTGGACATTAATATGGCTGCCACAGTGGCCATTTTGAAAATCTTTTTATTGATACTACACCTGAATGGTCCGTTATGTCAGCATGAGATTTTCCCGAGAAAGAGACTTCTATAATGTGTGGAAAGAAAATTTGGCTAAACTGATGTCCAGTATGGTTGCCATAGTGATCCTCTTGAATATCTTCTTATCACTACTCTTGAATGAAATGTCATATTTGACATGGGGCTTTCACCAGAATACTTATTAATGATGTCTAATTAGACTTGAAATAATAGTGCCAATCTAACATTGCAGCCATTTTGAAAATTCTGATCAGATTGGTCCTGTCAGTTTCTTATCTGTCTGGTTTGTCCTAACTGAAATGATTGATGCTTGGATATCTAATATGGCTATCACTGTGGCCATCTTGAAAATCTTATCACAATTCCTCATGAATGGAAGGCCATATCAACATGGTTTTTTCACTAAAAGATTAGTTGGTTTTGAATCAAAATATTTCTAATCCCATGACCAAAATGGTTGCCACTGTTCCAACTTGAAAATCTTATCCCCGCTCCTGAACAAGTAAATGCCATTGGGTTTTTACCAGGCTTCTTCTGATGGCTTCAAAAATGAAAATGCTGTCTGATCTTCAATATCTTATTATTGCTACTCCTCATGAATGAAAAGTAATATTGCCATGGGATTTTCATTGGTAGACCTTTTATGGTGTTTGTCCGAAATTAAAATGGCTCTAATCTGATGTCCAGTAATGCTGTCTCAGTGGCTACCTTGAATGCCTTGTTATTGCTACCTGTCTTGAATTGACGATCATATCGACATGAGGTTTTTTTTTTCAAACAGTTTTTTTGTTGTCTTGTTGGTCCTAATTGAAAGTCATGCATTAGCTATCATGAGTTTCTTGTTATTGCTCAACATGGAGTTTCCACCAGCCAATGTCTCAAGTTACCTTGTTGGATTTAAATGAAAATTATGCCAAAGTTGACATCAGTTATAACCACCATGGCAGCTAATTTGAAAATCATGATATTGCTGAATAATATAATTAAAACACTGCAGTTAAAAGGAACAATTGGTCTTATGAATTTCTGGAAAATCTTTACAGTGAGTAAAGCATCCATCATTTTTTGAAGTTTGATTTGGCACATGAGTTTACCACAAGAGGTGTAACGTGTCTGGTAGTGTGGTGATTACAATGTCAGAGAATTAGGTCACAAGAGGTATTAGGTAATGTGTTATTTAGGTCACAGGAGGTATTAGTGTGTTATTTAAGGTCACAGGAGGTATTAGTGTTATTTAGGTCACAGGAGGTATTAGATAGTGTTATTTAGGTCACAGGAGGTATTAGATAGTGTTATTTAGGTCACAGGAGGTATTAGATAGTGTGTTATTTAAGTCACAGGAAGTATTAGAGTGTTATTTAGGTCACATGAGGTATTAGATAGTGTTATTTAGGTCACAGGAGGTATTAGATAGTGTTATTTAGGTCACATGAGGTATTAGATAGTGTTATTTAGGTCACAGGAGGTATTAGATAGTGTGTTATTTAGGTCACAGGAGGTATTAGATAGTGTGTTATTTAGGTCACAGGAGGTATTAGATAGTGTTATTTAGGTCACAGGAGGTATTAGTGTGTTATTTAGGTCACAGGAGGTATTAGATATTGTGTTATTTAGGTCACAGGAGGTATTAGATAGTGTGTTATTTAGGTCACAGGAGGTATTAGATAGTGTGTTATTGAGAGCATGGTAATATTTTGTTGCAGGTAAGACAATAAGTGACAAGTTCTTAGCAATTACTAGTACTGTTAGATCAGAAATTTCAAATCTGTGACAAAATCTGTTAAGTCAGAAATTTGAAATCTGTGACAAAATCTGTTAGGTCAGAAATTTGAAATCTTTGTGACAAAATCTGTTAGGTCAGAAATTTCAAATCTGTGACAAAATCTGTTAGGTCAGAAATTTCAAATCTGTGACAAAATCTGTTAGGTCAGAAATTTCAAATCTTTGTGTTTCTGTTAGGTCAGAAATTTTCAATCTTTGTGACAAAATCTGTTAGGTCAGAAATTTTGAATCTTTGTGACAAAATCTGTTAGGTCAGAAATTTTTAATCTTTGTGACAAAATCTGTTTGGTCAGAAATTTTTGTGACAAAATTTGTTAGGTCAGAAATTTCAAATCTTTGTGACAAAATCTGTTAGGTCAGAAATTTCAAATCTTTGTGACAAAATCTGTTAGGTCAGAAATTTCAAATCTGTGACAAAATCTGTTAGGTCGGAAATTTCAAATCTTTGTGTTTCTGTTAGGTCAGAAATTTTCAATCTTTGTGACAAAATCTGTTAGGTCAGAAATTTTGAATCTTTGTGACAAAATCTGTTAGGTCAGAAATTTTGAATCTTTGTGACAAAATCTGTTTGGTCAGAAATTTTTGTGACAAAATTTGTTAGGTCAGAAATTTCAAATCTTTGTGACAAAATCTGTTAGGTCAGAAATTTCAAATCTTTGTGACAAAATCTGTTAGGTCAGAAATTTTAAATCTTTGTGACAAAATCTGTTAGGTCTGTAATTTCAAATCTGTGACAAAATCTGTTGGGTCCGAAATTTGAAATCTTTGTGACAAAATCTGTTAGGTCCGAAATTTTTAATCTTTGTGACAAAATCTGTTAGGTCCGAAATTTCAAATTTGTGACAAAATCTGTTGGGTCTGGAATTTTAAATCTTTGTTACAAAATCTGTTAGGTCCGAAATTTCAAATCTTTGTGACAAAATCTGTTAGGTCCGAAATTTTAAATCTTTGTGACAAAATATGTTGGGTCCAAAATTTGAAATCTTTGTGACAAATTCTGTTAGGTCAGAAATTTCAAATCTTTGTGACTAAATCTGTTAGGTCCGAAATTTTTAATCTTTGTGACAAAATCTGTTAGGTCAGAAATGTTAAATCTTTGTGACAAAATCTGTTAGGTCCGAAATTTTAAATCTTTGTGACAAAATCTGTTAGGTCAGAAATCTTAAATCTTTGTGACAAAATCTGGAACTTTATTTGCAAAGTATGAGTGATATGTAATGATAGATTCTGTCTGCAGATGAATAAAAAATTATCCTCCGTTTTAATAAACCTTGCGTGAATTATTATAAAATTTGCAAATTTTTATTAATCTTTCATTGTATTTGTTCTGCAGGGGTTTGGACAAATTATCATGTGTTGACATGTCACGCTACCAGACTATGAATAAACCAGGTAAATTAGTTAAAACCATATAATATTTCATTGAATAATAATGTAGGGGGGATGTAATTAAGACTTTTAACAATAAGTTAGTCAAGATGAACAAGATGTATGTATATGTATATGTGTGTGTGTGTGTGTGTGTGTGTGTGTGTGTGTATATATATATATATATATATATATATATATATATATATATATATATATATATGCACATGTGTGTGACTGTACTTGTGCACAAATTTGTGCCTGCATGTGTATGTGTGAAAGCCATTTCTAATGAAGCCCACACTGTTAAAACAAGAGTTAGGGAGGAAAGTTTACATAGTCTAGACTTGAATCAAGTTTGTTGCTGTATACTGTATGTTGCCAGTTCATTATAAATGGATTACAATGCATTTCTCTATTCACATGATCAAGATTCTTTGCAAATTCAATTGTCTCTTTAACATTTCTGATGATTTGTATGTTTGTGAAAATTGTGTGGTTTACTGTACTGTTTTATTTTATGCAGAGTTCGTTTACCTCAACTGTGTGTACACAGATGGTCAAAAGAAGAGCAAAGCCTTTCTTCTGGACAATGGAAGGCTACAGCTTGAACCAATCAAGAAAGCTTTCAAGTTACAAAACCTGGAGATCATCATAGGCATGTGTAAACTTTATCTTACCTAGATTTTGCAAGGTTATAGATGATCAGCCAATATTACATTCTTTTGCTGTAAAACAGGAGGCTTAAAAGTACATCATGATTTATATTACATTGTCTTTTGCTGTAAAAGGGGAGGCTTAAAAGTACATCATGATTTATATTACATTGTCTTTTGCTGTAAAAGGGGAGGCTTAAAAGTACATCATGATTTATATTACGTTGCCTTATACTGAAGTATTCATATAGTATAATGGGATCCATGATCATACTTGTGTTATATTGGGGCCTGTGTTATAGTGAGGTGCTTTATAATGAGTATACCAATTGTATTCATATAATATAATGGGATCCATGATCATACTCGTGTTATATTGGGGCCTGTGTTATAGTGAGGTGCTTTATAATGAGTATACCAATTGTATTCATATAGTATAATGGGATCCATGATCATACTTGTGTTATATTGGGGCCTGTGTTATAGTGAGGTGCTTTATAATGAATATACCAATTGTATTCATATAGTATAATGGGATCCATGATCATACTCATGTTATATTGGGGCCTGTGTTATAGTGAGGTGCTTTATAATAAGTTACTACTGTATGCATTCAGAATAATAGGATCCATGAGTATACCAATTGTGCTATATTGCGATTTCTTATAGTGAGGGACTACTGCATATGTATAATGGGATCAATGACTATACTGATTTTATCAGGTCACTGTATCATACTGAGTTTGCTTTATAATGAGGAGCTACTGAATACATGTAATGGGATCCATGATGTCTCGAACAGCGTTATACTCAGATGCCTTTAGTGAAGGATAGCTTTATACTTACTTATACTTACTTAATGAGATCTATGACTATAAACATTTTATATCATAAACTGTGCTACACTGAGATTTCTTATAGCGAGGGACTACTGCATACATATAATGACTGTACCGATTTTATCAGGTCACTGTATCATACTGAGTGGATTTATAATGAGTAGCAACTGCATACATATAATGGGATCAATGACTGTACCGATTTTATCAGGTCACTGTATCATACTGAGTGGATTTATAATGAGTAGCAACTGCATACATATAATGGGATCAATGTCTGTACCGATTTTATCAGGTCACTGTATCATACTGAGTGGATTTATAATGAGTAGCAACTGCATACATATAATGGGATCAATGATCACACCCATGATGTCTCAGTGTTATACTCAGATGCTTATGGTGAGTATGGCTGTATACTTACAGTATAATGGGATCTATGACAATATCCATGTTATATTGGGAACTGTGTTATTCTGAGAGATGCTTACAGTGAGTGACTACTGTATACATATAATGGGATTTATGACTATACCAGTTTTATCAGGTCACTGTATTATACTGAGTGGATTTATAATGAGTTGCTGTTGTATACATATAATATAATAACCCTAATCATAACCATTTGATAGCAGGGACTATGTTGTACTGAGGGATCATTGTACTTTCAACATTGTTGGATTATTTTGGGTGCTGGAAACGGGAGAATCTGCAGAATTCTATTAATCTTAAATGATTAACCACTTACCCTTACACATGTCAGTGAAAGAACTTAACCCAGAAACCTAGAGGTGCACAGCAAGTCAATTCTCCTCACAGCTTTGATTCAAATTATCCCACTCTCGGAGCAGTATTGATCCATAAGTCACCATCAGCTGCATGGATTAATACATAAAAACCTTGACTGAACCTTATTTCTTGCATCAGCACACATTTCAATTTGATTAAGAACTGAAAAGGAACCTAAATTCTGTGTAACATCTCATATGTACCAAATTGTAACATCATTGGTATATTATGACGTCTGATTCTGCCCTAACATTGACCTGTTATTCCAATAGGCCAGTATAGATTCTGTTTTCCTTCATACAAATTACACTATTATTAAATCATTCACATTCTGCGCTGAACTTCTTTAAATGAAAGATCAAATAAAACACATTCTTCATTGTTTGAACTTTTATCATGATGGTATTTCACTATTATACTAGTACGGACTGTTCCATTACGGATCATTGCCATCTCAAATCTGTGTGGGTTCGATTCTTGGATTCAGCCAATGTGGGTATATGAGGAAGCTTGCCAGTAGCTTCTGATATGTCAGTGGTTCTTTCCAGGATTTTTTCTTGGGTTCTTCCTCCATCATTAACACTGGCCGCCATGTATAGCCTATCTTGTGCTTAAAATGGTATTAAACCCTACTACTACTACAACAACAACAACTATTGTACTAGTGGTGTTATCCTACCAAGTTGAAATAATCCATTGTGATGAGTCTGTCGGACACTGTGATATATAGGTCCTTTAATGCTGCAGTCCCTTCCAAAAAGGAAATAAAATTAAAACTTGAAATAAGGCATGGTATAATTTTGTAGCTCTCCCAGTGACTTGTGACACTATTTTGGACAATGGTATATTAAATTTTTAAAAAAAGTGATACTTGGAAATGGATGATTTAGCATTTAAAAGGTGAGGTGTTTTGCAGGGCCAGACAATAGTGATGGGAAGACAGAAAAACAGTTATGTTTGAATTGTCCTGATTTAGGTGATGAGTAAAAAACATGGTACACGCAGCTCAAAGGTTGACATCATGCATGCTTTTACAATAAGCAAAGCACATTTGTTGCTGAATCTGATGTTCCTCATCCTCCTACACAGACATGTTAATCTGATGTTCCTCAACCTCCTACACAGACATGTTAATCTGATGTTCCTCAACCTCCTACACAGACATGTTAATATGTATGTCTTACAGAACTCCCTCAGAAGGTAAACAGTTTCTGGAACAAACTGGACATTTTGGTTGGACATGTTTGTTAAGATGATCTTTATCCACTTTTTTAAAAAGACACAGATCAAATTAGTATTTAAAAATAACACTTTTGGAAAGAAATGCAGTTTTATGATATATTTAATACATTATACAGTACAAACTTTATGATAGATACAGTACATTATACAGTACAAACTTTGTGACAAATTCAGTACATTATACAGTACGAACTTTGTGACAAATTCAGTACATATTACAGTACAAACTTTGTGACAAGTTCAGTACATTATACAGTACGAACTTTGTGACAAGTTCAGTACATATTACAGTACGAACTTTGTGACAAGTTCAGTACATATTACAGTACAAACTTTGTGACAAGTTCAGTACATATTACAGTATGAACTTTGTGACAAGTTCAGTACATATTACAGTACAAACTTTGTGACAAGTTCAGTACATATTACAGTATGAACTTTGTGACAAGTTCAGTACATATTACAGTATGAACTTTGTGACAAGTTCAGTACATATTACAGTACAAACTTTGTGACAAGTTCAGTACATATTACAGTATAAACTTTGTGACAAGTTCAGTACATATTACAGTACGAACTTTGTGACAAGTTCAGTACATATTACAGTGCGAACTTTGTGTGACAAGTTCAGTACATATTACAGTATCAACTTTGTGACAAATTCAGTACATATTACAGTACAAACTTTGTGACAAGTTCAGTACATATTACAGTACAAACTTTGTGACAAGTTCAGTACATATTACAGTACAAACTTTGTGACAAGTTCAGTACATATTACAGTACGAACTTTGTGACAAGTTCAGTACATATTACAGTATGAACTTTGTGGCAAGTTCAGTACATATTACAGTATGAACTTTGTGACAAGTTCAGTATGCTATACAATACAAACTTTGACAAGCTCAGTACGTTAGACTATAAACTTCATGACGAATGCAGTACATAATACAGTATGAACTTTGTGACAAGTTCAATACATTATACAGTATAAACTTTGAAAATCTCAGTAAATAATACAGTATAAATTTGGTGATAAATCCAGTATATAATAAAGTATAAACTGAAAAGCTCAGTACATTATACCATATAAACTTTGTGCACAAAATGCAGATACATAAATACAATATTATCTTTATTAATTAGACAATATATTTACAGGTCAGATAATCTGTGTAAAAGCTAAATATTAGAGATTTCAGTTTAAATTTATATTTTTTAGTCTTTCAGATCTGCAAACTTTATATTTGTTACAATAAATCTTTGTCACCATTAAGAAAGTGTTTAAAAGTATGATGCTTAGAAATGTTTCACAGATATTACCTGCTTCTTACATACATTTGTCAGTGATGTTTCACTCAAATAAAGAACACGCTGATACTTAGGCTATAATATATTGATTTGCAGTAGTTTTTGAAAGTAATAATGAAACAAAAGTTATTTAATATGGATATGCGGTAGATTATGAAATGAATAATGAAACACAGGTAATAGTGTATGGATTTTCAACAGATAATGAAATGAAACACAGGTTATAGCAGTAAATTATACAAAGAAAAATGATACATTGGCTATAGTGTTTGTGTTTGCCGTAGATTATGACATGAATAATTATCCTGTGGAAATTTCAGAAATTGAAATGACTAATGCTGTACCTACAGTCATTTTTACCATTGATAGATCAAGAAAAGTATGAAAACAATAAAAACAATTATTGGAATGATTAATGAAAATTCTGTGATTTCAAATGCAGAAGTCTGATCTAGTATTTTCAAACTTTTGTCTTCTATAAGCTATGCTATGAAAATATTTGTACAAATTTGACCACTATTTGTAGTAAATATTACCAACATATACTCGTTGAAAATAAATTGCAATTCTTAGAAATGGTACAATTGGGACCCAGCCTGCTTTACATGTAACTTGTATTACTCGTTGAAAATAAATTGCAATTCTTAGAAATGGTACAATTGGGACCCAGCCTGCGTTACATGTAACTTGTATTACTCGTTGAAAATAAATTGCAATTCTTAGAAATGGTACAATTGGGACCCAGCCTGCGTTACATGTAACTTGTATTACTCGTTGAAAATAAATTGCAATTCTTAGAAATGGTACAATTGGGACCCAGCCTGCGTTACATGTAACTTGTATTACTCGTTGAAAATAAATTGCAATTCTTAGAAATGGTACAATTGGGACCCAGCCTGCGTTACATGTAACTTGTATTTTCTAATATTTCACTGACCTCTATATAATATCCATTGTATTTATTCATCTTAAATCTAGCAAGCAAAGGTTTAAGAAAGATACAAGTTTACAGTTCAGATTTACATACCCTTTAAATGGGGATGATTTTTCTGTCTTTTTCAATACTTTTTTTTAACCATCTCTTTTACTGGTTGTCCCCAATAATTACCTAAATGAAATAGATCCTTTGTTTTTTTTCAATGTTTAAAATAAGTTTTGATGGTTTAATGGATGTTTGGAAAAGGTAGAGGACCTTCTCAGAAAACTAGAATAATTTATGGTTTGAAGAGATGGTGCCTTTTTCTGATTTTGATTACAATTTGTGACCATATATTGTAAAAAAAATCCCTCCTTTTCACTTAAGATGACTACATTCAATGTTCTTCTGCAATAGTCAAGAGCTGATTTATTGTAGATTCACATCAAACATAACAGCAAACTTGGCCTATAGTCAAGAAGGTAATGCATTTGGTACCTTTGGAGAGTCTAGCTTATCATTATTTTTAGCCTTAAATTTTAGCAAATTATTGGAATAAATTTTACTAAGTTTTCTAATAAACATTTGGAAGATTTTGTCCATGTCTGACCTATTAAAGATGTTCACATCTTTTTATTTGCCTACCATGAGGCAGAGTATATTATGTTATGACATCCATCTGTCTGTCACCAGTTTCTTCGCTGCTCAAGCACAAATTGTTCCTCTCAAAGCCACTGTGACATAAAGAACAATGGTTTCTGCTAAGTAACATTAGTTATACGGACCTGAACAAAATTCTGTTCTTGGCTTCATTTTGATATTAAAATTCAAAAGGTCAAAATCACCATAACTGAAAAGAAGAAAATAAACTTTTTTTTATTAAGATTAAAGCCATGTTATTGACTGTACCTTTTGCAGATGACATATATTGGGTACAAAAGAGATCTATATATATTGGGTAAGAAAGAGATCTACATATATTGGGTAAGAAAGATATCTATATATATTGGGTAAGAAAGAGATCTATATATATTGGGTAAGAAAGAGATCTACATGTATTGGGTAAGAAAGAGATCTATATATATTGGGTAAGAAAGAGATCTATATATATTGGGTAAGAAAGAGATCTACATGTATTGGGTAAGAAAGAGATCTATATATATTGGGTAAGAAAGAGATCTATTTGTATTGGGTAAGAAAGAGATCTATAAATATTGGGTAAGAAAGAGATCTATATATATTGGGTTAGAAAGAGATCTATAAATATTGGGTAAGAAAGAGATCTATATATATATTGGGTAAGAAAGATATCTATATATATATTGGGTAAGAAAGAGATCTATATATATTGGGTAAGAAAGGTATCTATATATATTGGGTAAGAAAGAGATCTATATATATTGGGTAAGAAAGATATCTATATATATTGGGTAAGAAAGAGATTTTTATATACTGGGTAAGAAAGAGATCTATATGTATTGGGTAAGAAAGAGATCTATATATATTGGGTAAGAAAGAGATCTATTGGGTAAGAAAGAGATCTGTATATATTGGGTAAGAAAGATATCTATATATATTGGGTAAGAAAGAGATCTATATATATTGGGTAAGAAAGAGATCTATTGGGTAAGAAAGAGATCTATATATATTGGGTAAGAAAGAGATCTATATATATTGGGTAAGAAAGAGATCTACATATATTGGGTAAGAAAGAGATCTGTATATATTGGGTAAGAAGGAGATCTATATATATATTGGGGTCAAAAGAATAAGGTTACTGTGACAGAGAAAAGAAGCTTGGTTAATGCATGATAATTTTAGTTCAAGGTCACCTTGGGCAGAGTTTCTAGAGGGCCTGTACATAAAGCATTGAAGAGGCCTATGGTCAGAAAGTCAAAGGTCAGGTTTCAGACGTGTTTTGTTCTAGAATAATGTTGAGGTCATCAAGACCTGTTGATCGGCAATCTTCCGTGGCAACCATACCCTGCTAGTGCCCACAGAGAGGGCTATTAAAACTTGAATGGGTATATAATGACATTCAATGTACTCATGGTTTTCGATGATGTTACTTCAAGTCTGAATTTTTATAGACTCCCCTTCTTTTTTGTTACTATTACATTGCATTGCATTCCACCCCTGTTGAAACTTGTATTTTTTTTAATTAAAATAAATCCCAATGTTTTCTTAAACGCACTGACCATAATACTTAAAGGGATAGGTAATCTAAATTATTGAGGTATATGTTATATAGTATGTCACAATATGTGTACTGTTCTCAAAGATGTTTTTGAAATGTAGGGAACCAAATACAATCATATTGAATTCTCGTATTCTTCTTTTAGATGGAGAGCCCTTTGTGACTGGCTGTAACATTGATGGCTATATCCCCATGAGGTTTATATCAGGAACAACTCTAGTTGTCACAGGAGAGGTTGTCACAGACAGTATATAATCATCTGCTTGGAAGACAATAATGGAATTTGAGCTGAAAGTTTAAACTGAACTTTTTGTACATCTATGAACCCCCATCCATTTCTCGTATATTAGCCCTTGGCCATTTGACATTTTTTAGCCCTTGGCAATTTTACATTTATTAGCCCTTGGCAATTTTACATTTATTAGCCCTTGGCCATTTGGCATATATTAGCCTTCAGTCAAGGTGGCATTTATCAGTTATCATATACCAAGATACAAAGGAAATCTAACCAATTTGATCACCAGCTAGATTTAAATCAACACATAATCAAGTGGCTACCTAAACAATTAATTAGGCAAATAAAAATAATTTACATGTACAAATTCAGTCTTATTAACTTTAGACATTTTTTTCATTCAGCTTTTCTGAAATTTTCACAATAATGAATCTCAAGTCACTCACTGGGAAATTTTTCAAATAATAATAAACGTGGATTGTGCAGTCTTTTTTTCCAAGAGGTTAAAGTAATAACTATGTTTACAGTTTACATAAAGATGAGATTAGCTTCAATCTGATTTCCACTGTCCTACATGAAGATTTCTGAAAGCTACATTTCCATTAGCTAATTCAAAGGTCATCAGAACATGAACCCTAAGCAGTCACTGTCAAATCATTGATGCTGTTCATCTGTACTGCTCAGTCTCCCAATGTGAAGATACAAGACTTCATCTGATTGGCTGATACAATGAGTGATTATAGTAATAACAGATTACCAGCAGAACCAGAAGTGGTCATTGTCAGATCTTTATATAGGACAGTGGAGATCTGATTTTAATCAGATTGGATTAGCTTGGTCATTGTGATGTAATAAACCAATAACTCTTAAGAAAGCCATAATAATGAACTATACCACCATTTCTTCAGTACATTCAATGTAATATCACAAGTATGACTTTAAAATTTTACAGAAATTCAAGTTTTGAAAAGCTGCAGAAACAAAAATTGTTTTAGATTTGACTGAATGACAGAACACTGATTTCATCCTTATCAGACATTGAAAAACTTGGATACCATTTTATAGTGTACTGTCCCAATATTAGTATAATAGTGTCATTATTATCTGAGGTATAAATTTAACAAAATTTCATCCAGCTATTAATTTGGCAAATATTCTTTTGTATACAGCCAGTAATTGGCAAATATTATATTGCATAAAGCTGGTAGTTATCAAATATTCTAATGAATACAACCAGTAATTATCAAATATTCTAATGAATACAACCAGTAATTATCAAATATTCTAATGAATACAACCAGTAATTATCAAATATTCTAATGAATACAACCAGTGATTATCAAATATTCTAATGAATACAACCAGTAATTATCAAATATTCTAATGAATACAACCAGTAATTATCAAATATTCTAATGAATACAACCAGTAATTATCAAATATTCTAATGAATACAACCAGTAATTATCAAATATTCTAATGAATACAACCAGTAATTATCAAATATTCTAACGAATACAACCAGTAATTATCAAATATTCTAATGAATACAACCAGTAATTATCAAATATTCTAATGAATACAACCAGTAATTATCAAATATTCTAATGAATACAACCAGTAATTATCAAATATTCTAATGAATACAACCAGTAATTATCAAATATTCTATTACATACAGCCAGTAATTATCAAATATTCTATTCCATAAATCTGATAATTATCAAATATTCTATTACATACAGCCAGTAATTATCAAATATTCTAATGAATACCAGTAATTATCAAATATTCTATTACATACAACCAGTAATTATCAAATATTCTATTACATACAGCCAGTAATTATCAAATATTCTAATGAATACAACCAGTAATTATCAAATATTCTATTACATACAGCCAGTAATTATAAAATATTCTATTACATACAGCCAGTAATTATCAAATATTCTATTCCATAAAGCTGATAATTGGCAAATATTCTATTGCATACTGACAGTAATCGGCAAATATTCTTTTACATACAAAGACCTACCATATATACATGTATATCAATTGAATCTCAACTATCAGATGTTTAGACCCAGATCTTCTGCCACATGATGCTCATGTTAGGATTAATAAGCAGAACAGACAGACACCCTGACCTGCTGGTAGACTGTTTAAGAGCAGATCAGGGTTGGTGCTAATTTCAATTGGACCTTGACTTATAGGCAGTATTATACGGTAATATTTGTGAACAGGACAGACAATTGATGCTGATAATCAAAGACATAGCCATCCCATTTAGGTTTTTAGTTTCACATTTTCATTTGTTTATTCATACACAGACTGAAGTGAGAGGCGATGTTAAAAACAGCCCCTTATGTGTTGTTTTTATTGTCTGGTTTGAAATGGGTTTTTTTTAATTTTGTTTCTTTGATGTTTGAAGAAATTTACACCATCATTGTGATGAGAAGAGTAGTATTTTAATCATGGTAGTATTGTATTTTTGTAAACAATTTTATACTCATTCTATATTTTATAGTCCGTGTCATTTCATAACAGTTCAAACCATTCCAGTGACAAAACTTTTATTTTTCTTATACTCAACTTTCATGCATTGATCAATGGGAAGAATATAAAGTTACACAGCAATCTTGTTTTAAAAATATTGCGTTGTGTAAACTTTTCTTGTTTTATTTTAGCCAATAAAAAGTAAATATTTCCATGACAAAATTCAGTTGATTTCTCTGATGGTTGTTCCATTTAAACATACATGGTACCCAGGGAAGGCAGTTTTTTAAAACTATATACTAGGGTACTTTGATGTCAGAGAGTTCATATTTATATAATAAGAAAATTGTAAATTGCAAATATTAATGAGTACCCTACATTAAAAATGCCTTCTCTGGGTCCCATGTAAGTTTTACTGGAACAACCCTGACAGTCTGTATTTGCCTCTATGAAAACGCATTTCCTTAATTTTTTTATTATGCATGTTTGGTAACTTTTAAATGTACAAATCATAAATATTTCTCAAGTATAGTTTTAATTTCTGCAAATTAATCTTTATACAACCATTTCTTGCATTCAGATTTATTTTGCATCCTTTTTACTTTTCATGTTCTAAATCTAATGAGAGAAAATGATGATTATATTTTTAGTTTTGGCAAATAATTTTTTAGCTGATTTTAAATGTTTGTGTGTTTATACTTTGTATATACTGCATACTGACCCCACATTTTATTTGTAATGTGTTACAACTCAATTACTGCATATTATTTTACCCTATCCAGCTTATAACTATGTATTGTGTAGCATGTAAAACAAATATGACTGGTGCCATCATTCACATCCTGTTTGGGCCACAACTCACTAATTTGTTTAATTATGTTGATGTCATTCTATGAATCTCTTTATCTGATTAAATGCCTGGTAATTTCTCTTGGTGTATCTTTCTGTTGATCAAAAGAAAGATCCATGCACGAAAAACAACAAACCATATATTCCGTAATTAATACCCAAGGGGGCATTACATTTTCCATATATTTATTAGAGCATAATAGCGAAAGCTGTACTCTAATAAAGACCAAATATACATATGGGTACCTTTCTGCCCTGAATTCAGTCATTGTAAATATCAGCAGTTAAAATGATCAACAGATTTTCCCACTCAGCAGCTGTTTGAAGTAGCAATTGCAAATCTTTGAATTTGCTGCCAAATTGTTACATTGTGTTTTCATGTGTGCCTGTGACTTTAGAAATTTATACAATGATATATACATTGTAACATTTAGAACTAAATGTGTGCTTGTGACTAGAAATTATTACAATGATATATACATTGTAACATTTAGAACTAAATGTGTGATTGTGACTAGAAATTAATACAATGATATATACATTGTAACATTTAGAACTAAATGTGTGCTTGTGACTAGAAATTAATACAATGATATATACATTGTAACATTTAGAACTAAATGTGTGCCTGTGACTTTAGAAATGTATGCATTGTTATATACATTGTAATATTTTAACGGTACATGTGTGCCTGTGACTTTAGAAATTAATACATATATGTATACATTGTAACAGTATGATTAACTGAGACTGCTGCAGTATTTTGTATTAACCATGGATCTAAAGCACACAGGTATTGAAAAGTACAGGTCTTGCACTGCATCTGTTAAAAATATTCTATTCTTTAAAAAAAAAAAAATAGTTGAGGGTATTAATTAGGGAATTTATATTCAATCTTTAATCAGAATACAAGTTTGACTGCTGTTTTTTTTAGTCTAAATCCATTTAGAGATAAAATGTGTTACTAACCTATTCAGTTTGAGTGAAAACTAGATGTAATTTGTACATCATTTTTGTGATGTGGCATCCATTGCCTTGCTTGATTCAGTATCAGTTTTTGTGCAACCATTGCAATGTTGTATGCAGTTATGCCTCAGTCTGTATTGATTCACATACAGAAATCATTCAACAAAAAATTGGTAAGCAGTTTTGACTGTGGTTTCAACATGCAGACCATTACTGTCTTGTTGTTTACCTGGTCATAAAGTCATTTGATCTTATGGCATGGCTTTGTCTTGTGTGTGTCATTCACTTATCAATAAAAACTACTAAACCATTTTCAACCTAAATTGTTAGACATAATCATGGCATGAAGGCCTTTCAGTGGTTTACAAGTGATGTCAATCTGGTCAGTGGCCTGCATATGATGTCAATCTGGTCAGTGGTCTACATATGATGTCAATCTGGTCAGTGGTCTACATATGATGTTGATATGTTTGGTGGTTAACAAATGATGTTCATCTGTTTAGTGGTTTACAAATTACGTCAATCTGTTCAGTGGTTTACAAATTACGTCAATCTGTTCAGTGGTTTACAAATTACGTCAATCTGTTCAGTGGTTTACAAATTACGTCAATCTGTTCAGTGGTTTACAAACGATGTCAATCTGTACAGTGGTCTACAAATGATGTTCATCTGTTCAGTGGTTTATAAATGATTTCAATCTGTTCAGTGGTTTGCAAATGTCAATCTGTTCAGTGGTTTATAAGTGATTTCAATCTGTACAGTGGTTTACAAATGTCAGTCTGTTCAGTGGTTTACAAATGATGTCAATCTGGTCAGTAGTCTACAAATGTCATTCTGTTCAATGGTTTACAATTGTCAATCTGGTCAGTGGTCTACAAATGATTTCATTATGTACCGTGGTCTACAAATGATGCCAGTTTGTTAACTGGTCTACAAATGATGTCAATCTGCCATTAGATATGACCACCATTACACACAAAAAAAACTTGATCTTCTCAAGAACTTCTCACCATACTTTAGCCGAATTTGACAAAGCGTTGTCATGAAAGGCATTCATTTCTATACAGATGTTGATTGACTGAAAGCATTGTCATGAAAGGCATTCATTTCTATACAGATGATGATGTTCGGCTGTCATAAAAAAAAGATAAAAACTTTTAAATGATTTCTCAGAAATCACTGGGCCGAATTTAGCATACTGGCATGAAAGGCTTTCAAACTAATGTGAATGATGCCTATCCGTCATCAAATAAGACCACAATTTCTAAAAATACAAATTTAAATTCTTTTCAAGAACTGCTCAGTGGAATTTGCAATTTTGTTTACAAATTTTCTGCCATCAGCTATGGCTACCATTCAAAAACTAGAAAAACCTGAAAAGAAACCACTGAACAGAATTTAATCAAATTTGACAAAGCATCATGGCATAAATGGCTTTCATATTTTGTATCAATGATATATGCACATCAAAACTTTTGCCACCTAAAGCTTTTAAGCAACTTGATGTAAATATAATCTTGACAGAATGTCAGCAACTTTCAAAGAAAGAATCATGCCATGCAAGCCTTTGAATAACTGAAAGCTGATTTTGATGTGGCATCATGTATGGATGAAAATATCCATCATAGAGAAACCTTAAAACACTTTTCACTATGTTTCCCAAATGAAAGTATCCACTATAGAGAAACCTTGAAACGCTTTTCATTATGTTTGCCAACTTGAGATTTTGTGGTCAAGTACTCTTGCATTTGACTCTTAGGCAGATTTTGTCTAGGTGAGTGATCTCAAGCCCACTTGGACCTCTTGATTAATATTCCATTTTTTAAAAATATAATTATTATTGTTCAACATGTTGATTGATTTATTCTCTATCAAATTTTAAATACTAACCCCATACCATTTTATGATATTTGTTTTTTTATTATCATATTTGACTATTTTTATCTTCTGAAAGGTACTATGCATGTATGATGTTTGGTTCTTTTTCATCCTTCAAATTATGAAAATAAATCCCAAAGATGGATGTCAATGGCTTGTTGATTACCATTTTTAGAGAAGTTCCAAAACAAGCATCAATCAAAAATATTCTGCTAGACATGTTTTCACCTTGTGTCAAGAGATAATAAAATTGGAATTTTTTTTTTGCTTGTTTGTATTGTTTGGTTTAAGTAATAATAATATTATCCACATGTTAATATTTACATGCCCAGAAAGGAAGAAATTCATGTTTTTTGTCTTGCTTGTGATCACTTCTGGCTATGATGGTAGACAAAAGATACTGATATTTGACTTTCAAATAAGAATCTTGCTGTTGAATATAAAGATTCTTTTTTGAAAGTCACATACCAGTATCTTCTTTATAGTTACAGTAGTCACCTATAGTTTTGGTGTGACTACCTAATGTGTTTCACCTGCTTAAGCAGAGTATAACTTTATTATATCGTCAGTGTCTACCTCAGGTGAAAAATGAGTTTTCAAATCCAGTGCTATTTCCAGAAATACAGACTTACAGTAGTTTTACCTTTGGCATACCCACAAGGGTAATGTTATCAGTAAGGTCATAAACTAAATTTGTCCGTTGATTTCCAATATCAGAAGATGTTTAAACGATTGAGAATGGTGAATCTAAAAACTAGATAACAGTATATTTCTTACAATAGTTCTGTGTCATGTAAAATGGGCAAATCAAAACACTTTCTTGTAATTTTCAAGAAATGTCCCTGATAATAATTCTTTAGAAGACTGTCATCTCCACATCTTAACATTCCAGCAGTACTCTAAGAATGAAGTAGTCACCCTAGTCACATCAGACTGGCAAGATCAAACTGTCAGCATCTGTGTGGTAAAGAAAATACAGTATAGTAACCCTGATACAATCAAATTTTTTTAAATGAAAGATTCAAATAAATTTAAAACTCTGCAGCTATGTGACAACTGAAAATATATAAAACATGCAACAAACCACACCACCCCTAAACAAGAAACAATCAATCTCTTGCAAAAGTATTAAATGCTTGATCATTAATAAGACTAGGGATCATCAGAGAATCCCAATACATCACAATTAAGCTTGTCAAGAGCTGATACAGACTGGTCACTCAGCATGGATAATAAATAAGTACAGCCAGAGGAAATAATAAAAGAATGGAGATGCCATATTGAGTGCCTAACACACACACACAATATAGTGAACTACAACAAATTTCACAATTTCGATTTATCCAGTGATGATCTGCACCCAGTCTCAATGCTCCCTATCCTGGATGAATCAGTCTCAATCCCTCCCTATCCTGAAATTATCCGTCTCAAGCCCTCCCTATCCTGGAAGTATCGGTCTCAACCCCTCCCTATCCTGGAAGCATCAGTCTTAATCCCTCCCTATCCTGGAGGTATTAGTCTCAGCCCCACTTATACTGAAAGTATCAGTCTCAACCCCTCTTATCCTGGAAGTATCCGCCTCAAGCTCTCCCTATCCTGGAAGTATGTCTCAACCCCTCCCTATCCTGGAAGTATCAGTCTCAACCCCACTTTTAATGGAATCATCAGTCTCAACCCCTACTATCCTGGAAGTATCAGTGTCAACTCCTCCCTATTCTGGAATCATCAGTCTCAACCCCTACGATCCTGGAAGTATCAGTCTCAATCCCTCCCTATCCTAGAAGTATCAGTCTCAATCCCTCCCTATCCTGGAAGCATCAGTCTCAACCTCTCCTATCCTGGAAGTATCAGTCTCAACTCTCCTTATCTGAGAAGTATCAGTCGCAACCCCTCCCTATCCTGGAAGCATAAGTCTCAACCCCACTTATCCTGTAAGTATGTCTCAACCCCACTTATCCTGGAAGTATGTCTCAACCCCACTTATCCTGGAAGTATGTCTCAACCCCACTTATCCTGGAAGTATGTCTCAACCCCACTTATCCTGGAAGTATGTCTCAACCTCACTTATCCTGTAAGTATCAGTCTCAACCCCTCCCTATCCTGGAAGTATCAGTCTCAACTCCTCCCTATCCTGGAAGTATCAGGGGTGGAGCATGTTATCAGGAAGCTGTCACATAACAATGCTCCAAATCACTTTGGCATGATCATAAAACTTATAAAAATATGGCGGCGTGCCAGGCTATATACATTACCAGACTTTGACTGATTCATCCAGATAAGTGACCAAAAATACGGGAAAGACCATACTTTATCCAATAAATAGAGGGACAGCATGGTGACCATACTTTACCCAATAAATACAGGGACATCATGGTGACAATGATTATTAGCAAACTAATAATAGCCGTTTCATCCCCACTAAAACAGTAATCTGACCCCTAAATAAAATGAAAGGGGTTTCACACAAAATTCTCCTATCCATACAGCACTAATGGTGTCCAAAACAATGAGCCATGAAATACAGACAAGATGCTCGCCCTGCACAGCCTTGTCGATGAAAAAGCCTTTCATGTCATATTCATGTTATTTGAATGCCTTCTGAAGAAGCTATATACACAATATTATAGAATGAATATATATATATATATATATATATATAATAGGATTTAACACCATTTTTCATCAAAAGATAGGTGTTGCGACTCTGGTCACAAACTTAGGAACCGAAAAAAATATAATCAACCAGTGTAATACTTAACAAATAATATAATTATCAAAGTTATAAATTAAAATGTGAGTGAAACTCGCAGTATTTGGAAGAGAATCCAAAATAATCCCGATAAAGTTCTAGTCATAAAGAATGAAAAGATCATAAAAATTTCAAAACCAGAAATGTACTGGTCCGCCAAGAATCATATGATGTCATCGTCCAGAACTGTTCTGAATAAATCACAACGGCTCCGGAGTAATAATTATATAGTCCCAATAATGAGCACCTTTATTTCCATTTAACAGTCCGAAACGTCTGCAGACTTACAACAGGAACCCAAGAAATGAGGATGACTCCAAAATCGGAATGAATCTGATTGTTCAATTCCCTCCTTAAATACACCTCTAAAATATACCCCCACATGACTGATCTCATTACTCATTTTGCCTCGAAAACGCCTATTCATGTGATCTCGCCCAACCAATGGAAAGTTACTGAATTCTTCTAGAACAGTTCAAAAACGCATTAGGCAATGAGAAATTAATCCGAAGGTGCAATTAAGTCTTATTATAAAGATTATTATTAATAACTGTCGACACATACGTCCACGTTTGTTGATGAATCCAATGTAATTTTACGCTCTTTAATGGACTCTGGTCAGGTAGGCAACATCTTAATATATTGTAAATAATTTACAACCATGAACTTCTTTTACAAAAAATAAATAAAATTATGTACCAGGAGTTGTAACCAAACAGCATATATATACATAACATTGCAGCCAGTATAACTGATGGAGGAATAAGCCACAGACCCACGGAAAACTAGTGCCAAGGTTTTTTTCCGCATACCCACATTGACCGATTCCGAGATTCCAATTCACACAGACAGAGGTGAGCAGCATAATCCTATTATCTTTGAAAAACTATCATTAAGATAAACCGACTCAACAAGCCATTTTCGTATTTACAAGTAAGCAGACATTAAGAGATATAAAGGATAAAATACAGAATGGGAGTAGAGCGCTTTATTCCATCACAGGAGCAGGCCTTGACGGAAAACACTTTTTTGTCAGCTTCTGCTCAAGTCCACAAGCTTTATACGGCCTAAAGTGAGACTGATCTCCACAGCTGAACTGGGAACAATGAAACAGTCAGAACTAGATATTCTTTGTCAGATGCATTATCTTCCAGAGAGATTCCCCATAGACACCCATGTAGAAATGAAAGCCATGTCACTCTTCACTAGGCAGCCTGTATCACTGGAGTTTGAGAGTGCAAATATGCAGCATTGAACAATGTGGGCAGAAACAGCTAATTTACCTACATGAGGAAAACCCTACAACAATATTCCCTTCCATCAGTCTTCAGCTAAATTTCTTAGGACAGAATTTTTAGTAAAATTAATAAGATTGCCATTTTCTTTGAATTGTATTAAAGTAATGTTTAATTTATTTATATTTAAGTAAGTTTCTAAAATATATTAAAGGTAATTTCATTTGTTTTTGTAGCACAACTATATAGAATAGAAATGGTTGCTGCGCAAGTGAAAAAAGGCAATGTATATAGCCATACTGCATAAGACTGATAAAAATAACTAAGAGCTTTGCTAATGTACAGTGCTGTGTGGAAATGTATAACGAAAAAACAGTATACATGCCATTTCGCCGATCGGCTAGAACTTCTAGGTTACATCAGTAAAAATATATATTCTGTAACCCAGACATTGCCGAAAGTCCAATTCGTTTAATAAAAGTGGAGTAACCTTTTTCTAAATAACTGCTGAATGACACAAAACAAAATGGCTTCCAACTAATGGATATCCATATTTGGTATGACGTCGCCAAACAAATATAAATAAACCACAAGACTAAGTCTTATGACGTAAAACCAATTGGTTCCTACCTATTGAAACTGGTTCTTACCGGTTGAAGAACAGCATCTTTTTCTGACTGGTACATGGAGGGTATGACCTTGTCTAACCCTGAATCTGGCCGAATGTGTATAAATACAGATGCGCAATTGGCTCAGGTCAGTTTTTCCATATCAGCAGAAAATAGATGTTTAACTTCTCATTACAGGTAGGAACTATGTATGTCGTAACTTCTTTTAGAAATAGGTATTTTTAATGTTTGAGATTTTAATGGTAAAATTGTTTTGTTTGCAACATTGCTACTAATTCTTTTATTTATAATATATTGTAATATAATGTTTAATGCTTTAAAGAATTCATATTTAATTATATTTATGTAATTTTTATTATAAAAGTTGAATTGCTACCAACTTCATGTTTAGATTTAATGTTGAAATAAAGTATTCTTTAAGCAAGAAAGAATAATATCTAGCAATATATTCTAAATCAATATTCTTTTTTAAAATAAGTAAAATGCATTTCTTTAAATTAATTGTTGCAATAATTACAGTTATTACATTTTATACTTTGGCTATCTTGAAATTGATTGAGAATTAACTATTTGTATAATATTCTAAAATGCAGAAGTTATACGAATAAATGAAGTTGGAAAGCTTAATAAGGAAAATGTAATATGTATTTCATGAATTTTTATCATAAAGTTTTTAGAAGTGTTTCTAGAATGTAGTGATATATGTGTGTTGATTCTTTAAATAAAGTTTTTCCGTATCAGCAGAAAATAGATGTTTGACTTCTCATTACAGATGCAGCTGTGACTTATCATCGTGGCGACACCTCTCTCTCTCTCTCTCTCTCTCTCTCTCTCTCTCTCTCTCTCTCTCTCACCATGGACGTTGACGTTACTTAACTAACAAGTAATTCCTTCTCATAGCAAGAAATGAGAAGAAGGTTATGAAAAGCTAATCACAACATACATAACAAAAACCTTCACAACAAGAAACAACAAACCTTTTTTCATAAAAAATTCATAACCCTTTCCACGCAAACAAAGAGGGAAGTGGGAAATGTATGGTTAAGGAGGAAACTGACTCATATTGGCTCAAGACACCAGAAGATGCTAAACTTAACAAAACAGTCACATAGATCCTGAATGTGAAATACAACCCTTTGGACATGTCAAATTATCACCTTCACACACACACACACTAATGGTAAAAACTTTGCTTAAAGGAAATGGTTGTCAAAGAGCAGGACACACACACACACACACACACACACACACTAATGGTAAAAACTTTGCTTAAAGGAAATGGTTGTCAAAGAGCAGGATACGTTCAACATCATACCAGAAATTAAGGCCTTGAATGGAAACCAATGCGATGGCTGGTCGATCAAAATAGGCTTATCGGCCGTAATATTTTGAATTTATTGAATCAAAATGTTTCTTTTTTATGCACCCATCACAAAAGGAAAAGGCTAAGTCATGGACGCCCGCCCGGCAAGGGGGAGAGGAAGGTAAGTGCACAAACGCCACCTCGATTAAACCTCTAAACCTGTTTTGTCCTACATCCGTAAAACTTAATAGCTGACCACACCACATTCCCTACCCCCAAAAAAATAATTATGCGAGAGCCCCTGGGCTACGTAAGTGCGAGCCAAAGAGCAACAATGTTTTAATTTTATATTACAAATATAAACAACTTGCCGAAATTTAAAAATACAATCAAATGCATGCCACAAAAAAAGAAAAGCTTTAAGCTACCTATCAGAAATAGGTGCAATATGAATGATGCAATATGTTGTTTTATTGGATGAAAAACATGTACCTTGGCACACGTGTTTAAACTGATATGAACTGCCTGTATGCGACAATCACGTTCAAGAATGGAAAGACCCTTGTCAAAAGCAAATTATCTGGACATCCATAATACAGAGTAATAAGCGTTTGGCCTTCTACCGGAAACGTAGGTGTGGATGTAAAATGCTTCGGTTGGATGAAAACGCAGTTATCCGCCCTCTAATTCATCTGCATGCACCTATCAAATTCCCAGACGCAAACGTTTTTGCTGAAAGGAAACATTCAAGCAAACGCACACAAAACTATTAGGTTGCTATGAGAAAATCAAAACCTTTGAATGAAAAATTGGTCGGTTGGCTGAAAAACAATAGTGTTGACGGTCCTTGAACTCAACTTGCTGCATGCACCCATCTGTTTCCTCAATGAAAAACCTAGTACAGAAAGGTAAAGGATACGCAAGTGCATATCCAAGATCATCAAGCGATTTGCTCCCCGTTTGATATCCCAAACTTTCAATGAAAAGATGCAGTAATTGAGTGGATGAGAATAGAGATATCCACTCTTGTATTGAAATGGAGTTCAAGAATAGAAAACACCCTGTCGAAAGGAAAAAGCTATCCAAATGCATGCAGAAGTGCTGGAACTGTTAAAGTCCTACCAAAATCAAAAGCATTGAATGGAGAAGGGAAAAAAATGTGTTGGTTGATTGGATGAAAACAACTTAAATTGTAATCCTTTTCCAAGCCAGTTTTGTTAGATCATTTTATTTCCTAAACATTATGTGCAATATTACGTTCTTTCTCGACAGGCCACTTCAGTAGAGACCAAGTTGTTTAATACTAAATTTAATTACATTGTGTTTTTTTCTTTCTTTGTTTAAATGTTCGGTTTCTATTATACTTCATATCATGATTCAATTATACAACATTGATTATTAATCGACTAGCTAAGGGATTCATCAACGCAGCGACACATTTGGAAAACACAATGATAAAGCATGCATGTATTTCAGAGAAGGATGACCGGGAGTGAGTGATGATGCAGATAGAACATTGACAATAAGTCTGCATCTTTCTACACACATGGGAACCGCAATAGTAATTTGATAGTGTGCACGACTCGTAATCAAAGGGTAGCGGGTTCAATACCCGCCAAGGCTAGTCCAGATTGGCTGCATATAACTGTCCTTTAATATACCACGGAGCTTCTAACAACGCCTCTATGAAAGTTGGGACATAATCCATCACAGACTTCTTCAGAAGCAAGAAAGATGCGAAGGAGCTGTGATAGAAAGAGCAAAAATAGCAGTAGTATGAGCAAATAAAATCAATAACAACAATTCCTCATTATGCAGGACGAAAACCGGTGAAATGGGAGCCAATGCACCTAGTCCCTCAGTCTCCGTTAGAAGAAGTAATACCAACTACATCCAGATTTGTTGTTGCTGTGGAACATAGAACGGGGGATGTAGTTGTCCTTGATATGGAAACAGAGACAGTACTAAAAAAATTTCACATATTTAGTTTTGTTTACACATTCGTCTTTTGATTCATCGTCGACACCGAACTTATATCCCCTTTACCCTTCTGTCCCATTCATGGTTTGTGTGTGTGTGTGTGTGTGTGTGTGTGTGTGTTTCTCTCCTCTTCCCCTGATATCCTACTTTGGGTCATTATAGTTCTTTTGTAGCTTTGCAGGGATTTGGTTTCTGTTTAACCCCATTTACTTTACATCCTAGTTAACACAATTTATAGGGGCTCAGAGTGGCCGGGTGGTCTAAGGCGCTCACAGTTACGGATCACTGCCATCTCACCTCTTTCTGCGTGGGTTCGAGTCTCAGATTCAGCCAATGTGGGTCTTTGAGAAAGCTTGCCAGTAACTCCTCGTGGGTCGGTGGTTCTTTCCGGGGGTCTTCCCGGGTTCTTCCTCCACCATGGCCGCCATATATAGTGTGCTGAAAAATGGCGTTAAACCCTACAAGAACACAATTTATACGACTTGTGTATGTTAGTCAGTACGCATGGATGTAGTAAATCAATATGTGATCATTCAAGTCAGTATTTTCATATTATCTTTATAAGATGCCTCGCACCGTCCCCAATGTTAAACCAATTTACTACTGTTCAAAACAGGTAATATTACATTTTCTTATCAACATAATGCTAGTTATGTTGTCAACGAAACAAATTTAAAACTGGCATCTATAAAGTTAATTCCCACTATCGCCAGACATCTAGGTCTGTCGGCGGAGCAGCACTTTACTATTTGTATTGGTTCATTCAATAGGTAAGTTAACTTAATGTGATTTACACTTGAGTCTTTAAGATTTGACTGATCCTGCATGTAGGTTGGTTCATATTTAAGAACGCAACTGCTTATATCATGCACAGAAGATTGGAGCAAACTGCTTTACCAAATGACATGTAGAGTCAGCTGATCTAGACTTGTATCGAACCCGCTACTATTAGATTACAAGTCTCTAACACTATCAAATGGCTTACCGCGGTTCCTATGTATACAGAACTAGACATACTGATCAAACACATCGATAGTACAGCATCAATGACGCCTAATCATCTAAAAACGAGTGACGGCTAAGCCTAAAACATACTAACCCATTTCTTTTTAATAACAATAGAAGCAAAATAATACAATCTTACTAAATGACTGTATATAACAGTTTAAATATTTAATTTTGTAACTTCCATCACAGCACTGGTGTAATATACTGGGTACGTGATGCATACAGTAATTCACTGTTCATTTAGACAAATCTGCAAGCGAGTCTAAAATGTATGTTGGTTGTAAATTTGGCATTGCCTTCAACGTCTCCAGGGTGGTACTTCCAGTCAAAACCAAGGCACTATCAATCCCTACGTTCTTAGCGAACGCTATGTCTGCCTTCAGACTGTCACCTATAAATACTGTACGCTTCTTTACTAAACTGGGGTACTGCTCTACGATACAGTCAAACATCAATGTATTAGGTTTGCCCAGCACTACTGGTTCTCTCTTTGACGCCGCCGTCACTGCTGTTACTAAGCAACCAGTCAAGGGCTGACGACGATTTGGCGCTATCAAAACACCAGACTCTATGTTATTTGTAGCGATATATAGACAAGAGTTGTCCGTCAAGTAGCTCGCCGCTTTAAATATCTTGTTGTAATTTAAAAACTCATCGAAACCAATCAGCACAGCACCAACGTCATCTGAAAATTTCATTTTTAAAAGTTCCTCCGGATTAGACGATGGATTATCAGGATCGGGTCCATAGCCAAAGTGGTCGATATTAAGAAGGTCCATTTCTTCAATCATACCCTTACTTCCGAGCACATAAACTTTCTTTGTCACATTAGACACTTTCTTTAAATAAACAGCGGCAGCGTAAGCAACACCAAAGATATTTTCAATCGCGGCCTCGAAACCATATTTCTTAAATTTCTCAACGTACATGCTTCTTCCGTGCATACTGTTGTTGGTCACGTAGAGTAGTCTTTTATTCAGAGAATGCAACAGTTCAATCGTCTGCGATATCCCGCCAAGAGGGGTCACGTGATCTGTCTGCCACAGAACGCCATCGCAGTCCAAAAGAAAGTTGTCGTACGATGTTAAGAAATGTTCGAAGTCGTGCCGATGTATCAGTCTTTGGGGCAACTTTGCCTTATACTGTACTCCGTCAGTACAGAACAGTCTTTTATTAACTGTATCTAACATATGTCGAGCTCTGCTCAACTTACAGAGATGATTTGCTATGTTCATCATCGTCAACGAGACGTGGTACAGTAGAAACAGTCCTAGTTTTCGTTTTCTGTTAAGCTCCAACTGTCAGTGACAATTTATGACGTACCCAATGAAGCAACTTTATCTCGCAAATTAAAATATCCCTTTCTCAAACAGGAATAAATTCTCCTTTCGTAAGGATTTCGTGCACAGTAAATACAAGTCTCCAACAGACAACAAATAAGATAACATTTCACAAATGAACACGTATTTCAGTGCATGTAACTCTTGGGCGACAACTTGGGATAACGACAAAATTTGGAATCCAGAAATATTGCACTCTAACTTGAGAAATCTTATGTTCCAGCAAAGCGATTTAAATACATTTGAACACCTGTGTTAGTTAAGTGAGTACGTATACGAGAGACAATGTTTGAAAGATTATATATACAGTAGACTATTAGTTCGTACATCTATTATTCAAATAGAAACTATTCGTCCAGTCCCGGCTAAATTTTATCATAATAATATTATTCAGGACTTTGTATAACACCTAATCTTAGAAGCTCTAAATGCTTTACAATATATATATATATATATATATATATATATATATATATATATATATATATATATATTACTACAAAATCAAAAAACCAAAACACCATGAAATTAGAAAGAAAAAATCAATAACAACGCAATGCTGAAAATATATATTATGAAACATTATTAGGTCTTTTTAAGTTTGTTCTTGCAGTCGAAAAAGGTGAGTTTTAAGAGCAATCTTGAAAGGAATCACTGTCTTTGTTTCTAATTTTAATGGGCAATTCATTCCACGTTGTTAGGCTCTGGTATGCAAAAGAATGTTGTCCATATTACTTCGTTTTCATAGTGGGAATAACGAGTATACAATTGTCAGAAGAGGAGCGTAAGTATCTTGCTGGTGTATACACATGGGTGATATCAGATAGGTTTGTTGAACTGATGTCCAACAGTGAAACGTAACACAGACAGCAAATTTTGTATTTGATTCTGAATCGAATGGATAGTTCAGAGTCAGGTACGGAGCAGCGGAGAGGTGTGTTCTGATAGTGATACTCTAAGAATGATCTGAGCAGCTGTGTTTTGATTTTTTTGGAGTAGATATTGTGACGAACCAAACAGAATTGAGTTACAGTAATCCAGTCTTGAAAGTACTTGAAGCGATTGCAAGGGTTGCAACATTCCCTCTAAGCTGCGCGCGCAGCTGCTCAGGCATCCCCGCTCAGCTGAATTGTTAATTTTTGCTCAATCCAACGTTAAATTTTGCTCGTCTCCGTAATGCTTGCGCAGTGCAGCAAGCACTGCGCACACATCTACCATTCCCTTAGAGAGAACGTCGAAGGGTTGGGGTGGGGTACTTCCAATATATTAATTAAAATATTATGGAAGCTCCACCCTGGCTCGTGAAGTTCTAAAGTTAAATTGCTGACGAAATAGATGTACAACTCTGAGCCCCAGTCAGCAATGCCGACGGTTAAATTATAGAGAACACGAAGATGAAATTCAAAATAATAACAATTTAATAAAGTCGATAATTTTAAACGATAAACTCAATCACTCGTCTTCCAAGTGACAGCCTACTTCATCCCGTGATTTACAGTGTGAGTTCTATTTTCCCCTGGCTTTTGGTATTGTTTAATCTTCATACATTCTACATACAATAATTGGAGTTGCATCAGTTGATAATTTTGGTAACTTTTAAATATACGTGGAATCGTGGAAAAACACAACCATCTGTCATGTGACCATTGTGAATTTTGGGCTAGATATGGATGTCACTAATTACGGGTATGTGTCTAAAGTGTACGCTGATGTGTTCCGCATGCAGCAGAACAGGAGACATCATACCCACAGATCACCCGTCAGTACCAACACAGATTAGAGGTGGGGGTGATTTAACAGACCAGTCGACCCCGCAATTAATTTCACATACGATTGCAAGTAGTGTATGGGGATACTCTAGCGTCAATGGGAAAATCCTATGTAAAACAGCTTGGGAACATCTAGCGTCAAGGGGAATTTAACATGGTGGGACTATCTAGCGTCAAGGGAAATTTAACATGGTGGGACTATCTAGCGTCAAGGGAAATTGAACATGGTGGGACTATCTAGCGTCAAGGGAAATTGAACATGGTGGGACTATCTAGCGTCAAGGGGAATTGAACAGAGTGGGACTATATAGCGTCAAGGGAAATATAACATGGGAAATAAAACAAGGAAAAAAGGGGTGGCAATGAAAGCTACTATCTTTTCGAGACTTATGAGTGGCCCTGAAAAGGACCGTTAGGTGTAATGTTAACGTTGTCTTGTTAACACAGAGGACATCTTACAGATCTTCTTCTCTTCCTTAAACTTCTCCTTACTGTGGGTCCATAGAAGAGAACTCTCTTCAAGCAACCTTGTCTTTCCACATAGACTCTTCTCTTCCAATAGGCTGTCTCCGTCCTATCAATGACACTCCATGATGATCTGACATACATGGGTATGTCAGTCCTAAACAGCATACTTGACACAAGGGTTGACGATTCAACATTAGTCCACATCTTCTGATGAGAACAGGTGAATTGAATGCCGTGTACTGCGGTTATTTATAGGGGAAGAGCGGATTGAAACGGCTTGAGTGTATCCACCAATCCAAACGTGCGTTACAAAAGTCAGACACAGCCATCCAATCGGAAGAGAGCAGTCTGTGACGTCACCTTTTCTATATAGAGGTACTAGCGCCTGTGCGCAGTCAATCGATTCAAGAGAGTTGTCAATCATGGCGGACAGTAAGAAGACAATGAATTGGAGTGAGACAGGAGTAGAGACAGCAAGTCATGGACCAACAGTGACTACTAAAGTCATGACAAATCTACATCCAGAAGAAGTGGATTTTAACTGGGATATTGTGGATTTTTTAACATCGCAAGAATTTATTCCGGAACCTTCGTTGCCTTCTGTATCTTCTTATGGACACGTCGATGATTTTAAGCAGAGACAAAAAGAAGCATTGGAGCGATTTTTACAACAACAGAAAGTAGAAGAACAAGCTTTTCTTATGCAACAGCAGGAAGAAGAAGAAGCAAGAAGAAAACACCAGGAAGAAACAGTAGCAGCAACGGAGAAGAATGAAGACCAAGGACAGAAAGAAAATAGTGAAAATCAAACGGTTACGACGGTACTTTTAGATATTTTAGCTGAGTTAAAGAGTCTGAAACAAATGTATCAGACTTCTTTATCACGACCGAAGAGAAAAAGACCTTCTCGAGCGAAACAACCCGATCTCTCTGTGACTACGTCTACCTTACCACCGTTAGTGATTTCTACCAAATCATTGACAGGAACCACCAGTCCCGAAGTAGGCCTTGGCCGTGGCAAAGGCTTAAGACAGCTCAAGAGGATTTCATCCCGTTTCTGAGTTTGTTTTGTTTTAAATACACAAAACACCAACGGTCCTTTTCAGGACCACTCCAATTATTTCGAAAAGAAATACTATGTCAATTGCCTATTTCAATGAAAACTCAAAAGTCCTTTATGTTTTTAAAAACCCATGATGTACGTGTGAGTGAATGAATGTGTGAGTGTAGGTAATTATACTATCAAATCAAAACCAAGAGACACTTACGTTTTTTCTCTTTAGTTTATTCTAGTACAAACGACACAATTCAATATCACAACATAACATAACACAAGACCACTTTAAAAAAGTTCATAGGTTTTCTTCTGTTTCACTCTTTCTGTTTTTTCATTTTCTTTACTGTCACAGCTTTTTTTTCTTCCTCTTCACTTTCGTTTCGTCTTCTTTTCTTGTTTTTGTGAACGTGACGGGGTTCTTCCTTGGAGGAGGGTACCTCTTTCTCCTCCTGTTCAGAATTTCTTTCCTCCTCCTCCTCCTCTTCCTCCACCTCCTCCTCCTCCTCCTGCTCCTGTTGTTTCTTAGGGCAGTTTGGAGACCAATGTCCTTTCTCTTTACAATAATAACAGGTATCTTGACTTTTGTCTCTATTGTAGCCTTTTTTATTTTTGTTACGATCTGAACATTCTGTAGCCCAATGTCCTTTCTTCTTACAGATATAGCAAGTATCTTGACTTTTATCTCGATAGGAGGGAGAGTAGGCTGTCGGCTGGTCTGACGAAAACTTTCGTATGACCCCACGTAAAGCTCTAATGAGAAGTTCCACTTGTGTAGGTTCTTCCATCGTTCTGGTCAATGTGAGAGTGAAAGGAATACTGAACCGTTAGACACTAACCCTTTATATATATATGCACGGATCGAACATGAATATATAGGGGTTATGGTCTTTAAAAGGTAGTCATTTGACTTTTTGCAGACAAGATGAAAAGGTCACATCATGCTGTGGAGAAAGGAAAAGACAGTAAGAGACAGAAACGTAATGTATCGCCTAGTACAGTAGCTGAAGTCTTGGCTCAAATTCATGCCAGTGATTTTGAAGATGACATGAGTGAGCCCGAATTTACACCTAAGCAATCGACGTCCAAGCAAAGTACACTACCCTTAGTTAACCCTGAAAATTACTATCACATTCGAGAGACAGAAAAGCGTTCCTCTCGAAAATTTAGAACAACGGCTTACACGTATGCCGTAAAGTTTAAAGATTTCAAGTCCAATGTACCTTTGGAGAATACAGAAGGGTTCATTACTGAGGTGTGGGATTCTGTGTTAACTGCACTGAAACAGCAATGTCAAGCCAAAGAAGACGATCGCTTGAGACTTTCTATTCATCACGATAATTTAAAGTCTCCCGTTTGGATCGAATTTACTAGTCCATCAGAACTGACACCTTCTAAAGTCATTGACAAAATTCAACATGTGCAACAATCCAATGACAAGTTTCACATTGACGATGGAAAAGCCACACTGTTCATGACCCACGTGTCTCTTCCCCAGGGGACAGGACGCAAAAAAGTATTATTGGTCGACAGCCTTCGCAGCACCAAACTAAGTCTCGTCCGAATTAACAATCCTCAAGACCAGATGTGTTTAGCCCGTGCTGTCGTCGTGGGACGAACGTATGCCAACAAGAACGACACGGTAGAATGGAAAAGAGCCTGGAAAACTATTCAACAATCGGACCGAGCCAAACAACGAAGTGAAGCAGAACTCCTGTTACAGCAAGCGGGGATATCCAAAGACACTCCTTGTGGCATTCCAGAAATGCAACAATTACAAGACGTCTTGGCTCCACGTTACACCTTGAAAGTACACCCTCAAGAAGTGCGTGGACCTCTTTTGTTTCGAGGCCACGATTTCAAAGACGGAAAATACATTCACGTCTATCATCACGATGGTCATTTTGATACCATTACCAGTATCACTGGATTCCTGGGATACGGTTACTACTGTGAAAAATGTGACTATGGTTATAACAATCGAGAACAACACAAACATTGTGGATCAAAATGTGAGGGATGTTTAGCCTCACAACCTTGTCTGGACCAAGGAAAAGAAAGAGTGCATTGCCCTGTGTGTCAGCGCACTTTTGTCAGTCCTACCTGTTACCAACAACATTTGAAGATGCAAGGTTCACAGCAGAAAAACACTTGTCAACTTCTGAGATTGTGCCCTACTTGTGGACAAGGCATACGTACCAATAGTGCCAAGTTTCACGTTTGTCGAGGGAAGAAACGATGTCACATTTGTCACCAAATCGTGGACTTGGAACACGAATGCTTCATTCAAAAATACCAACCCCATTCAGAAGATACCCAGAAGAAAGGGAATTTTATCTTTTTTGATTTCGAATGCATGCAAGAAACCGGTATTCACATTCCCAATTTCTGCGTAGCTCACCGTGCGTGCGAACAGTGCATCCAAGAACCTATCTTTAGTTATTGCCCTCACTGCAACAAGATTCCTGGAGGACGTGAAAAAATCTTTCGAGGGTCAAACACGTTAGCCAAGTTTGCCCGATGGATCTTAAACCCCATTGACGAAACGTGGAGTACAGAAGACATCGAACGTTACGGTAATTGTCATTGCCATGCTACGGTCATGGCTCACAATTTTTCGGGATACGATGGGCAATTTCTGCTCAGATACTATGCGGAACAATGTACCGAACGACCTCAAGTGACTTTGAACGGAGCTAAAATCATTTCTATGCAAGTAGGACAAGTACAGTTTAAAGATTCGATGTGTTACTTGGCCATGCCATTGAGTCGCATGCCTAAAACGTTTGGAATGACAGAATTGGTTAAAGGTTATTTTCCACACTTTTTCAATACCGAAGCCAATCAATATGCCGTTCTACCCCATTTGCCGGAGGCTCACTATTACGACCCTGACAACATGCGTACCGAACAACGAGAAGCTTTCTTCGCTTGGTACCAGACTCATGCCTCGGACCTTTTTGACTTTCAAGAAGAAATGTTAAAGTACTGTCGATCTGACGTGGACATTTTACGACGTTGCTGTGGAAAATTTCGAGAATTGTTCATGGAGTACGGAGGGATCGATCCTTTGAAAGAAGCTTGTACCATTGCCAAAGCGTGTTCTTTAGTGTACCGAAAACGCTTTATGCCTGAAAATACTCTAGCGGTCATCAGTCCTCAAACGACGAACTTTGTTAAACGTCAATACTCAGTCAAAGCCCTGCGCTGGCTCCATTACTTGTGCGACAAGGAAGACAAATGGATCCAACACGCTCGCAACGGAGGAGGCGAAAAGATTATTGGAACGTATTCAGTGGATGGTTGGGACTTAGAAAACCCTCAGATCGTGTACGAGTTTAACGGATGCTTATTTCACGGATGTCCTATGTGCTACCCTCAGCGTGACATCAAAAATCAGTTTTTACAACGAACTATGGAAGATTTGTACCAGACCACGTGTCAACGACGTTTGAAGTTAGAACAACAAGGATACCAGGTAGTGGAAATGTGGGAACACGAGTACGATCAGCGTTTGAAAACCGATCCCGAGTTTAAACGCATCGTAGAAAGTTACAAGTGGGTGGACCCATTGAACCCCCGGGATAGTTTGTACGGAGGACGAACGAATGCCACTTGTTTGCTGTACCAGGCGGACGAGGAGAAAGGAGAAGAAGAAATCAAATACTTGGACGTGTGTTCATTGTATCCTTACGTGTGTAAATATTGTCACTTTCCCGTAGGGCATCCAGAATTGATGACAGAACACATTGACTTGGACCACATTCGTCAGTACGAAGGATTGATCAAGTGTAAAGTCTTGCCACCCACAGACTTGTACCATCCCGTTTTACCTCACCATTGCCAAGGAAAACTGATGTTTCCTTTGTGTCGCACATGTGCTGAAACGTGCAACCAAGACCAACCTTGTCATCACACTCAGGAAGAACGTACCTTGACAGGAACGTGGGTGAGTGTGGAATTGTTTAAAGCTCTGGACATGGGATACCAACTGTTAGAAGTGTACGAAATTTACCACTTTCCCAAAACACAACAATACTGCAAGGGCGACGAGAGACAGAAAGGTATTTTTGCAGACTACGTGGATTCCTTTTTAAAACTAAAACAAGAAGCTAGTGGCTATCCTTCCTGGTGTCACACTCCCGAAGACCAAAAGATATTCAAAGAAAAATATCGGGAGCAGGAAGGTATCACTTTAGACCACATCGAGAAAAATGAAGGAAGGCGATCGTTTGCCAAAGTCATGCTCAATTGTTTGTGGGGTAAAATGGCACAACGTCCATCTTTACCCAAGACGGAGTATTTGTCCGAGCCGTCTCGCTACTTCCAGATGATTCACGACCCAACCAAAGTCATGAAACACGTGGACGTCATTCGTGAGGACTTGATCTTAGTCAATTACGAAGAAGAACTAGACTTTGTAGAAGCCGACAAATTTGGAAATGTCATCATTGCGGCTTACGTGACAGCCCACGCTCGCTTAAAATTGTACGAAGTGTTAGAACTGTTAGGAGATCGCGTGTTGTATTTTGACACAGACAGTTGCATCTACATTCACCGACCGAACGATTGTAACCCTGTCATCGAAGGAGACCGTTTAGGAGCCTGGACCGATGAACATCCCGACGACAAGATTCTAAGTTTTGCAAGTGGCGGTCCTAAAAATTACGGCTACGAATACCGAGACCCCCAAGGAAAAATGCACACCAAATGTAAAGTGAAAGGATTGACTCTTAATTATCGCACCAGTCAAGTGGTGAACTTTGACGTGCTTCAAGAAGCCTTACAGTTGGGACAGGATGAAACGTTTCAAGTGACTACCCACGAACCGCACAAGATTGTCCGTTTACCAACACACCAAATCGTTAGCAGACCTTTGGAAAAAGTCTACCAAATCGTGTACCAAAAGAGAGTACGACTTCCCAATCACTTCACTCTACCGTACGGTCACATCGAAATCGGGCAGCATATAAAAAGGGACATTGTCCAAGACCAATAGTTCATTGTGACTAACACAGCTAAGCGAAAAGAAGATGAATCCATTTAAACAGACATCATTCAAATTTGGGAATTCTCAAGTGGAGTGCGATGCTAAACCTTGTGATTGTAGTGATGCCAGGCTCTGTGACGTTAGCGATTCAGCAGGATATCGTAGGAACTTTGCTATGACTACTACCCCTATATCTACCCTGGAAAGTGATGCTGTGCGTGTCAAACCTGAGGGATGTGAAAGCGGTGCCACACGTTATCGTGGACTCCTAGGAATTTCACCGTACCTGCATCGAACTGAAGTGAGGAGAGTCGAATATTCGTTCCCGACGAGTTTGCCTGAATACTGCCACTTTAAAAGTCGATTTCAAACCTTCAAAGATAAATGGCCAAAATATCTGCCTGGACCAACTCCTGAAGAATTAGCCAGAGCCGGATTTTTCTACTTGGGCGAAGGGGATAAAGTCAAGTGTTTCAGTTGTGGTGTATCCATTTACGAGTGGGAACAGAAAGATTCCGCTTACCTGGAACATGCTCGATGGTCTCCGAATTGTCAATACCTACCTTTAGTGGGACCTAATGATTGGAAGTGACACTACTACTCCATGTCGTGTAACACACCTAGACCAGTATATAATATAAAACATAATATTCAAGGATTACCCTACGAATTGCAAGAGAAGATCTACAAGGACGTTTGGCAAGGCCTTGCTAAAGAAAAATCTCAAGGGGTGACTGTAGAACTTTTGTGTCGTGAAATTCACAAGAGGAAAGTGACAAAAATTAACCAACGTGTTAGATTTCTCTGGATCAAGGGTATTTTTTTGCTCTGTTACCAATTTACTACGTTTACCTCTGAAGATGCTTTGATCCTTCTTAACCGTTACCCTGAATGGCAGTGGGACGAAATTACACGTTATATTAATCACTTTCGCTTTTTGTGCAAATTTAATTCTGTGTTTAATTCTGAGTTGAATCTACACTTGTAATCTTTGACCTAAAGAAGTATAAAAGAGAACAACCATGCCACAACCTTTATCATTGGTGATCCAACAGATTCCGTGGAAGGATACCAATGAGAAGATTCACACGGTGAAAGATTACGAACACTTATTGCAAGAACTATACCCTATGAATTGGGGTCGACGTGTCGTGTGTGTTTTAGTGACTTGCTTTCTGGGATTTCGTTTACCTGCCGATTCCTTGTGGACACTTTACGAACACTACCTATCAAAAAAATAAGACAGTATGGTGGTTCCTTTAAATGTCCACGAGAGACTTATTCTGTTCAAAGCCTTACGCTTTCATCTGGATACATCTCGAACTTTCCAAGAAAAAAAGATTCGTCAACTTTTACGTACGGAAGCAGTGTACGAAGATGTGTGTGTAGCTTGTGATTTACACCCTCATTGGACAGATGTACGTGACTGGAAAAGTTGGGATTTTGAGGCTTGGACAAACGAAGTATCCCATTATGCCCAAGCGTTGTGTTCCTAAAATGCATCGTCGAGTGAAAAAAGTCACTTTTAAACCTGTGTTAGTAACAGTACCAGAAGAAGAAGAAGAAGAAAAAAAATCTGTCACCCAAGACAATCCTTCTGTTCAAGACAAAACTGTCATGGACATTTCCCCACAAAGACCCTTTAGAGAAGACACGTATGTGACTATACCCCCTGTAGAGGAGACTATAAGAACATTACATACTACCTCTAGGACACCTTCGTTACCCAAACCACGTTGTACAGTGACTTGTTTATATGCCACTTTGATCGTTTGCCTATGTCTTTTATTCCTGTATTTATCTATTTGGCTTTTATGTTTTCGTGTTGTTCGAATTTAAACATGCATTGAAATAAACTTGTCTTGAAAAAAGTATAAAAACCTCTTGTCTTGTCTGTTTTTGTGTCAATACTGACATACCACTACACGACTATGGCTCACTCTACTCTTTCTACTACTCCTTCCTCCTCCACATTCAAAGTCATTGACGAACACTTAGATCAGGCTAGTTGGAAAGCCTTGTATCTTCGTCATCCTTTTAACATGTTAATTTCTGGACCGAGCGGTTCAGGCAAAACCGAATTTGTCAAACGTTTGATCGAACATAAACATCATTTGATCGATCGTCCACCTCAACGCATCGTGTGGTGTTACAAAGAGTGGCAATCGGCATACAGCCTCTTGCAAGAAAGTCAAGGTGATTCCATTGTGTTTGTAGCAGGCATTCCTAAAGAAGACGAGGGGATCGTGTCTGACCCTAGTCAAACTCATTGGGTTATTTTTGACGACATGTTAGGAGAAGACGAAGAAGAAATTAAACTATGGTTTACACGTAAAGGGCATCATCGTAATGCCAGTGTCATTTACATTACGCAAAATTTATTTCAACAAAGTAAAGCCCATCGTACCATTAGTCTCAATGCTCATTACGTGGTCTTGTTTAAAAGTCCTCGAGATAAATCACAAGTGCAAGTTTTAGCCAAACAGTTAGGAACACCTTGGCTAACTCATGCGTACGATGATGCCACTCAAACGCCACACGCCTATTTACTCGTGGATTTAAAACCCACTACCCCTGATTATTTGCGATTTCGTACCGATTTGTTTCATGACTGGTGTCAAGACGGAGGACCTGTCGTGTACACGTCCTCCTCGTCGACATAACACTATGAAGCACTAAAAAAATCTATAAAAACCTTGGGTTACTTTGACCTGGTCTCATACATCGTCAACATGACGTCCCTTCAGTCTCATCTTCCCATCAAATTGATTCGTGCCTTGTACGGCATCAGTCGCGAAAAAAATCCACAAAGACGTGCTCACGTCTTAGAAGCCAGTCTCAAAGAAGTCTTACGATGGTTTACGGTGACAGCACGTCAAATACTGCAAGGCATCATTCACCTTCCACATCAAACCAAACGCTTTTTTGACAGAAACAAAGTAGCCTTGACGCAACTGGCCAATCCTCGCATTGACACTCACACCAAAAAGCAAATCATATTGAAACCTGGAGGCAGTGGTTCTCTAGGAGGTGTCATCATTCGTTCCCTTTTAAAATGGGATCCCAATACTCCCAAAGTCCACCCCAAGAAGAAAACAAAAAAAGCCAAACAAGCCCCTAAGAAAAAGAACAAGGGTACCAAGACCAAAGCACACAAAAAGAAAAGTCCACAGAAAAAAGCGGTCACCCGCAAAAGAGGCACTTCGGCCAGGACACAACCTTACCTTCGTCAACCACGACCTGTAAGAAAAGATCTACAAGGACGTTTGGCAGGGACTACGTTGCCAGTAGCCTCAGGGGCTGCCACTTCTCCGTTGCGGGTGATGCCAGCCAAACCCAATTTGACACCCGTTTTTCCTAATTTGATGAAACATTGGAAATCTGTGTCTCCCAAAACGTCTCCTCCACCGGAGACACCCTCGTCCACCTTAGCGTCAGTAGCAGCTGCTCATAAAGTACCTGCCCCCAAAGTCAAAGTCCAAGAAAGATCTGGCATGTTAAAGAGTTTACTAGATTTGTCCAAACAAGAACTGTCCCGATTGAGTCCATTGCGAACTCCTTCACGACGTGTGTTACCTGCCATGAAGTTGATACGACGCAAAGATAATCAGTGGCGACGCATTCCAGTATAAAAATATGACTTGAAAACCACGATGTCAATCAGTATTTTTTCTGTACCACTGATGAACACTCAAGGATGCCTCCTCAAAAACGTGCACACCATCACCCTCGACGTTCTACCGTCCAAAAAGGAAAAGGAACAAGACAATCTCGTCATCTCACCAAAAGCTTTAAAACCAAACATCAACGTCCTTCCCTCCAAAGACGTAGACCTTTAAAGAAAAAGAAAAGACACCAAAAAGGAGGATCCTTTGACAATTTTGGGAAACACATTGTTACCTTTTTGACAAAGCGCTAGTTCCCAAAAAAAAGTAAATAAAAGAGAGTGTATACCAAGTCATTGACACTAGTGGTATTGTGAAACGAACAAGCAAAGATGTCACCTCGCAGAAAACATTTTTCTACACTCCACAAAGGAAAGAAAAGGAAAGGACGTTTAGCCAAACATCGACACGTTCTTCGTCAAAGGACACAAAAGAAAATACCCAAACGTCAAAAGAAAAAGAGAAGTCACCAAAGAGGAGGCATATTTACTGGTTTTATTAAAGGTATGCAGAAACTAGACAAAGCAGCTAATAACCGAACTGGTATCTTTAGCCCTGCTTTTGAGGATTTAGCGAAGCATGCCGTTACCTTTTGGAGAAGCCAATAGGAAAAAGAAGATAAAAGAGGGTGTGTACCAAGTCTTTGACATCAGTGTATTTCTGAAACGAACAAGCAAAGATGTCACCTCGCAAAAAACATTCTTATTCACCCCACAAAGGAAAGAAAAGGAAAGGACTACCTCCTCGTTTAGCCAAACACGGAGACGTGTTGTCCGTCCTGTCCAAAGCCTCTCCGTCCATGCGAAAACAAATCATTAAAACAGCCTCCAAAGATGTCATCGATACCGTGTGTGAATGTTGTTTGAATGTTTTGAAAGGCACGATACCTTTGTCTCCACACAAGAAAAAATGCTTATCCAAACATCGACACGTTCTTCGTCAAATGGTTCAAAAGAAAATATCCGTCCGTCAAAAGAAAAAGATGTTGGTGCAACGCGGAGGATTTTTACCCTTTCTTGCTCCTTTGTTGACAGGCATAATACCAGGTTTGCTACAAGGGGTGACCCAAGGGATATCCCAAGGGTTTAACCAAGGGATGGGTAGAAGATAAAAGGACACTATGGAGCACCACAATCTCAGACATAACCTTTGAAAGCCCATGGAAGGACGAAAACTAACTTTGGTTCCTTACAAACGATGGATGGAATACCATCATTGGCAAGAACAACGATCCCCCCATTTACCGCCCAATCCCAATTTGGCTGAGATGTCGCAATTACAACACGAATTGCAATCCTTGATCCATCGCCACGATTTATCCGAAACCGAAAAATCACAAAAGTACGGTCAACTCTTGAAACGGCTACAACTCTTTCATCAGAAAGCTGTGGAACAAACAGCTCAACCCACTTTGTCCGATTTTAAGGCTCTAATGAATAACCCGGCACCCTCACCCTCACCCTCTACAGTAGTTAAAACAGACGTTACCCCACCATTACCCAAGGAAGAAGAACCCCATGATCTCTTTCAAACACCTACTGCTACTCCCATTCCGAGTAAGATTGCTGCTTCCTTGTTGACCCCTTCCCCCACTCCCCCACGAGAAGAACTCAAAACTTGGGTTAAAAAGATGATGGCTACTCCTTCTTCGACAGATGTGAAAAAGAAAGAAAGGAAACCAGAAGTGAGAAAAGAAAAGAAGGCCAAAGAAGCTATCCCATTACCTCCGCCACCACCATTACCCTCGACGTCAACTCCTGTGGCACATCGGACACGTAAAACCGTTTCCAAACAACCCGCATTTCGTCCCGCCCAAAGCAATATCCTCGAAGAGTGGGTCCCTTATTAACGAAAACCATGGAGAAGGTCTTAGCCAGCATTTACTACGATCCAGCTCACCCTGCAGGTTACGGAGGCATTCAGAAATTGTATCGTGCTGCCAAAACTCGCCTGAAAAAGCTCCGTTTACCAGCAGTACAACGATGGTTACAAGAACAAGCGACGTACACTTTACACAAACCCATTCGACGAAAATTTCACAGAAGTCGCACTCAAGTGGAAGGCATCGATCATCAATGGCAAGCCGATTTAGCTGATGTCTCTCATTTAGCCACCTACAACCGTGGCTACAAATATTTGTTTTGTGTCATCGACGTCTTTTCTAAATTTGCCTGGGTCGTACCATTGACATCCAAATCGAGCGGAGAGTTAGTACGAGCTTTGCAACTGGTGTTGAAACAAAGCGGTCGTCACCCTCTTCGATGGCAAACCGACAAAGGCACCGAATTTCTGAACCAAGCTTTCCAACGAGAATTAAAAAAACGTGACATTCATTTTTTCACCACCGAAAATCCTGAAACCAAAGCCAGTATCGTGGAACGTTTTCAACGTACCTTGAAAGAACGCATGTGGAAATATTTTACGCATCAACACACTCTCAAGTACATCGACGTCTTACCACACTTAGTCCAAGCCTACAATCAATCTTACCATAGAAGCATTGGACGTGCCCCACAAGAGATGACACCTGACAACGAAGTCACTGTTTTTGAGCGTCTGTTTGGTACGTCCCGGACGAGGGCTGTCCCCAAGAAAGGTAGAGAAGTGTTAACCCCGGGAGATTGGGTACGCATTGGCAAAACCAAACGCACTTTCGACAAAGGTTACTTACCCAACTGGACCACCGAATTGTTTCGTGTGACTGGACGAGTGCGCGATCGTCATCCTACCGTCTATAAATTGGAAGACATGAACGGAGAAGTATTAAAAGGAACATTTTACTTGCCTGAGTTACAACGTGTTACCAAAAAAGAAGACGACGTGTACGACATTGAAAGCATTCTCGAACGAAGAACCCGTAAAGTAGGAAAACGTCGTGTCAAAGAAGTCAAAGTACGTTGGAAAGGATATCCTCCTAGTTTTGATTCTTGGATTGACACTTCGCAAGTCATCGACTATAAAAAGAAGTAACCATCATGCCCTTCAATACAGCTTCAGCAACCACAGTGACTACTCCTTCACCCACGTCATCTCTGCAAGATTTACAAAAGCAACCCTTGTGGGTGTGGTGTGGAGAACGTGTCCCTAAAACGCAAATCGTTTTTTTCTGTCAAATCTTTGTGGTATATTGTGTCATTGGTGCAGCCATTGCTAATTTGAGTTTGCAACAAGGAGACAAACAATTGTGGACCATTTTACTCAGCAGTTGCATCGGGTATCTTCTTCCCAATCCTTCCCTGAAATACTCTTACAACGGGAACAACAGTAACAATATTGGGAGTCTGGCGGCCAACGTTAGTCCTTCTCCTGACAGTCACCCTTCCAATCACAATCCTCTTTTAGATACTCCTTTAACCTCGAGTGACTCCTCGGACAGAAGAACATTGGAAATATGAACAACACTATTAACCAATTTTACTTAACGTTACCCAGTGACAGTTCCATGGAGGTGTTTCCTAACAACACATTGTGTTGTTACACGTCTAAATTACCTCAAGCCATGCATTTGGATCAAGATGATCACTGGGAAGCAGCTTTAGTGGAAATAATACACCCGACACAAATCAAAAACATCGTCGAAAATCAAAACTTTTTCACAGTTGAAGTGTACGACAAGCAATTGCAACAAGCCTTAGATGAACGAGGCATCACTGGCATTGACAACAAGAAATCAGATGGACCCGCAACTAAACAACTGTCCACTCATGTGTTGACCATTCCTGCAGGCTACTATTTTAGTGGTCAACATTTAGTGACTACGATTGCAAGCAGGTTCAATGTTGTGTTTGGTAAACCCCTGGACAAAATCAGAGAAAGTGTTACCTTTGAGTACATTAAAGCGGCTCGCCGCTTCATGATCAAATTTTCAGAGAAGAAAATAATAGCCATTACCTTTTGTCCTGAATTGTTTGATATCTTAGGTGGAGACCTCAAGATGCTCCCGAACAAAAAAGAAATACCAGGCATAGCCAGTAACTTGGATTTTACCAAATATTTTCGATCCCCTGTAGAAATGAACCAAGGACTCAATTTGATGTTTGTATACTCCGATGTGGTGGAGTACAACGTGGTAGGACACACCTCTGTACCGTTACTGCGTGTCATTCCTTTCAAAGTGGATACCACTACCGCTGAAGAAGAAGGTGGAAATACCTATCACGTTCACCGCGAATTTGTACATCCTCATTATTTACCCGTCAGTAAGTCGTATTTCGACAGTGTCAACATTACTATAAAAGGAGAACTAGGTCAAAATATTCCATTTACCAAAGGGAAAGTCACAGTGAAACTCCATTTTGAAAAACGATTCTCCAACCACTGAAAAAGTGATGTATCCTGTGTACCAAGGAGTCACTCGACAACGAGGACATGGTTTAGGAGATATGTTTAAATCAGCCTTTCGTTCCGTAGTCCCTGTTTTAAAACCAATGGTGACACGAGGATTGCACACCTTAAAAGATGCCGCATTGACTCACGGCAAAGATTTTCTTTACAATGTTCTCATTGACAAACAAAACCCAAAAGAAGCTTTTTTGAGAGCAGGCAAAAATACCTTGCTTCAAACGGGTAAAGAGCTTTTGGGTCGACGAGAAAGTCCTATAAATGCTCTGAACGGTACCACGTCTGACATTCCTACTTCCCTGACGACACAGCAAGGACAAGGTAGAAAGCGTCGACGAAGACACCCTTTCAAAAGTCTCCGTACCTCAAAAGTTCGAAAGACAAAGAAAAAAAGAACCGCTCGAGACTTAGACATTTTTGATTATTAAAAGTGAAGAAAAAAAACCTAAAGAAAAAATGATGCACCAAGAATCTTGTGCCTGTTCCAAGTCGGAACTGGATCTCTTTGCCATGCCACCCACGATGATGACCATGCAAGAAGCTCAATGGGTCGAATTTCATCCCGTCTCCTCTTTGACGGATTCAGCTCCCATCGAGTTTGAAATCAAAGGACAACCCGAAGATTACATCGATCTCAACAACAGTTACTTGTATTTGAAACTGAAAGTAAGCAAAACAGACAACACCAATCCAGGAGCCAATGATAGAGTAGCTCCTGTCAACAATTTCATGCATTCCTTGTTCAGCGATGTGGATTTGTACATGAATAACAAACTGATCAGCAGTAGCATGGATACTTACCCTTACCGAGCGTACCTCGAAAATCTCTTGACGTACGGAAAAGAAGCCAAGAACACTCATCTAGATGCTTGCGTGGTATGGAAACCTGACACTGCAGATAAGTTTAACGACACAGCCTTGCCCGTAGCAGCAGCTGCTGATGGCAGCGCTCCTGCCGATCCTCACAATGAAGGTTTTAACGAGCGTCGAAAGAAAATTTTGCAAGGACGTAGTTTAGAACTGTTCGATCGTTTGCATTTGGACATGTGGTTTCAAGAGAAGTATTTGCTGAACGGAGTAGATATTCGCTTGAGACTGAATCGAAGTAGTACTGCTTTCCATTTGATGGCTCATGCCAACGAATACAAAACCATTATCCAAGAAGCCAGGTTATACGTACGTCGCGTGGAAGTGTTACCTAAAGTGGGAAATGATATCAGTCACACTTTGAGCAGAACGACAGCCAAGTATCCGATACGACGCGTGGAAGTCAAAACTTTCACCATTGCCGCTGGACTCCGATCTAAGATCGAAGATCATCTGTTCCAAGGACAGTTACCCAAACGTTTATTCATTGGTATCGTCAGCAATGCAGCCCTCAATGGTGCCCACGATGAAAATCCTTTCCAGTTTAAGCACTGCAGAGTATCCAAAATTGAAGTCAGTCGCGATGGCAAAACTTTGTGTACCAGACCCTTCGAACCCGACTTTGGCGAACAGAAAAATTACTTGAGGTCGTACTTGTCACTGTACGAAGCCACAGGACAGTTAGGAACCAACACCAGTCACGGTATTTCCTACGACGACTATGCAAGAGGTTACACGTTGTGGGCTTTTGATTTCACTCCAGACCAAGGCAGCGACGAGGGACATTTCCACCCTATAAAATCTGGGCAACTGCGTGTGGAACTTCAGTTTGCAGCACCTCTTCCCGAAACGGTGAATATCATTCTGTATGCTGAATTCGATAATACCATAGAAATTAACAGTTTGAGAGAAGTCATTCTAGACTATTAGACATTATGGAAGACCCTTGTCCTTCTTTGAATAGTGGAGAATCCATGGAATGGGAGGTTACAGAAAAAGCAGAACCCCAAGACCAAAAAGAAGAAGTAGTGATCATGCAATCCAGATGGTCAGAACAGGAACAACAGTTAGTGGCTTGTTTTGCACAACACTTGGAAGATACAATGAGGGACCTGATTAAAAAAGATTGTTATGGATGTCAAATCGATCATCCCAGTCAAATTCAACACGATAAATGTATGATGATGAGTCAAGAAGAAAAATTGGACAATTATCTGAACGAAGCTTGGAGTCTCATCTCCGAAGAAGACGTGTTACTTCAGTGGTATAAAGGCTTACGTGATCATTCCTCTCCTCCATTGTTTGCTCGAGAAATCGATCGCATCGAAGCTCTCTTGGCTAAAAGTAAAGAGACGAAGCAAACCATCAGTTACTTGTCAGACCGTTTCAAACAAAAAGTCTGGATTGAATTGATGACTTATCATCACCTGTGAAGAAAGGAGAGAAAAACACAAGGCGACACAAAACAAAAAATGGATACCTGGGAACTTTATTATCTTTTGAACCGTAGTTCGTACACTGCTTCTTGGAATCCTGTGGTGTGTGCTAAAGATGAACTACCTCATCGCAAACCTCAAGAGAATCAAGCTTATGTCATCAACACAGATGACAGTCATCTTCCAGGAACTCACTGGGTAGCTGTCTACTTTCCTCAAAAGGGTTGTGCGGAGTATTTTGATTCGTATGGATTGCCTCCTTTCGAAGATGATATCATTGACTTTATGAGAAGAAATGCTCAGACGACACGATTCAATAATGTGAAATTACAAAGCACAGATTCTATGGTGTGTGGACAATATTGTATCTATTATCTGCATCATCGCAGTCTTGGATATTCTTTAGAACATTTAGTGACTTATTTTGATCGTCATTCGTCTCGAAACGATGACAAAGTAGATCGATGGTTTTGTGACCATTATGGTTATCTGTTGTCTTTAGCTAGGAAACGTAGTGTACATCAATCGCTCAATGATTTCCAACAGTGGAAATCTCAATTTAATTCACAACGTTGTCAACCATGTCAAAGATAATGTATTGGTGTTATGGAAGAAAAAAAATGTTTGTTCTTTGAAATAATGTTTGTTCTTTGAAATAATGTTTGTTCTTTGAAATAATGTTTGTTATTTGAATAAAAATGTTGTGTTTTGAAAACCAATGCGTCTGTCGTTTGTTTTACATTTGTATTCATATAAATGCTCTTTGACTTTTCTTTCTATCCCTCACATCAAACTATCTAAACGTTTCAAAACCCTAAACCGCAGAGGGGTGTTTTCCATCACGTCCGCGCTTGAACCATATAAAGCAGGGGTAGTCTCCAGTCTGGCCATCCATTGTTTGACTCATCCTCCTACGAAGATGTGCTCAAGACTAGCTAAGCTGAACGAAGCTTATGTCACTCTGCATCGTATCAGACACAATCTGATGCCAAAGCCTGAAGAGATTGAGAATGTAAGAATGCTACAAGTAACGGAAGACCTCATAGAAGAACTCTTCAGAGAGGAAATTCAAAAAGAGAAAGAAGAATGGACTGAGAAGTATCGACTTCAAAAGCAGCAGAGAGAGCAGAGAGAACAGCATCAGCAGCATCAGCAACAGCAGCAGGAACCAGACAGAAGTTTTGTCGACTGTCGTGTGGACACGAAAGAGTTCTCTTTCTCTTTCCGAAGAAGCAGACCCTATCGTGTAGCCAAACGAGGACGCAATCTTAGACGATAAAAGATTGTCATCCTTCCTCGTACACACAAACACAAAAAAACAGCCCTTTTCAGGGCTACCCAAATATTCTCGAAAAGAATTAATTATTCAATTTGCTTATGGTATGTGAGGAAGTTAGAAAAAAATTAGAAGTGAGTCTATAATCACTGTCTCATTTTACTTTTGTTATGAAGTGCGTCTATAAGCACAACGTATTTTTTCAAAATAACTTGTTCAATGTATAATTAATAGGAGACAAGTATAAAAGAGAGTGTTTTATTTTAAAAAGTCAGCTTGTTTTTTTTTTTGCTAATGATAGGAATAATGTAAGTTTTTTGGATCTAGGGGTGTTTTCCATCACGTCCGCGTGTTTTGGTAATGATAGGGATACTGTAAGATTTTTGGATCTAGGGGGTGTTTTCCATCACGTCCGCGCTTGAACTATATATAAAGAAGCACTCATCAGTCTGGCTACCCATCGTTGGTGAATCAAAGAAGATGAGCAGAGTTCAAAAGTTAAGAGAGCTTCAAATGCATCTGGAGAATGCTAGGCGTCTCCTGGACGAACTGGCTATGGAGGTCATAGCAGAGCAGGCCAAAATTGAAAAAGAAGAGGAGGAAAGAAAAAAGAAAGAAGAGGAGGAGAAGAAAAGTCCCATCTTACCTCACCGCATGATGAGACAGACTAGTGAAGTCAAACCCATGGTGAGGACACCTTCACCACCAGAACCAGTTCGTCCACTACAGGTTCAGCCCCCACTGCCTCAGACGCAACAACCACAGACTCATCCACGGTTGCGGAATAGAGGCAGAAATGAAGAGACTTTCACTATCCCTCAAACAGAAGATTGGGATAGTGAAGCCACTCATTCTCCCTCTGCACTCCCAGTCACAAGAGTGAATTGGGAGAATGATTGGAGTAGGAGATGTGTGTGTGGGGCTAGACCTGGGAGATGCCAGCATTAGCCAGGTGCATTTTGAAGTTAAAAAAAACCCAGCCCTTCTCAGGGCTACCCAAATAACTAGAAAAGAAATACTATGTCAATTGCCAATGAGTGTGAGAGAGGAGTAGTGTGATTATAAACACTGACTCTATTTAGATGGTATATGTTGTGATTTTGGATAGTATATGATAGGGTGTGTTTTGTCTGCTTCCCCGTGTGTGTGGTTAGTATAGGGTGTGATTTTGGATAGTATATAGTAGGATTTGTTTTTGGCTGCTTCCCCGTGTGTGTGTGTGTGTGTGTGTGTGTGTGTGTGGTTAGTATAGGGTGTGTTTTGGATAGTATATAGTATGGTTTGTTTTTGGCTGCTTCCCCGTGTGTGTGGTTAGTATAGGGTGTGATTTTGGATAGTATATGATAGGGTGTGTTTTGGCTGCTTCCCCGTGTGTGTGGTTAGTATAGGGTGTGATTTTGGATAGTATATAGTAGGATTTGTGAATAGTATCTAATATGACAAGTGAATGTAGGGGGGTGATTACTTTCACGTCCGTGCTTAAGATATATATACGCAATCGTCGGTCCTTGGAGCCATTCAATTTTGAACACATCAAGATGAATTTTGAATTGTTTATCAAACTCCGAGACAGCTGGTTTGGGATCCTTGATGCAGAATATCAAGTGGAAAGACTTGAGGAAGAATTTCAGAGTAACCATGGCTTTGTAAGCCAACTGAAATTAGCAAGAGATTTATTAGAAGGTATGATAGAGGAGGAAGACCAGAAATTAAGAAGACGTATTAAAAGAAAATATATAAGAATAGGGGACTTGAAGCAAGCACTTGATCATGTCATCAAAGTCAGGTGTTTTCTAGAAGAAACATTACATCTGATAGAGTGGGAATATGTGAAGTGGGGTCTAGACAGGCTAAAGAAAGCAGAAGCAATGATGAGAATGGTGATGGAAGAACAGGTGATCCAGATTAAAGAAAACTGGTCTAAGGAGAGAAAGGAAAAAAAGAACAAAAAGACAAAAGAGGACTTTGATCTACTCAATCTAAGATGGATGAGAGTTCAGGAAAAGTTTAGAGCTATGGGACATCCCGACTGGATTCCCGACGAAGAAAAGAATAAGAAAACGGGAATCATTGGTAAAATCAAAAGGTGGTGGAACAATGGCAGAAAATAAAAGAAGAAGAAATATCCAAAGGCTCTTTTCAGGGCCACTCATAAGTCTCGAAAAGATAGTAGCTTTCATTGCCACCCCTTTTTTCCTTGTTTTATTTCCCATGTTATATTTCCCTTGACGCTATATAGTCCCACTCTGTTCAATTCCCCTTGACGCTAGATAGTCCCACCATGTTCAATTTCCCTTGACGCTAGATAGTCCCACCATGTTCAATTTCCCTTGACGCTAGATAGTCCCACCATGTTAAATTTCCCTTGACGCTAGATAGTCCCCACCATGTTAAATTCCCCTTGACGCTAGATGTTCCCAAGCTGTTTTACATAGGATTTTCCCATTGACGCTAGAGTATCCCCATACACTACTATTGCAGTCATTCCAGACTCCCACGACAGAAAAAGGTGTATGTAATTAATTATACAGGATTTTAAAAAAAAATAAACACCAAACAGAACGGAAAGTGCTGTCTCTGGATGGGAACATGGGAATTCTTAATAATACTAGGTTGAATTAATATTTAATACAAATAATACTATCGTACAGGTGCGAGAATTGTAACTCTTACTCTAACGAGATTCGAAATTAGGTCCACATGTATAAGGTACACATAGCATTGCTTGCACGCACCAGTTCATAAATCATTACGAATAAGCCCACATTACTAAAATGCAAGTGGCATTTTGGTATTACTGAAAAAGACCCGTGGAATTCGCTCAATAGCAATATCAATTCCATTGGAGGTTATGTTGCTGTTGGTGAACTGGAAAGAAACCCGTTTGACACGTCAACTATTACATCCACTCCTCTCCATACAGTTGCGCCTTTTACGATAATCTGAATGGTAAATGCCCTAAATGGAGCATTATTCATTGGCTGAGGCAATACGATCAACACTTCTGCGCTCCGCGAGTTGTATAGATATTGACATCGCAGGTTTTCTCTTCTTGTTTCGTGTCTTCTAACGTTTGACACTGACCAAGAAAGGCATGGACCTTTCGTAGGTCCATATTTTTCGGCACCATGCAGAATGATCGCTTTTGATATGGTGAAGCAGAGAGCATCCGGTGTTCCCTTTAATTTATGTGCGTCGTCTACTCTTCTGAATCGTACGGCACAACTCTCTGCATAACTGAAAACCAGGGATCAAGACATTAGAACGTATATGGATGCGGCATAGAGTATCGTGGACTGCTCAATGCAAAACAACACATAGCAGTGACGATAACGGAAAATATTTAATTAATATTTAGATCGAGTAGCATTGGGGTCGCAAATATATATCAGTGTATAAACAACTATGGTATTGGGCATTATCATGTGGCAACGATCTTTTCCCACAAGTTATGACACGTTAAAAAGTAAGAAAATTAAAAACACATAAATAAATAAATAAATAAATAAATAAATAAATAAATAAATAAATAAATAAATAAATATACTATTGCATGAAGAATTTATCCCTTGCATAACATTGGTACATGCATGATTGGATACAGTCGCCCGAATGGGAATGATTCAAAATACAAAACAAGTCTATAGTAAGGTATAACTCATGGTAAACATCACAAAATAATTACTTTAAAACTTCACTAAAGATCTTTGGTTGGATATGGGGAACCTTCAAGGAGATGTTTTGCTTTTTTTTTTGGGGGGGGGGGGGGGGCACCAGACAGATGCCCCCCCCCCACCTAATCAAAAAAAAATTTAAAAAAGTTTATATGTATGTGTGTTTCCCCCGATTTTTTTATGTTTTTTTTTTATTTGTTCTTTACTTCTAAAGTCCCCAATTAGTTTTCCCCATCGGGGTTATATTATAGTTTGACAAGGGGTATTTTTTTTTCCCTAGTGTCTTTTAAGTAGTCCTTTCTAGTTGGGATTTGATCTACCCACTCTAGAAAGCTACTTTTAATTTTGTTGACCCTGGCTAGTGGTCTCTTTCATCCTGTTGTATGCTATGTGTATGGTGCTATTTGTGTGTTTGCTATAAAGTATATTATATACTTGTGTCTGTGTTAAGGATAGCCATATCTCTCTTCAAATCATACCAGTTGTCTTATTTTATTATTAACTTCACCAATATGGAAGATAAAATTTAACAGATTTAATTTCATAATTTTAATGATTTAATTTAAAAAATTTAAATTTAGAATTTGGTATAAATTGAGGTGCATTATTTTCAAATGATTAAGTGTGTCTCAATTTATCTAATTTATTATATGAGTAGGTCAGTTTTCCTTGAGACAGAAACTATACAAATTTATTTGGCTGTACAGTTCCTGTCTCAATTTGTCCGGCCTTTATTTATTTAATAGAATTAAGAAAAGGTCCAAAATTGTTTATATCCCTTAATTTGGGAGTCATGGCTATTACGGGAGATAGCCATGACAGATAAAGCATGGATTTAGAATCCAGAGAAGAGATCAAGTTCACTTGTGAAGAAAAGAAAGAGTAAATTAAATTTTTAAATATTTGGGTGGTGTTTTCTAAACTCTTCCACAGGCCTGCTCACTTCGCGTAGCGCCCTGTGATTTAGCCCTATGGCGTCCTCATTTGTACTTCCCCCTCACAATAATAGTATTCATTTGTATAGATATCTATTTTTTTTTTAAATTAAAATTTAAATAATTTAATTTAAATTAGTTTTTAAAAAAAATTCCCTACCCTTCATTATTGAACCACATCTTATAAGAGTATTCGTTATAAAGTCCGTTATTTGTCTAACCAATTGTTTATTAAAGTTTCCGTCTAGGAAGAGTAATTGGCGTCTGTCATATTTGTCTACCTTCATTATTTCAGTTATTAGTTTGATCCTTTCTTCCTTTGTTTTGTCGCATTCTGTAATTGTGTGGTCTTTTGTATATGGGGCATTTTTGCATAGAGGGCAGCTAACCGGTGTCCTTATTAATCTTCGCTTAATTGCCACTTCGCCTGTTAGCCAGGCGTTGTGGAGGTACGTGTACATAATACTTTGTACCTTAAACGAGTTCATGCCGGACCAATGCCTCCAAAGTCTGCCCCAGTTAACAGAAGGGTATTGTAATTGTATCTTAGATATAATTTGATTAGATCTTAGTTCTAAAAGCCAGTCATATGTTTTGTCATTTTTCAGTACCCATAATTCTTTATTGTCCCTATACCTATATAAAATTTCTTTAATCCCCCTATATAAACGTGGTGCGTCTATTTTTTTCACTAGTTTGTTGTTTGTGTATATTTCTTGTTTGTTTCTCATTCCAAATCCTAGCCGAAAGATGTATAATGCCTCCCATGGTTTTTGTGGTGTTGCGCTTAATCTTTTTAACCTATTTAAGATTGTTTTTAATTTTATTAAGGGGGGGGGGGGTTAGGTAAGGCTAAGCCCTCCTTTAGTTTAGCTCTATATAAAGTTTCCTTATTTATGTAATGTGTTTTGTAATTCCATATGTAATCCACTATTTCATTATCAGTTGTAGCTAGTGTTTTATTGTTAATGTCCACAGAGTTTATTAGGTATGTCAAATTAGAATACATATATGTTTTTGCAACCTGTGAACGTTCTATTAGACTAAGCGGACTAAGTGGCTTTAGTGCCCAGATATCTATTACTTCTTTTATTTTCTTTTTAACTTTTAAGCAGTTTTCTTTTTCTTCATTGGCCCCGAAGAAAATCCCCAGGGCTTTCACTCTATTTTTGATTAAGTGTGGGGGCAAACAGTGTTTAACAGAATTTGGATCATTAATAAAGTTTGTACAATCATCGGCGTGTTGTAGCATTTTAAATTCCTCTTTTAAGTTAGGAATTTTTAATCCTTTGATATTGGTATTGTTTCTGATTTTTATACTCAGAATTTCAATTGCTATTACATACAATAACATTGATAGTGGGCATCCTTGCCTCACTGATCGTTGTATATTAATTTTTTGGGTTTTCGCCCCATTTACTTGTACATTTGCAGTTATTTCATTGTACATTATTTTAGTCCAATTCAGGAAATTTGTTCCAAAACCAAATTTTTCCAGTACTTTTTGTGTATAATTATGTTCTAATCTGTCGAAAGCTTTCTCCTGATCGAAAAGTACCATAGCACATTTCGAGTTAGTTGTATTTATAAAGTCTATTATGGTCCTAATGTTAAGTATATTGTCATGTATGCTTCTATTTTTACCCCCGCATGTTTGATTAGTGTTTACTATGGTGTTTACTCCGTGCTTAATCCTATTAGCCAAAATTCTACTCAGTATTTTGTAATCCGTGTTAAGGAGGGAGATGGGCCTCCATTTTTTTAAGTCGGTTCTGTCCCCTTTCCTTTTGTATAATAAAGTAATCAAACCCTCCCGCATTGATTTGGTCATTTTGTCGTTTTTTAATAAGATATTATTAAATAGTGTTTCTAAGATTGGTGCCACCTCACTTTGGAATTTCTTATAGAATTCCGCGGTAAGGCCATCTCTACCTGGTGATTTACCTTTTGCAAGTTCTTTTATTGTGGTTTTAACTTCCTCCACAGAAATGAGATCATCGCACCGTTTCTTGTGCTCTGATGATATCACCTCGCATTGTATTGAATTTAGATATTGCATGATTGTGTCATTGTCTATGTTTTTAGAAGTATATAATGTTGTATAATATTTGTGAATTTCATCCATAATTTCAGCTTTAGTTGTAATTTCAACCCCATTAGTGATTAGTGCATCAATTACCCTTTCCCCTCCTTTCCTTTTTTCTTCCCTTTTATAGAGTTCTCGGCCCTGTTTGTATAAGTGGTGGAATTTTCCCACCCTAATTTCCATTCCCCTTGTTTTATATTCTCTTAGCTTTTCTAACTGTACAGAGTAGCTCTCTTTATCCCGTAATGGTGTTGCGTCATTATTTATTAATCTTTTTAATGCTGCCTTCTGTATTTTTTGAATCCGATTACGTTTGGTTGAGTGATATATTGCTATTTGTTTAACTTTTATTTTAAACTTATCCCAATCAGTAGCAATATCAGCTATCTTTTTTCCCTCTTCGTTTGTGAGTATTTTAGGGATTTCCAATTTTATTTCATTTATTAATTGCTCATCATCCAGTATTGAGTTATTTAATCTCCATTCTCCAGAGCCCCATCTGCTATTTTTTATCACTATTTCCAGTGTTATTAATTTATGGTCCTAAATTTTATAATCTAAAATTTTAGCATTTTTATATTTTTTATGGTCAAAATCAGTTACATAGAATTTGTCTATCCTACTTGATTTATGTATTCCTAATTTAACATAATCATGTGTATATTCCGTTCTTAATAGGTTTAGTCTTCTATACACATCTGTTAATTTATATTGTTTTATTAATCTGCCCATAATGTCAGATGATGATAGATCATTAGTTGTTAGTTTGCCGGTTCGATCTATATTTTCACCTACCCAATTAAAATCCCCCCCCCCCTATAATCAGGTGTTCAGCTGTGTATGTTTTTAAGTATTTATTTAGATTCCCTAAGAAGTCGTAGTGACTTTCTCTATTTGCAGGAGCATATATATTTAAGATATGCAACTTATTTAATTTTATGTGTATTACCCTTCCCTTTAAACTAATATCCTCTGTTATTCTTTCCCAATTTTGCCTAGTTTTGTTTCTGATTATCATCGCTACACCCGCTTTTATATCATTTTGTTGTGCTTCACTAGTTACAACTATTACATTCATTCTGGATTCAAGTTCTGCTATCATAGTATTTGTGAGTTTGTTGTGTGTTTCTTGTATTAGTATAATGTCCTGTTTTAATTTTATCAGTTGTGTAATTTTATCCTTATCTAATCCATTAGTGTTAATTGATGCGATATGGAAGTTTAATTCTTCCATTTTCGGTTATCCAGGTGGCTGTATCATATTAAATTTGTATTTCTATTAAGTAAAAGTTAGTAATTGCATTTCTAATACTTTAAATTGTTGCATTATGGGGCATTGGCCCCTCGTCCGTCTCTATTAGTACATATGTGTCTTTAAGGTTCGATTCCTTTAATTGTTCGTTTGTTGTGTCAGCCGTCGTGTCCGTTATTTGATAAAGTGGTGTCAAGTCAAAATCAGGGTCGTATTCTTCAGATGATGGAGGAGATAGGGGTTTCTCCTTTATTTTCCTTTTCCTTTCTCTCCTCGTTGTTCTTGAGAGTTTCTGCGCTGGTGGTATTTTTTCCGTAATCGTCGTTGGTTCTTCACTGGACGATGATTCCGAAAGGGTGCGGTTTTTTCTCTTCCTATACGCTGGTACAGGTGTGGAGGCTTGGGGAATGGGGCTCGTATTGTCTGTTGTGGATTCAAGAGCTTCTATATCTTCCATCTCCTCTTCCTCAATGGTAAGACACTCAAACCTATTCGCTGTTTTAAGTGGAGCAGAAGGTGACCCCCTCTTTATTGTCTTCTTCGGTGTTATGAAAGGGTCTTCCTGGGGTAGCAGAAATTCACGTCTCTCAATTTGAGGTGTTCCTGGTAGCTCTGCTTCCCCCTGATTTTGTTGTTGTATATTTTGCTCTTCTCTGACTGGTGAAGTTTCTTCACTGTTGTGTTCTATTTGATCTTCTGGATTTTCTTGTTCCTTGGTATTGGCTAGCTTCGCCGCATATGACTGGGGGTCTCTTGGTACCTTTGTTGCGGTACAATGTTTTGCCCCATGACCCACTACTTTACATCGGGGGCAAGGGCGGACCTTGTCACACCCCTTGTACCATGATCGGCACAAAAATCCAAGAATGTAAAAGTAGGGTGGTACTGTCTTAGCTTGCTCCACTTTTTACGTCTTTCTGGCCCCAGCAGGCAGCTTTCATATTGGCAATCACTTGTACTCTATATAGTACCATCAACTTATCCGCTATTGTCTCTGTGGTTATTTCATGCGGCAAGCCGGATATAAAGAGGTCAATAGTCCGCGGCTCGATGTCCCTAATGATGGGATCTGTATCCGCTATTTTAACCCTCATACCGCATATTTGCATCTCTTGCTGCTTCAACAAGGGGCGTTGGCTCTTCTGATATAGAATGTATTTATTTCGACCACCGTATTGCAACGCATCTATGTCAGCTATTTTCACCCCGAGTACTTCCAACTCTGTCAACACCTCCGTCTGTCTTGGGAAAGTTTCGCTGGTGCCAAAGTCAAGAGTTTGACATCCCTCTCTATGATAAATAATGAGTCTATTTTTCCCATTTTCTTCTTCAACAACTGTGTTGAAAAAGTCAGATATCTTGTGTTTGTTTGGGTTTGGTTGAAAAGCTTCCGCCATTCCTGCAGTCTGTCTACTAAAGTCAGTCTGGGTTTGCGCGGACAGTATTGTACTAAGTGAAAAGAATTTGCAAAATAATAAATTAACTAAAGGGGTGCTGAAAATAAAGGGCAGTGATAATACAAAATTGTGCAAAATGATAATAAGCAAAATGTATAAGATTGTAAACTACAATATATGTACTGATTTGAGCTCAGTAGCTAAGTAGCTATTGCAAGCAAAGTACTCAGAGTACTAGCACGCTTACTGTGCACAGCTTGCAACGTGATATTTTACCTGTCCTTAGTATGTATTTCAGGTATAATCCAAATTACGTTGATTTGCGTGCCGTCTGTTTTGTGCGTGCCATGACAATAATAACGAGCACCTAGACCGCTCTTGTTTGGTGAATTTTCAAACGTACCCTGGACTTCGGCTAATCAGGACGTATTTATAAACCTTAACATGCTCTTGAGCATCCCCAACAAGAAAAGTGACGTCACACTCTATCTGAAACGTCAGCATGTAGAGGTTACACTCCGTCACGCTCTTACCCGATTGCTGACACGTGTCCTGTGGAAAGACAACCTTTGTGGGTGCTTTTTTTTAAAAATATATGTGAAAGTAGTCATTATTATTTAAATGTGAATATCATGTTCACCTGCCATGGAAAATATTAAAATCTACTTTAGTACTTTTGAGAAGAAATAATTCTCTAAATCCCACGAATTGCTGCACGTTTGGTCAAATCAAGCAAAGCTTGTACTTTTATCTAAAAGATATGAGTAAACTGACTAATTTTGAATACATTTTAAATACGAGAAACAGTAACGAGAAAACAGTCACGCTTAATTTATAATCATTTCCCTAGTGTTTGGTCTCTAGACTCCTGACGCGAAGAAAATTGTCTGACCACTTTTTGTGATGTTTCAACTCATGCTCTTGGTCCATGCGATCCATTTTGATCCTCACACTCTGCTTCAGGTATGACATGTTAACCGAATAAACTTATATTCTGTGTGGTTGAACTGCACTCCTATTATGTGTTTCTTACATACATACATACATACATACATACATACATACATACATACATACATACATACATACATACATACATACATACATACATACATACATACATACATACTCAGGCTTTAAACTTCGCTTGGTTTTCAGATTAATTGCTTATTGTTAAGACACGTATTGTCTCATTCTGTATATACTGTTTATATTGTGCATAATGAACTTATTTTTATATATAACTAATTGAGTTACCTTCTATAAATCAAGCCATTATTATTATTATTATTATTAGTAGTAGTAGTAGTAGTAGTAGTAGTAGTAGTAGTAGTAGTAACATAAATACTACGCCCCAGTAGATATTAACCACTAAATCCTAAATATGTTATAACCATTCCTATTGTATATTACCATAACAACATAGATATAAGCTTACTTGAAATATATGAAATCCAACATTTGGATGTTCCATTTATGTTTCTTTACATACTCTGTTACCACGTGATAGATTAAATTAATCCCCGTGTAGCAAACAACTAATGAATCTAAATCTGAATAAATAAGGTGCATGGCAGTTACGCAATAGCATTACACCGGAGGAGATAGTCTCTACAGAATTAATAGAATTGTTCAAGAGCTGTTTTGAAGCACCCCACTGTGTGCGCGCACACAACACTGTCATTAAGATGATTTCAGTCCACAACTATTTTTGCGAAGAAAGAATTTCTAAATTATTTTGTTTTACGTTATTCAAATACAAAACATCTATTGATATTTGTTACTTGTTTTTCTATAATGGTTATAGTATCAAAATTAGGAAACGTTTTGGCTTTAATTTGGCGCATTCGTTTTAATAGTTTTAAAAATATATTTGGTGAGAGAGCCGGCACTAACCCCTCAACTACTTAAAGAGGTTCAGACGGATCTTACTGGGTCGGTCTTGGAGTGTTGGTATACCCAGGTCAGTTAATCCTGCTCCGTTTCATTGGTTTTGTAATCACCAGATACTTGTCTTGCTACCTGGCGTATAACCTTCTCGATTCTATCAACATACTTAGTGTAGTACGGATCCCATACGACACAACCATACTCCATCACGAATCTGACTAGTGCTAGATAGGCAGTTCGTCTACGTGCATGTGGACAGTCCGATGCTTCTTTTTAGAAATGCAAATGTAGTGCTTTGAGTTCTAAGACAATGTTGGTCCAAGGTAAGAGTTTTCACTCACTTGGTGTAGTATGTGGTTTTTAAAATGAAGAAGGGATATGATTGTGTTGATTTACTGGTCATGCTCATAATGTAGTATTCATTGGCTCTGAAAGTCATACCGCAATCTGTCGCCCATTTTACAAAGGCTGTGAGATTGGGGGGGGGAGTATAGTGGTCACACTGGTTTTGAATTGTACTGTAAAGAAGACGGTCGTCTGCAAACAGCCTGACCTAAGATTTCACACAGTCTGGAAAAGAAAAAGCAGTGGTCCCGGCACGGTTCCCCGAGGGACACCGGAGTCGAAAGTGACTGCTTTAGATGATTCTCCATCCACCATCACTTGTATGTGTCACTTTTTCAAAAGCATCTGTAACCATCAGTGTAGTGGTTCAGTGATTCCATAGCTTTCCAACTTGATTTATGTTGCGGCACAGCATCAAAGGCTTTTAAAATGTCCATTATCACCGTGTCGGTTTGTATTCCTTCGTCAATGTTTTGTAGTAGGTTATGTATCGTTGCGTCTTATTGGTTGTGGGTGTCCCATTGTTAGAAGAAAAATAAAATATATGCTTACTCATGTTATTAGCATATGCACGTGCATCACGAGCTGCATGAGATGGGTTTACTTATGCTAGTAAAACGGCTGACTTTGCCCTGATTTACAGCCTGCGGCAAGAATACAAACTAAATGTATCAGCCCAGAAGCATTTACTAGACCAAGCTGGATTCAAGTCTGGTTTCATGCATGTATTTAATTGGCTGCTAAATGCGATGTTTTTTTTTTAATGCTTCTTTGTCGTAATTGTGGTATCAACATATTTTATTGCCATATTTACAGCACAGTGTCCGTACACCTATTATAACCTTACAGTATATCCTGTATAGTAAACATTTAAAACACGCTGAGGATTTAGTTAAGAAGGCAAGTTTTATTTACTATGAAAGAACAGACGACCGCCATGGATTCGCCCATCATCAATTGGAAAAATATCAGCATTTTTCTGAATATAATGATTATTGTACACCGACGTATATATCAAAAGATGTTTTCTGGTAAATGTTCACTTGAAAACGGACCACTCTTGTGGCCTAAGTGGTGAGAGCGTCCGTCTTGGGTGCGGTAAGTCGATGGTTTGCCAGTCTAGACAATACCACCTTCTGAATTTGCAATGAATGAATTACCAAATATATAAAATGTACACAAAAGTTATCAGTTCTTTTTTATATAATACAATTTAGGTCTCACTGAACAGTTGTTGTTGTTGTTGTTGTTGGGGGGGGGGGAATATTTACCCGACGATGACCTATGGCAGAAAAATAATATTACATTAAAAGTACAAATAAAAACTAATGATTTTTGTTGAAAGGATACTTGTAAGATTCTTCTGACTGATGTATTTATGGTTAATTCCTTGGAATACTGGTGGCTAATATACTGAACCAACACTGCCACCAACCCCTCCTTTTATTACATTCATTTTTGACAGGAAAGAGCTATTTTTAATAGTTTTCTGTGACAAGGCAGCTAAACAAATCAGTATGTGCCTTATGCAGGAATAAAGTTCACTAGTATTATAACAAATTAGCATACTTTTCGTCACCCCTCAACCATCTAGATTTTTAGGTATTGACCTCTCAAGCAGACACATGTAAATGCGTAAGCCAAGTCAGCTGCTCATTTGCAGCCCAACTTACGCATTTGATCTCCAATGACAGGCGGTCACCAACAAGCCAACTCATTTTCCAAGCCTAACTCAAAGTAAAGCTAAACCACATTACAGATTTAACATGTGTGTGAATTTAAAAATGCTAGGATTGCGATAATTAGGCTCATGCCGTCTACCTTAAAACTTAGGGAGTGAGACCTTAAGAATATATACGCCTGTTGGATTAGGGGAAATGCTACTCAATTTCAAGACTTTGGGCAATTCTGAGTACAATGCAACCTTAGCATGTGTAAAATTCACAATCGTCTGTTTCCTACGATGTATGGCATTTGTCAATGATCGAGAGCAACAGCAATATGTCATCGTCACAGGTGCTCGACGCGAGCATGATGTGAAGAAGGGAAAAAAAACCCAACAATAATCTAATGGAAAAAATCATACAGAATGACACAGTACCTTAGATTACCCTTGTGATCCATTTTGACATAGGACCCTCTCAATCATACTATATAAGAAGAGTATAGTATGATAGAGAGGGTCCTATGTAAAATTTGGTCATAGGGGTAATCTAAGGTATTTTTGTCACTCTGTATGACTTTTTTTCCTTTAGATTATTGTTCTGTGTTCTGTTTGTTTTTTTTTTCATATCAAGCTCGCGTCGAGCATCTGTGGTTATCGTCGGATGAAAATTTACCCCAAACAACTGTTCAGTGAGACCTATACGAATGTTGGAGAATAAAGAAGGGTTCACTGGAACCAGGGAACATGACTATGTCTTCCTTTCTTTACAAAAGGATAATAGCGGCATCTGCGGCTCCAGCACGGAAGAATATGCAGTTCACGTAAACTTTAGACAATTGTACACAATTATTGTTTTCCTTTCTTTTATTTAAATCCGCTAGTGTAGGCGTTTTCTTATACTAATACATGAACCAACTTTGACTATGTAATTGACAAGTATACATAAGACATATTGCAATATAAATATAAATAACAGCTTCTTCAGAAGTTTATGTATATAGACTCATTTTCAATTTCATTTTGAATATGTATTATGTACAAATATAAAGGCCGAATCGGTTGGGAGAGGGTTTTCGGTGTGTCCGCCCCCGCCCCCGCCCCCGCCCCCGCCCCCGCCCCCACCGGCCGCTGAAAAGAAAAACGCACGCACACACACACACACGTACGGTCACTTGTCATTTAAAATTTGACCATTATTATATTCTTGCACGCGTTTATTGGATATTATGCATAATTTGAGTAATAGACATCCAGAGTTTTGCTTTGGTGCGCTTTCGAAGAAAATCAGGAACCTTTTATGTTACCCCACCACCACCACCACCACCAACACTTGACCTGGTACGGACCTACATATTCTAGTTAACTTCGTCGCGCCTTGTACATCAATTTACTATCATAGTTTACCTTTCTCCGTGAGTGTGAGAAGGATAATCCAGTATGGATGCATTTTGTTACAAACCTAAATTACTCGTATGTAAAAATAAAAAAGTAACAAACTAATACAGATGATACTCTAACGACCTCCAGTAATAATGATGATGATGACGATGTCTGAGGATAATACATCTGGTTCAGATTCAATCAATCTTAGACATAGCTGAAGTAAAATAAAGGATGTTGGTTTTGTTTAATTTTGTTCAGAATGTTATTCCACAACATTGATGTAGAATACTACAAAATATTTCGAATAAAAATTTCATATATAGTGCATATAACGCCAATTAAGTATCGGCATTTTTAGGTGATGTGTTCTTAATCATGATAACATATGGGCTGGTATGTGCAGACAAGGCGATGTGTGCCGTTTACCCGTGGAACTAGGTTCGAATATCTGTAGATTACTAATTAAAAATTATCTTACCTGTTTGATGGTATTATTTGTATTAAATATTAATTCTGCCTACCATTATCAACCATTTTCTTATATAATCCAGGGATAGCATTTTCCTTTCTATCTGGTGTACGCATATAATTCTCTACAATTAATCCTATATGCCTTAATCTCCCCCCCCCCCCCCCATATATATGCACTCATGTGTAGCAGACACACTCTCATTTACAGTCATTCCGGATTCATACATACGTATGTATGAATCCGGAATGACTGTAAATGAGAGAGTGTCTGCTACACATGAGTGCATATAACACCGATTAAGGGCATACTTTTTTGGTGATGTGTGAGTAGTGGTAATGGAATATGGGCTGTTGTGTGAATAGTGGAGATATATATTCAAATGGTTTTTATCACTCAAAGCTTTCAAGTACTGTACTCAATAATTAAAAGGTAATACTTGTAAAGTTACACAATAGGATGGATATTCTACAGGCTCGTTATTTTTCCCTTTTTTTTTGGGTGTTGGAATTTAATTATCTGATTAGGACTAGTAGCAATATATCCCCATAATTAAATAGATGCCCTAATATTGGCACATATATACGGCTCAGTCATTATGGTATACATTCGGCGGTTCGGGTGTTGACTTTTAGACCTAATAATTCCGAATGTCTTCAATTCCGTTGTGACGTCATTATAGCGCCATTTTTTGAAAATACGGGCAAAGATCTGCGTAACAAAAATGTATTGATTTTAGCACTTAGCTCAAATTAAAGTGGAACAATGGACATCTTTAACAGGTTACTTAAATCTTTGAAAGACTGATAATCCATAATGCTGACTAATGAGTAATTCAAACACCTGAAGTTTTAACATTTTTCTCCCACCTAATGTTAGGGTTTGTTTTTAATGAAATGGTAAAGTCAATGGTTGTTGGGTATGCATACAAACATGTATTCATGTTAGCTGCTTGGCTGACAGTAGTTTCTTTTACACTAGTTTTAAGTAGTTCATGCGCTAGGCATTCGATTGTCTTTCGAAGGGTCAGGTCACAACCCTCGTAATGCTGAACTCTCCATCAAGTAAGTAGGTTATCAAATCGGGAATACCTTGCAGGGTAGTCCTACAATGTAAGCCCCGACGCTGATATTTATGTTTGCTCGCGTCAGATCAACATGTGATACGTCTTACGGGTAGGACTACCTTGCAGGGTTGCACAGTCTGCAACCTTTGTGACTGATTTCCGGCCAACACCTATTTGGGTAATTTTATCTTGAAATAATTCATTTTTACAAGTTTTATTTAGAAGAATTCTTTATTCTTGATCGTTTATTCGTTATTCGTTATCACCTGATTTTTTTGTGGGGTGGGCCACCCATGCAGGAGTGTAAGAACTTCGGTCCGTTCCTATCAGCTGACAATTCAAATAACGAAAGCCTCGTACTTTCGAATATAAATGGAAAGCTTAGGACCCAAAAGAAACAGATATAAATTATTGCAGCATGTGATTGTGAATAAAAGCTATTTTGTTTTTATTTTTATTTTTTAAAATACATTTTTCAGATGCAGCATAACTATAGTGATATTTATCTTGTATGATAGGTGGAGGACATTTCTTTTTTTAAATTTTACATGTAGCTATAATTATTCCCTTACATATCCATTGTTTTCATTTGACGTCACAAAACATGTGAATTTCTTATTCGCCATTTTGAGTCCCTATGGCTCCCATAACCGACACCTAACAACAATGTTCTTCCCACATAATTACGAAGGCATGTTTCATTCATTTTGTGATTAAGAATATAAAAATATTTATGTTGTTGCATGTCAACGGCACGAGATAATATGCATGACTTTACTTATTTTCATCATTTAAAATATTTAAATTTCAACAATTTTTGTTTTTCTTTCATAAACTAATAGATCGATCAATAAACAACTGGGTACACAAACAAGTAGAAACATGTAATGATTTTCGATTTTCATGGGTTTGAATCAATCATTTGGTTATCGTTTAAGTTAAAAAGCTAATTGTTAATATATAATTTCATATTTCTAAAAGCATTTCAGGAATACTTGATATTCTACAGGGATAGTCTCCCCTTCTTTTGATTTTAGATCTTGTTTTTTACTTGTACGCTTGCTTGTACAGTGGTATGAATTCTCAGTGGATTTCCGCATCCCTAGGTTAAATTTTGAGATCAGCAAATATTCGAGGAAAACTGGGCAGTGGAGGTGGGTCATCGATCTACAATGACAACATGATCATTCATCAGTAATTTTGACAGCTTATTGCCTGACTGAAAAAAAACCGAAATATCTGATTGCAATTATTAATCAATCACCAAGCATGTTTAGTAACATTCCACTAATCAAAACATTATGCATTTGTCTTTGTGAGAGAAGGGAAAATGGTGAAAAAGAAAGCATGTGACAAAATTTTTATGATTTAAATACATTGAAATAGATTGACTATGATAACAATTTGTGTTCATGTTATGTAATTTGGGTGGCCGAGTGGTCTAAAGCGCTGTCCATTACCATCTCACCTCTTTTCTGCATGGGTTCAAGTCTCGGATTCAGCCAATGTGGGTATGTGAGAAAGATTGCTAGTAGCTTCTTGTGGGTCGGTGGTTCTTTCCTGGGTTTTCTGGGTTCTTCCCCCACCATTAATACTGGCTGCCAGGTATAGCCTATCTTGTGCTGAAATATGACGTTACCCCGCCCCCCCCCCTTAAAAATTTTTTTAAAAAACCCTGTAATTTAACTATGATGTGTATTTTTTGCTTCAAAACAATCAAAATTTTGACAACTTTTTAAACTGCTTTACTTTGTGTTACATGTTTACTTTTCATTTCTGTAAAATTGTGAAATTTGATCTTAGATTCATGGTCTTTTTTCATATATAAAAATATACATGTACTTTGTTGGACAGTAAAAGAAATTATTAAAATTCTCTGTACTATTACTATTTGCTATAGTGTTTAAAAATCGGATGATACAATAATATTGATTTGAATACCAGTCACTTTCGTGATATTGATTTGAATACCAGTCACTTTCATGAAACTGGGCTAAATTACATGTCTTAAGTTAGGTGATTCTGTGTCAGTTTTATGGTTTTGAGTCAATAAATTGCAGGAGCTTTTGGGGGCATTGCTCTCTGGGCATTTAATCGAGCTAATGCATCCCTCTCATCCTTTGGTCTACCGACTAACTTTACAGCAGCACGCCACCCCAGATGCTTTAAACTGCACCTATTTGTTTATGCAATCAAACTGTTGATTACAGAGTTTTTAAAAATGGCATCCAAAATGTGATGTATATTTAAGATGAAAGGGAAAATAACTTCTAGAAAAGTTTTAATAATCAACACAGAATATAAAAAGGAGTATTCAGATTTTTGTGAATAAAATCTGGAAGGGATACAATTACGTTTATTGGACATCACATGCTAATTTGAGTATGTCACGTGGCGGGAGATATGATTGCAGTCGTCATATGAAATGGATAAGAATTTCCAAAAATTATGGCAAGTTGAGAGATAGCAACAAGCCATTGAGCTGCATGGGGTTTGGAACTAGAGTTTGTGCAGCTGTACTAGTGGTAAATAAAATATATGCATACTTTACAAACTTGTCAGTTAAATATAATGTTGATCATTGATGCATCAAACTTTTAATTACGTTTTACAGTAACAGTTATTGATATTTTGTTACACCTTACTGAAAACTGGTAAATCTTATGGGGAAAAAATAAACTGCCTTCACTAACGGACTTATCATGGGTGCTCAACATGTCTGTTTGCTTGACATTGTATGCGTGATGGTGTGGACTTGCTGTTAAACTGTAGATACAAATGCCACACACATATACACACAAGCACACACACATACATACATACATACGTACGTACGTATGTACATTGTTTGGGAGGGTGGTCTGAAGTGCTCACTTTTACCAATCACTGCCATATTGCTTCAGTCTGCATGAGTTAAAGTTTTTGACTGCAATTGTTGATATATGAAAAAGCTTGCGAGTAGAATCTCATTTGTTTGTGATTTTAACCTGGATTTTCCCAGGTTCCTTCTCTACCATATAAAACTAGCTGCCATGTATAGCCTATCATGTGCTGAAAAATGGTGTTAAACCCACACAAATAACAAAGTTGTTGGGTTAACTGATGGTCTGTCACTTTGTTCTGCTTACTGTATGAAATTGTACAAGCTTCAATTTTTATAACTTCACTCTTTCATCCAATATTTTTATAAAATTTTATACAATTACTCTCAAGCGAAGTGGTAAGATTTTAAAAATAAATGATCTTTTTACAAGACAATCAAATTAAACAAAGATCAGTTTTTAATTTTTTATATCTGAGAGGCACTGAAAAATGTTCTGCTGACTTTGGGATTTCCAGTCAGAATCGGAATAAGTGTTTATTTTATGAGAGACAGTTATTGTCTTGAACGTCATGTTCCTTATGAAATTTTCTGCTTTTATAAACGGTAAAGCTGTAATATAGTAATATAACAGTTTGAATATTAATGTCATTAGAACATGGCTGTATATCTATGTTCATCAGGTCTGATTTTTCATAGATCTCAGTTTTAATCAAAATTTTTGTACAAGATGATCAGGATGGCTTAGAGTTGTTTCATTTAAACATACATGGTTACCCAGGAAAGGAATTTGTTAAAAAAATATATGGGAGTATACTTCACAGAGTTCATATTAAAATGACAAGAAATTCTAAATTACATCTATGGATGAGTACCCCACTTTAAAAGTGCCTCCCCTGGGTCCCATATATGCTTTAATGTAATATCACTTAGTTATTTGAGATTGTTTTTGCAGTTAAGAAAACAATAGGTTTCCAGTCTTGGATGAATGACCACATGTCTGGGCTGGTGATCAAATATATAAGCTAGCTGGCATGGCAAGTACATTTACCATTGTCCAATCCAAGTCCTTCAGATTGACTACCCCGTTTGATGTCCTATCTTTTGATGCCAGCTCTATTTTGTATTGCAGGCTAAAGAAGAGGGATCGAAATTTTGGTTCCCTTGAGAATATCCCAGTAGCTCTGAACAAAAGAAAGAAGGTTGTGTCTTCCTCTATGGATGATATTCTTAAGTATGTGGAAAATGAAAGTGATGGAAATGATACAGCCACAAACAATGATACTGCCTCCTCTGACTCAGGTTAGCACAGTGACAAATGCTGAAGATTTTTTTTCTTTTTCCTGTTATCTCCAGAAATTACATGAATGCACATTTAAAGAATAACAACATGACATTAGTAGAATTAGTATAAAAATTGAGGTGTATATAATTTTTATATTGTTTTTTTATCATCTTTCACCTTGCAAATACCTGAATAATTTTCATGAATGTTTGACTTGGTGAGAAATTATATGTATTTGTGGCATAATGTCCCAGTGCTAGACAACTGCAGGCATCACCAGATGATGGAGTCCAAAAGAAATATTAATTATAACAATTGATTGTAATTAAGACAAAACCCAGTCACTTTTGGATCATTCTTGGGCTTATCACAGCTTTCATTAACAGATGTCCTTTCTTATTATACACCTGACTTCTACATGATGTCTATAATTATACCATAGAATGTTGTAGTAACTTCCCTTCGTTTTACTGATATGCCAAAATAATAAGCCCTGCAATCCCAAACATATAACAATGCATTTGACTTCTTCCACTAGGGCTAGTTAATTGTACCTTTTAATTACAACAGTGCCAACTCACATGCTATTTTATGCCAATTAACCAGTACCATGATAATCTAGCTTTGTTAAGGGTTTAATATGTTAGTCATTGATTTAGACATATCTTACAAAAGTGTCCATTAAAAATAGTCACTGGCATTTTACATAAGAACATACAGAACCTGTGGCTCTAAGTAGCAGTATGGTTGACAGTGCTGACAAGTAAGGATACAACTTTAATATGTAACTGATATTAAGGAGTACACTAGTCAATTTTAAATCTAATTTAAATTTAGGACAGTTATATACTTATTTAGTACTTAATTAAATTGCAGGTGGTGATTATTAATCTCAGTTTCAAAAATCTATTTACGCTGCTGAAATCTATTTCCAGAAATTGAAGAGCTAAACAGAGCAAGCAAAAGACAAAAGTTGTTTGCCAGGAAGACTATCAAGCGAGAAAAGAAAAGGGAAAAAGATCTTAGGAAAAGGGTTGAAAAGAGTACATATTTCTTTAACTCTTTGTTTGAGAGAGTACATCATCACTATATTGTTACAGAGATGTGTGCTGCAATACCATTCAATTTTAGCTTATTATTTTTATTAATGTAAATTTCAAGGCAGTGAGATTTTTTCGGTATGAAATCCTCAAACTTTTTATCAGTTACTTATTTTGTCCAATTACAGCTTTTCAGCAGAAAAGAAAATCTGAAGCCTCCAGTGTGAAACTGTTGTATACGTTGCATATAATTTCTGCTACGAAGTTCAATTTTTTTTCTCTCAGGAGAATCTACTTTAAATATTTAAACTTGTTTATGAAACAACTTTCAAACCTGCCGACTTACAATGTAAAGCCTTGGTGGTTGCTAGAGTACTGCATTTTCAAGGTTGAAGGTATGCCTATAGCAACAAAGACTTAATTTAGCTTGAGATTAGTTTCATGCCAGAACAAGCTAATTTATGCAAATAAAAAATGGATCTTTTCTTATCTCAAGCTGCTCATAAACCAGAACTTATTGAATGGCTTGAATATCAGTCATTAGTTCATTCATTAGCTTATCTTTGTTGTTGCTGTTTCTTTAAATCATGTCATGAAACTTTACATACCCATTCATCCTAAAATATAGTTGGTTATAAATAAAGATGGTGCTGTTCAGACATCCAATATTGCTGTCAGTCTTGTTATCACTACCTTGACTGAATATATGGTCAGATCAACATGAGGTTGTCACTTAAAGAGTTCTTATGATGATTGCTTGGTGCCAGTGTGACAGCCATCTTTAAATGTTTTATCTCTACTCTTGAATGGAAAGTCATATAGGAATGGAGTTGTGCTATTAAATGTCATATTAACACAATTGCTAATTTGATAATTTTGTTATTGCTGAAAAATTCAGACAGGGATTCAGCATAAGTTAAAAAGAAGCAATGTTCTTAGCTAGAATTCCTGGAAATACTTTTCAGCCAACAGCTTTCAGTCCATTTTAGAAATGTTGATTTTGATCATTAGAAAAGGTTAATTCACTTATAGTTGAAAATAGAAAATATTAAATGTATCCAATGAAATGCTTAGTAAAAATGATAAAATTTTATCACATTTGTACTTTGTTTCACTTTAACAATTTATTGTTGTTTTGAAATAGATAAAATATCCATGGATGACTTCTGGTGCAAGCAGTCAGAATTTAAGATGTGGCTGGTTGAAGAGGTAGGTTCACAGTGATAGCTTTTTCTTGTAGGTATTGTAAGTCAATATGACAATTAAGACGCAAGTAATGCTTGTTTATGGCATGCTTTTATGGAATTAATACCAGATAGAAAGGTAATGTCCTGTGAATTTTGTTTCATTTTTATCTTTTACTTCATTGTCTGTAATTATCATATATGCAATATGCCGTCTTTTACTGAAACATGAAAAGTGTCACGCTGTCATCACAGTGATGCCTGTGAACATTTCCATGAAAACCTAATTAAATACTAAGCATGTGGTCTGATCCAACTTGTTGAAGTGTTGGTTGCATTTTTACAATGAATAAAAAGTTGACCTGCATTGTATTATGTTAGCCTTTTGTATGATGAGGGTAGAATAAAATGAAGTTGAAAGGTGGTTTAGAATACAGAGAAGTTTAAAGGGACTTTTTCAGTATTTTTTGTGAATTTGTCTCTTTCTGTAACTATTTTGACCACATATTACAACATGTTATCATTGATACTTGTTGAGATTCTTTTTTTTTCAAACACAATATCTATTGTTCGCTTGCCTAGTTAGTAATAGGTGTTGTTGTAGTGACTTATTAGCATACTTAGTTATATATATATATATATATATATATATATATATATATATATATATATATATATATATATATATATATATATATATATATATATATATATATATATATATATATATATATATATATATACCTTGTTTTGTTGTGATGTATCTTGTTCTTTTGGTGAAACTTACCAAAGAAGTGTAATAAATGCAACAAGTTCAAGGTCAGGGAAGACACGCTTCATGCCTTGCAGGTACAAAATTTATTTCAGCAGGACCAGCAGTGTGTGTGCTATATTTTCCAGAAGTGTATGGAATTTTTTTTTTTTTTTTTGCAGACAAAATAAGGTGATGACTCCATATTTTATTCCTACAAGTAATTTTGATGCAATGGGGGAGGATACCCCCACCCATATTTTATGGCAACCCAAGTAACAACAGACCTTCACTGATCCAACCTTATAAAAATTGACTTTAGTTTCATGGCTGCCGTTGAGTAGATACGCTGGGTGTTGCTGGCTTTGGAATGCCCTCCACCATGCATGATTAAAAAGTTACAGTGTCAATCAACATTGATGATGAGGAAGAGTCTCTACCTTTCTAGCTGCTTCCCCGGCCAACAAATATCAGTGTCTTCGATGCCATATATTCATTGTAGATTTGGCAGTTTCCAACTGACAGAAAAATCTTACACATCTGAGAATTAATAGCCCAAATTGCTCGGGTCGTTAGCAAAGCAACTCACCATTCATTGGTGAATGCATTGGCTGCCGCTGCCAATCGTAACCTGATGTATAATGTTTATGTTCTGTGTCGCTAAAGTAGAATCACACTCTGGCTGTAAGGCTTACTCTGCTGGCTTGCCATTACTGTTTGGGGGCGTGATTGAAGTTCATAGGCATGAAGCTCAAGAATTTCCCAGATAATGTTGCCTCTCCAGAGCATCCTTGTTTAAAACCCAGTCCCAGCTACAATAGAGGGATGATAGGTGAGCCAAGCAAAATGATCTTTTACATCCCAGGTGCCTTTCAGATTTCATTCTTGTTCCAGCAGACAAGAGCCACATCAGTCTAGAAGCACAATTACAGTGAAGATAAGAAACAATTTCTCTACCCCCAATCTCCTGTCTCCCCCTATTAACTTAGCACCTCATGCTTGCAGAGTCTGGTAGTTGGTGTCCGACTCCTGCAATTCCAGTCATGCTGTATAAAACTCTGGAAAATGAATGAGTGATTCAAGTAATGTTGGAGTGGCTTTGGATTTAGTTTGTACCTTCTAACAGATGTGCCATCAGAAAAGCTGAAAGATGACATTCCTCAGCAGGTGATACAGTAACCCATTGACAAAAGGGGCAGTGGTTATTGTTAGCCGAGTATGCATGCAGTCTCAGTCTCACCATAGCAAACTTTCCTGTCTCTATTCACCTGGTCAACTGCTCCGGTGGCCTTGTGGTTAGAGCGTCCGTTGCGGAAGCGTGAGGTCATGGAAATTATCCCCGGCAGAGTCATACCAATGACTTACAAAAATGGTACTAACAGCTGCATCACTTGGCGCTCAGCATTAAGAGGTTAGTGTTATGAATGGCAGCCTGATGTCAGAATAATGTGACTGGGTGGGACATCATGCTACATGTCTGTGGCATGATGCCCCAATGCTAGACATCACTAAAAACTGCCTCACTGCAGACATTGTAGCGATATGACTGAAAAATTGTTAAAGCTACGTTAAAATTCCTAATCAAACAAACAATCTTAAGTTGTAACTAAGGGTATACTTATCTGCAGCAGTATCAGAATGTGTGTGAATTTGAATTCACACTGAGGGATAAAAAGTGATTACAAGCAGCCATCTTATTCTGTTGAAAATTTGAAAATTTAATGTGAAATGCAAAAATTCATAGACCAGAAATGCTGGTTGCCAGGTGTAATCCCCAGCCATCATCCCACTGGGATAGTCCTGATGACTGAAGCAATGTAGTGAAAACTGTTATTCACATATTTTACTATTGTTACAATATTTTATTTTTAACAGTTGAACAGGTTTAACAGTACATAAGAATTCTTCAGTTGTCATTGTTTAATTGAGATATAACTTTCTTTAATTTCAGAAATGTAAGAGTTTAGGCATCATGACATCTCCCAAACTAAAAGCTCACTTCAAAACATTTGTTAGGGCATGGAATAAGAAGAAATTACCAGAGGTAAGTTAAGAATAATCAAGTGTCAATATACATGTAATTGTTTTAATTGGCTTTATAAAGTGCTGTCATTGCTAATTATGACTGTTCTACTTTTAAGATATATTTGCCCTAAATTAAAAATTCCATCATATAAAGTGAAATTAGTCTGCAAAGGTTTTTCCAGTGTAAGGTTATTTTTAGCTTACCAACTCATAAAGCCAATAGAGAGTACATTTTATTGGTCTGTATAGGGCTCCCATGCTCTCCTGGTTTTCAAGGAGGATCTGGAATCTAAAAGAAATTTGAATTCAACAAAAATATCTTACAATATTCTGGTAACTAAGATTTCAGCATACATGCCTAATAAGTTATATACAAGTTTTATAAGTTTCTGTATTGTTTCATCTTGAATTGTTTTATATAATGATTTAAAATGCCAATATATAAAACATCATTCAGCAATGCATGGTTAGAAGATGTGCATTTTCTTCAATGGCTTCAGTGAGTAGCTTTTTTGAAATTGAAAGCATTCAGTGGAATGTGTTTAAAGTATAATGCTAGCATCAGAGAGTCCACCTTGACGTCAAATGAAATCAAATATATACAAGAGAAACATTTATAGAGCGGCAAATTGTGTCAAGTGTGGTAAAGTCTTTAAATTGAAATATCAAATTCTAAAAAATACTCCGAAATCAGTAATTTTTTCCTTAAATTATACAGGAAAACCCCACGAAACAAAAAATCATTTTGGTGCAGTGACTCTGTAGAATTTGTTTTAGCACACCTTTCAATATTTACTCTTTTAAACTTTTTTAAAGGTCTGCTTGACTAATCTGAACTGATTTTTTTTTTGGCAAGAATCCTGGTATCCTGACCATTCAAATTTCCAGCTATCTATAAATGCTGCCAGTCTGCCTTCAAAATATGGCACATAGTAACAGAATTCTACCAAATTTTATGGAAAGCATTGTGTATACACTGGTATATTCCAGGAGATTTCATCATGCCAGCTTAGGCCTCTTGTTATGTTTGTTATAAAGCAATAAAGTATAATAGCCTAAAGGTGAAAATATTTTTTGTTCAGGGTCTGTTTTTATCTTTATAGAAATATTACAGAGGTTCCAGTACATTTTGCAACTCTCCTAGTATTAACAAGAAATATAAGATTCTTGAAGACGAAGAGAACCAGCCATTTTCCATGCTGTCTTGTGACAACAATGTTGGGCTGAACAAGATTGTTCCTGTTAAGGAGTCACCTTTTGTGACTTTTGGGAAAACTCCATCTAAAATATTGAAGTCCAAGAAGGCAATCTTTGGCTCTACATCAGATGTAGCGTTAGTAAGTTTTCAGACATTTCTCATGTTTAAATAATTTATTTTTATACCCATCAAATTGAAATGCATGTGGTACATCCATCCATCCATCCATCTTTTCCCCATCCAGACTGAAGCTCAGATTTAATAGATATTGAGATCAATCTTGCTATTTAATTGGATCGTTACTTGAAATGTGTTACACACCAGGGTTCGAAACTAACGTATGTCTATCAGTCCGCGACTAATAGTTTACCTCACAGACTAATAAATATGTTCCAATATAAGTCCGCCTGACTAATGAAAAATGAATGCATGTAATTATTTAAAGTTTGCTTTCCTGGTATTTTTTAAATAAATTTCATAACAGAAATGCGGGCAAATACCTTGCTATTTTTGCTGAATTTGTTGTAACTCCTTTATGTAAATCCAGATCACCTAGGCGCTTTATATTAAGCGTTACAAATGGTGTGCAAAGCATTATTGTCGCACTGACCAGGATCATAGTTAAACAAAGAAAGCAAAGTGAACAATGTGGCGATTTGTGCAAGATGTGGAAAATCTGGCCAAAAGACAGAAGACTGACAATAATGAGGACAAAAAGGAACATGACAAACAGTATGATCAAGACAGTAGGAATTTTCTAGAGAAGTGGAAAAGCGGTCGGTCATGGCTTAACTTTAACCCTGAAGTAAATACCATGTATTGCAGCGTCAGCAAAGAGCATTAAGAAATGGAGGATGAAAAAATAAGCTCATTTGTAGTTGGATGTTCCAATTTATAAATGGATTTTGCTGCGGACTAGTATGTCTTTTGGTATGCATTTTAACTTGCATAAATAGATGACCAGATTATGCTTTCATGGTATTATAGCATGTTTTCACATTTTAACTTGCATAAATAGATGACCAGATTATGCTTTCATGGTATTATAGCAAGTTTTCACATTTTTCCAATTCTGGTTTTATTTTTATTTGTAAATTGGATTTCATAAATATCTTCTCTTTGTTGCCCTGTCAAGAAGACCTAAAAATTTAAACATATCACCATCAGAAATGACTGCCTATTACTATAGGAAAACCTTAAAACTATTTCTTCTTTGACAACATTGATCAAAATCGAACTAAACTAGATAGTTGCCTGGCATCCAGGACTTTTATTTTTTTTCTTCTAAATAATGCCAATCCACCATCAGTTATGTCTACTATTGATTAAAATAGATAACAACAATTAAATGACATCTTTTAAAAAAGAAATTTGAATGGAATTTGACCGAACTTTACAGAAAGCATCCTAACATAATGTACATTCCAAGTTTTACAAATGTTGCCCATCGACCAACATATTTGGCTGCCAATACTAAAAATAATAAGTAATCTTTAAACTTTGCAGAAACTACTTGGCAACTACAGGCTTTCAGATTTATACAAATCATACTACTTCATTTCAAATATGGCTGTCTTTATTTAAACTGGAAAATCCATTAAATTACTTATTCTTCAAAAACCACTTGAACAAAATTTGATGACAGCTTTGGGTGGGACATGATGCCACATGTCAGCAGAATAATGCCCCAGTGGTAGACATCACTATAAAATGCCACACTGCAGACATTGTAGCAATATGACTGAAATGTTTTTAAACTTTTAAACTATGTTAAAATCCTAATCAAACACACCACAGAATTTGACAAACTTGTATACAAACCATTTTTGCTTAAAGAGCTTGAAATTCATACAAATGATATTAATATACCATTCAAAAATCCTAGCTGTAAATCAAAAAATGATCTTTTGCAAGACAACCTTAAAAATAAGTGCTTGTGATAAACTTCATGCAGATTTATACAAAGGATGCTGTTTTGACATTAAATATTGACTCGTTACTACAAGTAGAAAACATTTATACAACTTTTTAAAAAAAAACATGTCCACTTCTGTCAATTCCTTATAACTTGTAAGTAAATCATACATTTTTTTGTAAAGTCATGAAAAGTGCTTTGTTGTTATCTTGAAAGGTACTAATTTAGTGACACCTCAAGAAAAGTGCTTGCAAATACTCTGTCTTAATTTCAGTGGGAAGCATATTTTTTATTGGACTTTGCATGAGCACAATACAGAAGCGATTAGACTTAGCCGTTTGCATGTTATAATTTGATGTTATAGTATTAGATAACATTGCGTTGAAGTTGTAAGGCACAAGTTAAAAACACAAAAGAATTAAATGCTATGATAACAACGGTGAGAATAAGTTGAAAATATATGTGTGTTAAACATAAAATATTAAGACAAGAGTTAAAGACTTGTGCAAATGAAACTGCTAACTTTCTAGCTGATATAGAGTTTATTATGTACGCAAATCACTCCATCTCCTTTTAAGAGGTCCTATCTTCATCTAGTTTAACAGATTAAGAGTTCTTTTCAAGAATGATGTACAAGAATGTAAACTTTGTGGACTTCTACTCATTGGAATCTAAGATTCTTCTGATGCATAGTTACTGGTGTTTCATAATTCAAGTTTTTTGCCAGAAATAGTGCTTGCATTTCATGATAAAATGTCAGTATGAACTATGCCATGTGAAAACTTTGTTAGAAGAACTCAGTTCTGTATAAGATGGAGCAAATAATTTTTTGTTTTATTGATTTTCTGCATTATATTTTTGATAGAACTTGCAATGCTTTTTTTCCTGCAGATTTCTATTGCTCCCATTGAGTCACCTATACTGTACAAGCGATCTGTTTCCAGTAAAGAGGATAACCAATATATCATGCCGGCCCATGTAAGTTATGGATTATTGTAATAAAGCTTTTTATGAAGTCATCCTACAGATTAGCTTTAATCCTTATTACATACTTTGATGTTTTTCTTCTCCATATACAGATAATTGATTGCTAGGTATCTGCATTTTGTAAATGGAAGCTTAGATTAATTTAATTTCAGATTTATTTCATTAGTGTAGGTCAGCTTTGATGATGCAGGCATGTAGCATCTGATTATATAAATATTCAATCCACAGTTAAACATTCTCTTCTCTGAGCCTGGAAAACTCAAAGCATCTGAATCCAAAGCATCTGAATCCAATTAACCTCATTGAAAAAAACGGTCCAACATTTCACTTTTTAAAAATTTATATTCTCTTAAAGTTGTGGGAGAGAATTAGGGGAAGAAGAAAAATAGTTTCCAGTTTCAACATAAATTACACCCAGTAGAGTTTAATGTGCAGTATTGAATAAAATACTCAGTTTTAGTAATTTTTCTAATCTTAATTCCTAATTTACTTCTTGTTAAGTTATGGGATAAGAAAATAGTTTCATTTGTTCCAATCTTCAATGACAAAATACAATTTGATTCTGAGATTTCTGGCCAAGGTGCACATTTTAGTAATGGCTCTTTAGTGCTCTCCGTATATGCATTCCCATTCCATCATTTCGATTGAAAATCACAAACAAATTTCCATTTAGTTCAAAAACTTCTGAAGGGTTTCATGAATTGAAACTGAAGTGGGTTTAAAAGTTTACTCATTGTTATTTAAGGGGCCCTGAGTGTCCAAGTGGTCTAAAGTGTTTTCCGTTATGGGTCACTGCCATCTCACCTCTGCCTGCATGGGCTAATGTAGTTATGTGAGAAAGCTTGCCAGGAGCTTCTTGTGGGTCAGTATTTCTTCCCGGGGGTATTCCTTGGTTCTTCCTCCACCAATAATACTGGCTGCCATGTTAGCCTATTATGTGCTGAAAAATGGCGTTAAACCCTACAACAAAAAAAAAATCATTGTTATTTATACAAAATTTCTGCCAACTTGGCACAAGTAGCTTTAGATGGTGCAGATGCTGTTTTGGAGGAACCAGAGAACCCAGAAAAAACTGCCAACTCTGTATGGGAAACCATATCTGCTTGCACAGACTGAACTTTTGACCTAAGAGCTGCAAAGCATATGCACTACCACTTTCATTTCTGTTTGGTACGAGATATGTTACATTAAGAAGACCTAACTCAAGTTGATTTTCCCAACTTTTATATCATCAATTGTGTGGTGGTAAAGAATGGTCCTTCTGTCCAGCCATCATTTTGTCTGGCACCAACTAGTCCTGCACTTTTTAGCTCAACTGATATTTGACAAAGGAAAACTTGGGGGATGGTCTTAGTCCATCTGTCATGGTGGTCATCTTGATAAATAATATCTATTTTCCACCTAACTGGACTACTTTATCAGCATGGTGTTTTCACCCATAGATTTCTTATAATACCTAGTTGGTTTAAAATGAAAATGATGCCAATTGTACATCCAAGATATCTGTCACATATGCAATCCTAAAAGTTGTGTTACTAAGCATACAGCACCTACCATACCTACCAACTGAATTGACGGTCATATTTACTCCCTGTGAGGGAAACATATCATACTGGGACAGTAGAAATAAGGAATATTGGACCTTTCATATTCATGCACCACTAATCATTCCTAGGCAAAGTAATGGTCATTTGAAAATTTTGGTTTGTTTTCAGCTAGAGTTTATCTGGAGCATGATAAAATTCACCTGGCAAGGAATTTTTCGAGACACACTATAGTTGCATGGAATTTCTTGTTTGAATATTTTAATGCCTGCTTGTTATTAATTGTTCATTTTATGTCATGAACATGGAGATTGCTTACATCAGAATTACAATTTTTTACACAGGTTGCTATTCAGTATTCATGCTGGATAATTTTTATAAGAAATTAAACCCTCTGGCTTTGCATTTAGGTTCAAGATCTTCATGCCCTGGCAAATGATATAACTTAGAAAACTTAGCATGATGCCTGGTTATATTTAACTTTTACATCATTTTCTGTATTCAGCTAATGCCTATTCCATTTAAATATACATGGTACCCAGGGAAGGCTTTTAAAAATATATATATATATATATGCCTAAGTACATTGCTTTCACAGAGTTCATATTAAAATGATGAGAAAATTTTAAAGTGTATCTATGGGTGAGTACCCAACATTAAAAGTCCCTTCCCTGTGTCCCATGTTTGTTTTAATGGATCTGCCCTAAAACCTATGTACAATAATGCCGTAAAATATGTTTACTGATATGCTAGGATACCCGTCTTGCTGGCCTAAACAAAAGCTATATCATTATGTTTTGATTTATAAAATGCTGTTCCGCAGATCCTTTGAGAACCCAAGTATATTCAGCTCAATCTTTTTCAGAAAAATGATTTTCAAGCCTCTAACTCTGATGATCATGGAGCCAGAGTTGAGACCTCAACTTCTCAAATTTATAATAGGTATTTCATTGATTAAATTTATAATAGGTATTTCATTGATTCAATTTATAATATTATAAATTGAATCAATGAAATACCTATTTATAATAGGTATTTCATTGATTCAATTTATAATAGGTATTTCGTTGATTCAATTTATAAAAGGTATTTCATTGATTCAATTTATAATAGGTATTTCATTGATTCAATTTATAATAAGTATTTCATTGATTCAATTTATAATAGGTATTTCATTGATTCAATTTATAATAGGTATTTCATTGATTCAGTTTATAATAGGTATTTCATTGATTCAATTTATAATAGGTATTTCATTGATTCAATTTATAATAGGTATTTCATTGATTCAATTTATATATTGTTGTACATAGTGTATCCATTACTTAACCTGTGGTTTTACAAAGTCGTTGACATATGTTGTATGATTTACCTGGTCACCATACAGAGATATGGTGAACCGTATTCCAAACAAACAACCAAAAGGATTAACATTTCCTTGACCTGTGAATCAAAGTCTATATGTTAAATATTTACATACCTGCCAACCCTACTGAAAAAATCGAGAGAATCCTAATCCTGTGTCTAGTTTTGCCGTGTCTGGTATGTTACTTAGTACTTTACCATATCCAGCTTCATTTTGTTTTCATCTGCCAGTTCAAAGATATTGTCTCACAGCGTGGTTGACCCCATAAGCAAATCTCAGCAATATAATGAATATGTTTCTCAGCAAGAAGCAAAAATTAGAGGAAAAAAAAGTAACTGATGACTTGTAACCCGGCAGGGAAAAAAAATGGGATCAAAAATATAGAAGTAATTGGGGGAAGCAGTTTGCTTACATTGGTCCATCGCCTCGCGGGGTCTATCATGCATTCTGCCAATGCCGCTCACAGCATCTCTTGATATGATGTGGTGGTGTAGATGACATTAATAAACATAGTGCAACAGCCAAGCACAAACAGTGTGAAAAAGACAGTAGCATGAGGCCACTGCAACTATGCTGGTGCTGTGATTGTGTGATTGTTGACAGCTGGTTTAGGCAGAAGGAAACAAAATCGTCACCTGCTTCGAGCCTCAGCAATGCCAGGCTGAAAAGAATAAGAGATAATCTAAAGTCAAGACGTACCCTTGCTTATTACCAGTTTTTAAGCTGGATTCAGAACAGTTTTGACAGACCCAACAAAGCTCTACAGCATCACAAGCCCCTAATTCACAAGACCAGAGAGATTTTACTATCCATGTACAGAGAATTCCTTTCAATTTTTATTAAGCCGAAGTACATTGTTGACAAGACAGACATCACAGCAATTGATGTAAAAGATGAGATCTTGCACATTCGTTGTCAGGACTTGTACATAAGGCAACCAGCAGACTTCTAGAGAAGATGAATTCTGAAGCACAGTTACAGACAAGAATGCACTGTAGGGCATTTGTGATCAAATCATTGTCATATATGAAGGAAAAATTTCCATTAAGGATGACTTGCTCATTCATGCAAGCATTGCAGATGTGGCTAAACAATCTGTAACCTCATTTAAGGACCTGGCCTTTTTCTCCAGTCGATTGGATGAATCAACACTTATGATCCACATAGAGAGTTTCAGCTGTACCAAAGGTACAATTTAGACACAGAATTGAATATGGAAAGAGCAGATCATCAGTGGGTTGCTCTCAGGAGAAAAAAGGATGGATCTGGCCTGTTATTGTTTCCAACCCTTGGGAGAGTAATGGTCTCAATACTTTCAATACCACACAGCAACAGCAGTGCTGAGAGCATTCTCAATGGTCAGAAAAAACAGAACTAGTCAAAGAGTCAGTCTGTCAGCATCAACCCTGAAAGCTATTCTTGTTAGCAAATTTGGCACCCAAGGGCAAATAAATGATGAACTTGTGCAGAAATGCAAATCTGCAACATACAGTGTACTGAAATAATTAAAATCGACATCTTTATCATGATATATACACTTTACACTTGGACCTCCTGATTTTTTACCCTGATTCCCTGACTCCTGATTTTTTACCCTGACTCCTGATTTTTAATGGTGAGCCTCCTGATTTTGATTTGTTCAGTGTTGGCAGGTCTGTATTTATAAATAAATTTCTCAGACATTATTGCTTGTACACCATGGTATATTATATTTAGGGGTGCATTGATAGACCCAAAAATATATTGTGATATATTGCGATACACCAAAACCCATATTCCAATACAGTAATACTTAATGAAAACAATTTTTAAAAAAAGTCACTGTAACATGTATTACTTGAAAAATACAACATCTTCAAATGATGTTACATTGTAGTGCTTCAAATGATATTCAAATAAACAAATAAAATTAATATAAAAATTAAAGAAAGTGTTCAAACACTTTAGGGCAGTCAATTTATCAGCAAATAAAAATCTCATTGCCATTTCTAGTCTGTGTTTTAGAATCCCTATACTGCGCTTTTGCTTATTTTTTGGAAATAATTTCAAAATCCATTTTTGAAGAAATCATTTTGTTTCTGAAAATTATATTTCAGGTGTACACCCTAGTCCTACCCGTAAGATGTATCACATGTTGATCTTGATTTTAGTGCTACGTCTTACGAGCCTAATGACGCCATAGTGTAGTTAGTTCCGATGTCATCGACATCGGAACGATAAATCAAAGTTTCAGGAATATCGAACATACTTGGCAACCTATATAGACACTCTTCCACTAATATATGTTTAATTAATTATACTTACTGCGCTGTTTTTATCCAAATGGAATCAATAGTTGACACTTGCAAACGGACACATTTTTTGTTCAGTTGACATACATTTGAATTTGCTGAAATGCGACAGTTGTCGAGGTATGCCGAAGTATGTTTAAGTTAGGTTCTAATCGGAAAATATTTCTTGAACGAAACGAAATATTGCATGCTGTTCAAATAGGCAATATAGAAATAATTTCGTTTCGTGAAAATAAAACAGCTTTATTGAAACTTACTTCGGCATTCCTCAGCCACCATGACATTGAAACGTGTTTCAAAGGAACATGAAAAATGCGTTCATTTCCTAGTGTCAGAGTTAGAGTCGATCACGATCAGACAGCAAAGTAAGTACATCAATAACTCTTAAATATGTGGATAAATGTTGATACTTATTGCCAAGTATGTGATAAACATGAAAATTTCACCTCTTATTCTCTGTTCAGTATATTTAAAAACACTACACAGCGCTGCTCTTTAGGCAGTAAGACCCAGACGCGAGCAAACATAAATATCAGCGTCGGGGCTTACATTGTAGGACTAGTGTACACCCTTGTCAGCTAACTTGAAAAATGAGTTGATTGTAATCATTATTTGGAGAAATTTAAAGGAAGTTAATGTGACATAAGCACTGATTGGACTGAGCATGTATTTCACATGTAAAACACCAGATGCAGCCGCTGTTCATTTAAATGTTTTGCTGACTTTTTACTATTTGAAGCTAAAATATCAATCATAACAGCAGACATTGCATACTTTGGGGTGTGTGTGTGTTTATAAATATATTTTCTGGTCATTGGGGGAAAAAAATCATTTTAGAGGAATTTATATATTTATAAACACAGACTCTTGAGTGTTGTTCATTTAGTGTCATTATGAGAGGACATTAATATCTTTGGCATAGTGAAATTGATAAATTATTGTTTATAACTTGAAAAATATATACAATAGTCCCCCTCTTATATGGTCACCTCTTCTGCACCGGGAAAGTGGCCTTATAAGACTGGTGGCCTTTCCGGGGGGGGGGGGGGGGGGGGCTAAATTTATTATAACAAGTATATGTAAGAAAGCTACATACTTCAAAGCATTAAATATCTTCATCTAAAATTAACATTAATGATTAAACGGTTCTTCTTGTTATAATTACAAACTTTTTTCAACTGACTATACGTTAATAATTCTTTTTCTCGGCGTAAGTGTGATATGCGAGCGGGTATTGTTGTCATGCACATTGCAAATGGATTCAAAAACGTCATTTATATCTTGGTACATACATAATTATCTTTCCATTTGCTCCATTTTCCCACTACTGCTGAATAACCTTGTTTTATCGAGTCTTTTCTACATAAATGTGTTTAGCAAGTCCCCTCCCCCGATGTCTTCGAGTAGAATAATAGACTTTCTTCTAAAATAATGTCTCCATTAACACGATGACATGTTAATGTTTAGTAATGATTTATTTGGTTGTTGCTGGCTGTATGTGATTTAATTACATCTGGTTATCATCATCAAAGAGAAGAACTTTACATAGTTGTTAAACTCCAAACTCCAAAACATAACATTATTGAGCCCATTTACTGTAAACATTGGCTTTTGTAGATAATGATATACTATTAATCTTTAGTTGACACTTTTCACAAAAACTTGACACTGGGAGACACATATCTACAATAGAGATAATAAATTGCTTATCTTCCGTCAAGATTTGAATTAATCATAGGTTCTGGATACATTTGAAGAAACAAGTGGCCATTCATGAGGGGGACATTTTACATTTTTTGTTCTAAAATGCTGGCAGCTGGTCGTGTTAGAGGGGTGGCTGTTCTTGGGGGATACTTTTGAATACACTCATCGATGCCAAGGGATTCTGGTCGTAAGAAGCGGGTGGCCGCTGGTCGGGGGAGGGGTTAAAGAGGGGGACTAATGTGTTGGTCATGACATGGATTACAAAAACAGCAAGTCACACTATACTGGGATATGGTATATTGTCTCATCCCTAATTCTAAGTATCAGCATTCTGAGAAATGCTTTACCGCAACATCAACATACTTTTTACACCAAAGTGATGATGTACACCTCTGATGTTTAAGTGATGATTTTGGATTTAAGTCATCATACTGTCAGTAAACTGGATATTAGCATACATGATAGCATTCCTAAGCATGTAACTGATCTACATCAACCATTTTGTCTTCAGCATCACAAAACCCATGAGTTCTGACAATTCAAAACTTTTTTTTTTATTAATAATATGAGTAGGCAAACTCCGATTTCTTCTGACAGTTTCATTATTTTTGTTTTGTCTCTTCTATAAAAAAAACAAAAAAAAATTTTTTTACTTCTAATTTCAGATCTGCTATACCAACACCCTACAAAGTATCTGTTTACCCCTGGGCAGTTGATCCAGCCAATTCTGCAGATCAGAATCTGGAGCTATGCTCCACTTCAACTCCCCCTGGTGGTATATTTACTAAAATGTCAAACATGGGCATAGAAAAGAAAAGTGAGAGAATCAAAAAGAGCCCATCTGAAGGCGGCAAGGCAAAAAGTGGCACAGTTATTATGGACTCTCCGCCACTTCCACCCCCACCTCCACCCTTAAGATCTGATCTTTTGATTATTAATGACACAGACTATTTTCCGCCACCTCCAGAACTTGACCTGTCTACTAACTATGCTGATCCATACGACTCTGTGCCTTGTAAAGGGAGATCACTCATTCAGAAACCAGACTCAGAGTATCATGAACCTATGGACACTTTAAATAAACATGGTACTCAAGGATTTCAAATGGAGACATTTTCTAGTCAGTTTAACAGCAGTAATAGAGGACATAACCTACCCAGTAAGCCATATGAATTGTCTACTTTTGGGAAAAAACCAGCTGGTTATAAAACTGTAGCTTCACATGAAACATTACAGAGACATCAGCTCTTTGATTTTGACAAGAATAATTATATGCTGGGAAAGAAGATTGGTGAGGAAATAAAGGCTGAAGAAAATGGTGACAATTTTCCAAGAAAAACAAAGGGAGGAATCATGGCAGCTTCTACAAATAAAATTTATGAAACTTATTTAAATCTTAAACAAAATCAAAATCCATTTGTTCCAAAACCAGAGAAACTAGCCCAAATAAATAAGGAGAATGCTTACAAAAGAGCTCTAAAACGAAGATCATTGTCTCAACCTGATTTGTCAACTATTTGCATTGATTCTGAACCAAGTGATAATGCCAAGGTTGAAGAATTGCAATGGGGAACATCCAAACAAAGATTAATAGGGATAAAATTAGAGACAGCAAGAGAGGAGAAAATTGAGTTATTGCCTATACAACAAGCTTTTGAAAGTAGCCATGGAAACACAGCAGTCATGGGAGATTTCAATAGACCATGCAAAGAAAAGTACATGGGTGGACCAAATTATGTACATATCTCTGTTCAGAAATCTTCAGAGCTGAGGCCATGTTTGTCATCGGATGAAAATGTTGCCATGAATGAGTCAAACTTGCCAACATTGAGTGAGGCTGAAAACACTAGTGGTCTGAAATTGAATCATGCATCTGACAGACGAGCAGGTACAAAATCAGATTCATCAGGGTTGTCTCAAACTTTGTTTTCTAATGATACCAAGACGGTATATGCAGCTGGAAGAACTGGATTGTCCACTGAAATTGAAAAGGTAAATTTTCAAGGAGGAGGCATAAAATGGGATTCATCAGGATCATCCGAGAGTTTGTTTTCTAATGATAGCAAGAAGGCTGCAGACAGAGGATCTAGATCATCAGGTGAAATTAAAAATGTTGGCACCTCTCAGAGCCTGACAAGTAGCCAAAGCAAACTCAAATGTTCTGATATATTGGGAACTGAGAGCATGTGTACCTTTAGGCAAGGTATATCCTTTCCTGACAATTATTTTGAAAAAGAAATCTTATCTTCAGAGTCTGATTGTAATTTCATTTATGACAAAACTGATTCTCTGGTCCCAGTTTCATCTCATAAGCAAACCCTGCCATCCATTATTCTTGACCACAACAGACAAAAGACAAACGAGTTTTCAGAGGATGACTTTAATACAAATATCCACGAACTAGAAGAGCAAAATTCTTCGACCCCTGATATTGTTAGCTCTGGTCTCACAACATTCAAACCAGCTGCCACACCTGGACGGAGACTGTCAGCTGTTCATGGTGTGGATTTTTCAGCATATTTGCTAAAGCAACCATTTAATCAGAATGAAGTCCAGAACCATGACAGTAAACTCAGCGTTGATAGATGTCAAACTGGATGTCACGATGAGGGAGATGTGGATGGTCAGTCTGGTTCAGAAAACAGTCAGCATCAGACAGGTCAAAAGCATCCTCGGGAGATCGTAAATGATCTGGCTGCAAAGAGCAACATTCCTAAAGATTCCTCTTTATGCAAAAATACAAAACAAATCACAAATAAAAGCAATTCTGACAGGACACCGATTAAAAAGCCAGCACTCGGAGTGCAAACTGCTACAGCAAAAGTGTTAAAACAGAATCCAAAACTCCTGATTAATGCACAGAAGAAAAAACAGCAAACAGCAAGGCGAGACAAGAGTAAAAATCTAACAGGAAAGGTCCTTGAGACAGACATTGATGAGGCATTTAGAGAAACAAAAAAAAAGATGCACAGAAGCAAAAGTGAGGGTCGTATCGGAGATGGGACACTTAGTGCGAGTTCTGTTGTTACAGAGATATGGTAGATTTGTTTCAATATTTAAGGTACTGACATACAATTGCAGGTAGCTTCACTGAAATAGTCCTCAAGATTTTAGTACCTGAATTAAATAAAATGATGAAAATGCCCCCCCCAAAGTCACCGATTAATTCCCTTACATAATGTTTAAAATTTTGGTCAAGTTAGTGAAATATTTTCTGGCTCATACAAATTTTGAGCATGGTTTGGTCTGCTATGTAAGGGACTTTATGAGAATGTCTTTGATGACGCGGGGAAAGAATAGGCAACAATAAAGGAAAAAGATGGTCCAATCATATAATTAATTTAGAAAAGGCAAAAAGATGGTCCAATCATATAATTAATTTAGAAAAGGCAAAAAGATTGACCAATCATATAATTAATATAGAAAAATGAAGAAAAAAATGGACTTTATATACAATTAATATAGAAAAAGTAAATTTCAAACTAGCTAACACCAATGACCATATTACGATGTGTTAAACATCTAACTTGACCAAATCATTTACTGAACATCACTGAATTCAAATGCTTAAAATGTGAACATGGAATTCTGTTTTCTTTTGAATGCTTTTATTCTCTTTTATAAATTAACATTTTTCAAATTTATTGAAGTTCACTTTGTTCCTCTTTGTTTTTGAGTTCTTTTCAAGCTAAATATTAACAATACAATACTTGCTTTTGTGTTCCACTCTGTAAAGCCAAAGACTATTGGCATTTCACTAATTATATATAGTTGTCCCTCAATGTAGAGCACCAAATTAACATGGTCACTGGTATAACATGGATATAAAAATGGATCCCATTGTACTGGTTGAATTATACTTTTCTATATAAGACAATCATGCCCATCTCAATGTGTACATTTTTTATAAACTCCCCTGAAGAGTGTTATAGCAAGGGTCTATTGTACTAAAGTTTTGTCATTCAAATACTAACTCATTTGCATATAATGTACCCCATTATAAAGCAACTTCACCATTATCATCATATTCTTTAATGGCTGAACAGTGTTGTAATGAGAGACTGATGAGCTCTATTATTATATTCTCATTCTTACAAACAAGTGCTCCTTATTTTTGTTTCTCATTACCTCACTGAGAATAACATTACAAAGATTGAATGCACATTGATGTTTTGTTCATTTCTTTTGTAATTTTATTTGGTAGTTATTTATTTTCATTTTAAGAAAGAGTGTTTAAAACATGATAAAGTAGAACCAATCTTGACAGTCATCCCATTCAGCAAAAATTGCATGATCTCCCATGTCAGATTGTTCATATATTGAAATCTGGTTTCACAGGACAGCTGGTATTATAGCAGTGATCTTTTTCAGGACAGGTTTTCTGTTGTTACAACTCTATGGCCTTAAACTATGAAACAATGGAAGTGAAACCAACAATATGAGTAAAATTCAACAAAGAATTTGTTTCTAAATTTCAAACTATTGTGCATTAAATCCCAAATAATCCTAAATGTCCTATCACAAGTTCAAAAGTATCGAATGTTCCAAATAAATTCCAAGTCTTGAATGTCCTGATGTACCAAGAGCCTTGAGCAGCATAATGTACCACAATAATACAATCCAGAATGTCTTTAAATGAGGTCTCAGTAATTCCAGTAGTGTTTTAGTTTATATGGTTAATTCCAATGAATAATTTAAATAAACTATTCTTCTCAGTTATTTTTGAACTATTTCCAAAGGCTGATCTTAAAACAGGAAAATGAATAACATTTTACCAAAACCTATATATACTATCTTTCACTTGACCGAAGGCACAATAGAATGCGCTGGAAATCCATTGAAATGAATAGTTTCTAATGGAAAATTCCATCAAATTACAGTGGAACCTCGGGTCACAAACTTAATTCATTCCAGAACTCGGTTCGTGAACCGACATGTACGTGAACCGAAACATTGAAATCGATGTAAATGCAAACAATCCGTTCCAGGACCCAAGAACAGTACTGCTGTACTCATTAACGATGTCGGATACACAAACGCCACTCTCATGTTTTGCAATTATTTCTTTCTTCACGTCCACTGTGATATGTTTTGGCTTCCTACCAGCACTATCACTGACACTTTTTTTTTTCTTGGAACTCCTAATGGAGGGGGTACACACCTAAAAACAGTGAAATACCTTGAAAATTGCGCCACTGCTAAGGAACGTTAAACGGTAACTGCGAATCAATGACATAGCAAGGTTGTGCGCACATGCAAGACTGGCGTACTTGCTGCGTGGCTTTGGTTCGTGACTCGAGGCACTGTTTGTGAACTGAGACAAAAATTGTTGTTCGTGACCTGAATTGTTTGTACTCCAAGGCGTTCGTAACCCGAGTTTCCACTGTATAAACAAGTTGGTTCTAGAACTTTTTTAAGGTTTAGCCTTGAATTCAAAGTTTAGTAAACATTTTAATTTTTTTAGAACCATGACAGACAAGTATGTATTACTTACACAGGGACAAAAAACCCACAATATAGATAGATATGCATACCACTTTATAATGTAAATTTCATTACTATGGCATATTTATCAAACAGTGCATATAGGAATGTTATTACCGTATTTTCGCGCATATATCCCGCAGGTTATACCAGATTTTACAAACCCCGCAGGGGAGTTGCGGGTTATATAAGGGTGCGGGCTATATCACAATTTTTTTACACATAATAATATTTCAATATATTGTTTGAAAAACGTAACTACATAACATATATTGTTCTAGTTTTGTTTTGCTACTCTCATCAATATCAAATTTTCTGCCTGTGGCTCTATTGCCATGCACTTCAGCATACGCAATGGCAGTTAGCTTGAAGTCGGCCGTGTAAGACTTTCGTTTCGGCATTTTTAAATTAAACAGAAAGAAATTATTTAAACTCGAATCTACACTTCACAAGAATACAAGATTATTTAGAAATGTCCGTGTTTATGTAGCCTGTAGTTGAGGCACAGCTCCTATAGACAGCCTATGCACACAAGCACTGTGTACCGTGTTTTTTGCTGACTTTTTTTATAGCAAAGGTCGTCGGCTTACTTTGATGATGGCGCCGCTAAAGGCTCCAGTTGAAGGGTCAAACAAATACCTGTTTGTTATTGCTGCGGCAACTTCAGATAATTGTAGAACATTGAAACAGATTTGTTTAGTATATATCAGTGCTTCAAAGGTAATCAGTTCTCTTTGAAGTGTCAGCAAACATATTTTTTCTTCTTCCATCTGGTATTTGTTTTTAAATTAGTGTCATCTGCTTGACTTGTACTCATTTTACGTTTCCGCCTTCTGCGGATTCGGATTTTAACTAGTCCGTTGCATAAAGTAATAGGGCCAGATATCATCATTAGCGGATTAGGATATAACAGTGCACTGTTAGTGTGGTTTGTCAGTATGAGACAAGGACTTGTTATTTTAACAATATATTCCAGTACATTGTTTCCTGTCATGGTGCCTTTGATTTTCTCTACTCCAAATGCAAGACTGTATATACGGTTTTTATCAGCCAAAATTGGTGTCGCCACAAATATCACCAGATGGTATATTTTGTCACCAAAACGGAAAACAGAATCGCAGTTTGCTATATCAGCGAAGCCCCGTGATCCTGTAATTGATTTCATTTCCGATTGTAGCTGTATAAATATATCTATGGTTGCGGGTTATACAAAGGTGCGGGTTATGCCAATGATTTTTTACACAAAACCCCGAAACCCGCGGGCTATATGAGGGTGCGGATTATCTGCGTGTGCGGGATATATGCGCTAAAATACGGTAGATGTATATTAGCTGATATATGACATGGAATTATTCCAACAAAGGATTATCAAGCTTTCCTCTGTCATATTACTTGCCAGTAATATCTGCATATACATGTCCATTAAAACATAATATTCATTGGCATTCAAAAATGTGCCATGCATTTAGTACTTTTCAGTGTTCAAATTGAATGTCAATTGCTTCTGTTTTAGATGCAGAAGTGTTGTTCCTTTGTATACATACATTTTCATTTAGAAAAGAGAAAAATCAGGGTTTTGTTTGCCTTGCATTTATATCAGTTAGAACTCTAAATAATATTGGCATGTTTTATGCAAATAAGTTAACCAGATATGCATAAGGATTTAAATGCATTCAGAGAATGTAAGGCTGGTGGTTTTTTTTTTTTTTACATTTAGTTTCAGATTATCAGCATATAGTAAGGCTGGTGTTTGTTTTGTTTTTATGTTTAGTTTCAGATTATCAGCATATAATTCTTGCTGTCAGCACACTAAATTATGTACTAGGTCACATTCAGTCAGTAAAACTTTTTAAGTGGGGCAAGTTTCAGCTATTTGATGCACATATGAGCTATATCACAGCTAGAGCTTACCAGTTATAGCTGTACAATCAAATGTAGTCATTGTCTTGTTCACAAAAATGTTAGGTGCATTCTTTAAAACATGCTAAGCATTATGATGATTAAGACTCAGTTTGGTAGTAGAACTTTAATTACATAAACTGTGCCACTGAATGTAAAATAAAATGCAGTTGGTTCCAATTGGGGAGTGGAATACTCAATTCAGTGAAACCATACGTGGAGTCCTGTAGTAATTTGGTTCCAGATGGGGAGTGGAATACTCAATTCATTGAAGCCATACATGGAGTCGTGTAGTATTGGAGAATGATATTCCTATGTGTCTGTTCATGTAAATATGAATTACAGTATATTTTCATCAATATTTTGTATTCATTTATGTTCCAAGTGGCTTGCTGGACATGCATTTATGGTTGTTTTGCTGCAAATGATATTTTTGTGGTTTTACTGGGTATAATTTGTGAGTATTTTTAGTGGACATGCTATTTTCAGTGGTTTTCCTGAACAAAATATTTTGGACTGTTTTGCTGGACATAATTTTATGGTGTTTTTGCAAACAAGGATATTTTCACAGTACCTGATATTGTGGATGTCTTGAAATCTATGGATTGTAACAAGCAAGAATCCATAAAGATTGATATTCTGTGAATTGAAAGTAATTACTAAAAAATTTATTTTATTTTTGTTTTGAAATAAAATTCATAATATTTTTGCTGGCTGTTATATTGTTAGAATGTGTTATATTGTATCGTCCTTTTGAAATTCCCATCTCATCTAGATATTGAATGCATTTCTGAAGGAATCTATTGTAGATGATCATCTTTCATTTTTTTCAGTCATTAATTATTAAGTTTATAATCTCCACGTTTTTCAATGGGATTGAAAAACATTCATCCAGCTGTCCATCACATTTTCTCTTGCACTATCGTTATGTGAAGATTGACTGAAGTGATGTAGGTGAAGAGAATGGCAGACAGGCTGACCAGAGTTAAAGTGATGGAGAGACGGATCACAATATCCCAAATGCTTTTGCACAGTTATTGCCATAAATTAGTCAAAGTTATTGAAGTACACCAAAAATAAATGTATATGTATTGGTGTATTATGAAATTTAATGTTTAACATGGTGAGTTAGAGTCAAAAGTGTCCATACTGTGCACACCACAGATTAAACAATACTAACGATAGCTTGTTTGTATGCCTGTGCATGATTGTCAGCTTTCTATCTCGTGTCAAAAAGTAGATTTTAATTTTAAAAATAGAAATGTTAATTGTAGATGAAAGGAGTTGTAGAATTGTTACCATCAGCTGTCTAAAGTACTGTCATCCTTGCCAGTTGAGCTTTTGCAACAGATTGACTATTTTGTTATGTTGTTGCATTAACTATGCTGTGATTTTATTTTTAAGCTGGCTACTTTAAAAGATAATAAGACTGAATATTAGATTGTGTAATACTGTGTAAATTCCAGCTATTAACAGACTACTAGTGGGTTAAGCTGAATAAAACAAATTGTATTAATTAATATTAAACTTTTTATCCCACCAGCATTGAAGTTGGGAGGAGTCTGCTTGTCTTGAAATTGTTAGTTTATTCACTTATTTAGATCCTATTAGTTTTGAAATTTGCTATGTGCATTTCAGTAAGTGTAACCACATTACGGATTACCTTGTGAAAACTATGTCCATGTAAGCTAATCTGCATTCTTAAGCAACAGACATTTTTTGCTGCTTAATGCATTACACTATGTCATGGACCCTATTTCATCTACACATAAAATTGGTACTTTGTATGCAGATACATTTCATTGAAAACTATTACTCATACCATAACTAGGTCATAACTACTAAACACTCGGGGAAATATAGTACATGAACCCACATCTAAAAGTAGCTCATACCAAAAACTAGGCCACAGATACACCTTTTATGCCTTAATGACTTTTCTTATTGTCAACTATTTGTTTGTTATGTCCTCAATGTATCCTTTTGCACCTGCTGTTATGAAGTTTTTTTTTAATTTTGATGTATATTATGATGAATGTCCAAATTGTTAATGTGACTTTATTTAAGCAAACTTTGTACTTTAACTATTCATTTGTCAAACCCTCAGTATTATGAATTCGTTTTTAACTTAAACTCATGACCTTTGACCTTTGACATTTAGATGCATTTCAAGTATCTCATTTATACTATTATTAGGTCACTGGCCAAATTTTCACACTTGAGTGACATTTGTATTTCAGCTTTCCATTTTCTGCAGCCTCAAAATCTTGGATTCTTATTTCACCTTCACTGAAGTTATTTGTCATGTGATTGCTCTTCAAAAGAGATACTCAGCCATATAGAATGGTCAATGTGACCTAATTTTTATGCTTAGGACTATTTTCTTTCGAACCAGTCTGTATATTGTTTGCTACACCAGTTGTCATGGAGATTCTGTACTTATGAGTAAACAACTTATGGACACTTTCATCATGAAGGATTATTTTATAATTATTTGGTTCACTCAAGAGTCTTTTATTGACAAAGCTGTCGAAAAAGCTATGAAGTTTTTCTTTTTGAATGTCGCAACATTCAAATAAAGTGTATTCTAAATTTTTCTTTGAAATGATTTGAAAGTTGTTCATGAAAATAATTGTTTATATGATTTATACTTTTTACGTTCTAACTCCAGTTGCAAATTTATCCAAACAAGAACTCCCAACCTTTTGTGTTGTAATGAATTGTAGTGGACACTCATTTGTAGGTTATTTATATATGTTGTTTAAAAACCTTACACATTTGTTAGTGAAACCCTCGTATTACATTTATTATATTATTTAAAATTATATTGGTTGCCTACATGTATATAGAAAATTACTGTATTGTTAGAAATAATTAAAGGTTTCCTTTTTAAAATATTTCTCAAAAATGTATTTTTTTGCAACCTTTTGTTCCATCAAACTATAGACTGGTTCATTGTTGATAGAATATCTAGGATATTTTGGTTAGAATTATGCTATTCTTTTGTTACAAACATCAAACTATAGACTGGTTCATTGTTGATAGAATATCCAGGATATTTTGGTTAGAATTATGCTATCCTTTTGTTACAATCATCAAACTATAGACTGGTTCATTGTTGATAGAATATCCAGGATATTTTGGTTAGAATTATGCTATCCTTTTGTTACAATCATCCATTAGCATATGTGTATAAATATTTGGTTTAGTTCAACATTTAAAATTGTTTCAGTGATAGAATTTGCAAAATTTTGGGTGTTAGCTCAACATAGCGATCACTTTGGTATCACATTTATGTCCATCCATCTTACCGTCCATCTGCGTTCATCTCCATCTACATAATAAATCAGGATAATTCTTTAGGATTATTAGAATTAGCTCAGTGTTGAACTTTTTGACTGACAAAATTAAAAATTGGGCTTGACAAAAGGGGAGTCTCGATTTTTCTCTTCAAATTTGTGTTATTCTATCACATTATTTTTCGACATGCTTAAAATATTAAAATTTTCTCTTTAAATGCTTTGCTTTTGGTAAAATTCATTGAATTTTAACCGACATGCCTCGTTATCTTATATGTTTTTATTCTAGCTTACCCAATCACAACAGGGGTCCCGAGTCCCCAAATGGTCTAAAGTGTTTTCCGTTACGGATCACTGCCATCTCACCTCTGTCTGTGTGGGTTCGAGTCTCAGATTTGGCTAATGTGGGTATGTGAGAAAGCTTGCCAGTAGCTTCTTGTTGGTTTTTAGGTCTTTCCGGTGGTTCTCAAGTGCAGTACTCTATTATATTTTCTGCCTTGGTTTAGTCTTACTATTCTGTCATGGTTCTTGAATCTTAATGCCATTGTTTATCAGTTGTGGAATTGAAAAAAATTATAAGTTATTGCTAAGCAGTACATGTATTGTGAATAATTTGATTGCATATTTTCATCAGAATATTTATCACTTACCCGTTAAATCATGCATGGCTGATCTGGTGTTTGATAAAGATGTTGTATGTGATTCTTTAATGCACACCTATAATTTCCACATCGCACACCCAGCTTGGACCTTTTTATAGTCCACTTATAAAATGTTTGGAATGATTTATTGCTATACATTTTAAATTATTCAAATATGCCAATGTTTGTAATTTAAGAAATGCAATCATATTTGGTGGAAATGGACAAATTTACTGCAGGTGGTAATGGGATAGTGCCATAAGTAGTAACAAGCAGTTTATTTCACTGTATCTAGGCTGAGAAATTAGCATCAGTTGTTGTGGACAACAGTATCTTGGAAAGAATGTTTGCTAATGAGTTTTCAGTTGAAGCTGGTGTACAGAGTTTGAGAGAGATGGAGAGAGCAACTACATTTCCATAAAAACTTGCATTAAAATGTTTAGAAATTCAGATTGGTAAGAAAGACAATAGTCTTGTCTAGATTGAAGGCATGGTTAGAAATGACCCACAATTGGAGAAACCTATGTTTCATTTGAGAAGTAACGAAAAAATACTTGCCTGTGACTACAGATTAAATCCATTCATGTGTCCAATATGGGGTTTGATATGGTGTAGAAACCATGACCTTGATGACCTCTGCATTGCTATGCCGTATAAAAAATTGTTCCGTCTGCCCAGTTCTCACTGCATGACATTAGATTGTTGCCTTCCTATGCCGTATCAAACTTGTTCTGTCTGCCAACTGAGAACAAAATGCATGACATTAGTTTGTTGCATTTAAATAATTTTATTGCACTGCTTCAACTAAGTACTCACTTAGACGCTATGATTTTAAATGGCACAGGTTAACCACGGACATAACCAGTAATTGACTGATTACTAAATGTAAGGTATACAAGTGGCAGACAGGAGGGGTGTCTATGATTGTTTTTAATAAATAAAATTATCACCTTCTTATATTGAAATAGATTCTTGTTCAGAGGTTTTAGAAAAAAGAACTAATTGTTCTATCAATTATGTAACAATTACCTTGACATAATACAAAAACAATATCCTGGCTTGGAAGAAAAATCCAGGTCCACACGCCCCTAAAAAATTGTTAATGTCTGACCCCTCACAGCCCATGATTTGAGCTGTTGTCTCAAATTCATGTTTTTCAAACATTTTGTTTTCAAACAATTGCACCTCACTTATAATGGAATTGAATCTGTTTAATTGGTCTTGTTTCAATGGTTTTTAGGTTTATTTTTAACAGGCCAGGTCGAAATGATAAGTGTTACAGTAAAAAAAAAAAAGCTGCCTTTCCAATTGGAGCACAGGAAAAAACTTTATGGATCAACATAATTCACTTTAGGGCCATTTTCAGAACACAATAACTCAAGTACCATCAGTGAAAAGGACATAACTCGATCACCATCAGGAAGACAATGGTTCAGTCTTTATTTTCATCTGGTGAACAGTGCAGTAGAAAAAGTATGTGAAAGAATTTCAATAATATAACAGTACAGATGGCATGATCACACCTATTTTTTCAACTTGTTAGAAAAACAATGCTGCATAATAAGTCTACTATGAATATTTCAATGAGTTTATGTGGCTGCCACAAGATCATATCATGGGATAATTACTGAATATGAAGCATATTATCGCCATCATCATTTTGTGGCCAATGGCCAATTGATCCACTCATTCTTGAGATATAAATCACAATATATATGCTGGCTACTTGCCTTAATGCTCATCATTGTCTTTTAACGTGTATTACATGAAACAGCATCCCAGTTTGTATGTAGATGTGATTCATCCACACCCTTTAATGCAGCCCGTAGGTCCTTTGAATTTGACTCGTATTTTTGCATTATTACTTCCATTTTCAATAGATAACTTATGTTTCTTGTAAATATTTTCCTTTGGAGCATATAGTGCAGGCTTAATTTATTCTGAATGGAGTCTTTACTGCAGCCTTGGGTCTTTATCTTGCTGCATTTCAATTATGACTTTTTCAAATTACAAGTATCTTGCCACTCAGACTCATTTCATTCTTCAAAATAGAGATCCTCGTTTAATTCTGTCTGGTTCGTCTCAATATCTACTCCAGAAACTTTTAAGTTCAAAACATAACTGCTCGGATCATCTTTAGAGTACCACGATCAGAGCACACCTCCCTGTACCATCTATTGGCTATCCATTCGATCCAAAATGAAGCACAAAATTTGTTCTATGTGCTACGTTTCACTGATGGACTTAAGCCCATTACCTATCTTACCTCACCCATGTGTACACACCAGCATACCCTCCCCCCAATCTGACAATCATATACTCATTATTCCCACTATATAAACGAAGTCATATGAACGTTATTTTGCATACCAGGGCCCAGCAACGTGGAATGAATTTCCCATTGAAATTATACACAAAGACAGTGATCCCTTTCAAGAGTGCTCTTAAAACTCACCTTTTTCGACATGCAAGAACAAACTTAAAGACCTAGTAATATTTCCTACCTTAAATATTTTCAGCATGTTTTTATGTTTTCAAATTTCATGGTGTTTGTTTTCTTTTTGTAGTCATGTCATTATATATGTTGTAAAGTGCTTAGAGTTTCTAAAGATTAAGCGTGATACAGTCTTCATTATTAATATTATTATTATTATTACAAGTCAATATGTGTTCACAAAGCTTTTAATAATGTTTGTTTACATTTTGTCTGTTCCCACATCTTCATTAACCTAACTTGTTATAATAACTGATTATATGACAAGAATGGGTGTGTGAGCTTTTGAGACACCCTGGGGTAATACTCTTTAGTGATTCCCCTACAGTGCTACAGAGAACAGTTTTGTCAGTTGCCATCCTCGCTCCCCAAAGTTTACCTGGGAAAAAAAAACGTTCCCAACAGTGCCACCTGTGCCTGGCAACCAGGGGAAATTTCCATCTCCCAGGCTCCATCTTGCACTGAACCTGATAACAAAGATGTATTCATTTTAAGTCAGAATTTTTGTTTGAATTTCAAAATAAAATGTCTTGTTCCAGTCATGTTTCTACCCGAATAAATGATATGTTTGATCCTTTTAATTGAAACTTGATATTTTGAAGGAAATCTAGTTTGGATTTTAACTGGTGCCATGGCATGCTTCAAAAAGGACATTTTATCTTGTGTAACTTTTAAGTGAAAATATCTTGGATCTTTCCTGATGCGTTATTGATTTTGAACCAAGACAACTTCAGAGTATGTATGTTTTGTCAACACACTGGCTACAAATTATGATTAAATGTTCACAATATTTCAGCAGAAGATAAAGTTACAAGTCACGTGGTTATACTTGACTGCCTTAATTATGCAACAAAATTGAACCTGTACAAGTTTTTAATATTCTGAAGCCTACAATGGATATTTGAATGTCATGCAGTCAATACATTGAACCATGCTTGTAAAGGATCATGATTTACCATAGACAATTTGACAATTTTGTTATGTTGAATTACAGAAATTGGTGTTATATGCATCAATTAATCATGTAGATAGACAAGACAAAATCTGTTGGCATGGATATGGTGCTTTATTCAAAAGTAGCTCCAACTTTTCACCGTTTGCTCACGCGCGAACAAAATAATCATTGGAAAACATTCTTTTTTTTAATACAACTAGGCATTGGGCTAACGGAAAATTGCTTGGAAGTCCATGTATTAGGATGTATTCAGAAATAGTCCTCAAATGTGTTTTGTACTCGCATATCATGCGAAAACAGCAACAAAAAACCTCCCAAGAGTTAATGTGTTAAATTCTGGTAAATGTTCTGATCGATGAGATCGTTGTTGTTAAAGGTACAAAAACTAAAGAACAATATGGAAATATGTGAAAATCTTCAATAAATGTTATGTAAATATGGCATTAGACATTGGAAAGAATTTTCCTCTTCACCCTTTAACTCATCGAAATATCAGGGCTATTACTGACAATAATAACATAGATGCAATTTGTTTCATTGAAATAATTTAACTATGATGGAGTATATAAAATGACAAGATAAATTCGAAACAAAAGCTACGCGGTTAGCATGGGGATAAAAATCATGTTAAAAGCTAGGCACCAATCCTCGATGGCCTTCTTACAGATCTAATTAATAAAACTTTACATTAAAATATTTTCCCGATCGACTGAAGAAGCTCAATTAGTTCCGATTTCCTAGAATTAAAACCTCAAAATATGGCAATAAATCCTTAAGATATACAGCTACCATTCTATGGAATGAGCAGCATAATAACATTTAAGGACTTAATCCTTGAATAGTAAAGAATGAAATTTAATAACTGCAAAGAACAGGCGCGCGTGTTCATGCCATGATGAGAACACAAATATGTTAAAGAGTTTTGTTTTACTGCCAACATTTTATGTACCTTCAAGTTTTCTATTGTTAGCATCTTTATTTATTTTTAAAGTATGTCATAATCTGCGTCTCATCGTGCTTTTAGTCCTAATTTGGTGCCTTGGCGTACGTTTTAGAATATACGCGCTCTGTATTTTATCTAATTGTAACCACGTATCAATTTGCGTTGGTACGGCTTTCAAATCGCATTTGATTTAATTGCTTTTTAATGTTATGTCGGTAAAAACATAATTTAGGCTTATATTAAATTGTCTTTAATCATGCCGGTTTTAAGTAAATCGTAGAGTACAGGTCATCCCACTTTCTAAAAAAAATATCTCCCAATCAATGAATCTTAAGTTTAAAATATCAAATTTGAATCTGACAAACAATCAAAATAAAAATAAATGACTTAAATCAATTATACGTAACACCTTCCTCAATAAAATAAAAAGAAAGGTTTATATGATAAAACTTTCTTTTTACCACAAACCAATTTACACCTGAGGTTAAAAGAACTCGTATAAATTACACAGTGTATATGATATAATATATTGTTATAGTTGGGAAAGAGCGTCTGCTATTAAATTATCTTTTCCCTTGATGTGCCGGATGTCAAGCATTCCTGCAATAGCATACCCCACCGTAGTCTTTGATTTTTATTTTTCATCTTGCCGATGAAAGTAAGGGGGTTGTGGTCACTAAAAACTATAATCGATGAAGGAGCTGAACTAAGATAAATTTCAAAATGTTGTAAAGCCAGAATCAATGCCAAACATTCCTTCTCGATAGTTGAATAATTTCTCTGGTGCTTATTAAATTTCTTTGAAATTTCTTAGCACACTGGATGTTCAATACCATTTTTATCTTCTTGAATTAAAACTGCTCCAACACCAACATCACTTGCATCGACAGATAATTTGAAAGACTGACTGAAATTTGGAGCTGAAAGAACTGGTGCTGTTCCAATAATGGTTTTAACTTGTCAAAAGCCTCCTGACATTTTTCAGTCCAAAAGAACTTGTTCTTCTTCTTCAATAAATTTGTCAGGGGTTCTGCAATTATAGAAAAATTGGAACAAAATTTCCGATAGTATCCGGCCATACCTAAATATTGCATCAGTTTCTTTCTATTTTCAGGCACAGGGAATTTAGAAATAGCTTCAACCTTAGCATATATTGGTTTAACTTGTCCATGTCCCACAATATGTCCTAAGAAAGTCACACTAGCACGGCAGAACTCGCTTTTAAAATTAACTGTCAAACATGCACCAGTGAGTCTGTCAAAATTTTTTCGAATTGTTGCTAGATGTTCTATCCAGGTGTCGTTGTAGATGATGACGTCATTTATATAGGCATCACAATTTTCTAGACCAGAAGTGATCATATTCATGAGACGTTGAAATGTACTTGGTGACCCTTTCATCCCGAATGGCATTACTTTATATTGGTAAAGTCCATCTGGAGTCACAAATGCCGAGATTTCTATTGCTCTTTCCATTAGTGGAATCTGCCAAAATCCTTTCAGAAGGTCAAATTTGGTGAGATACTTGGCGTTCCCGATTTTATCAATACAATCGTCAATTCTTGGTAATGGGAATAAATCTGTTTTTGTCACACTGTTCACCTTCCTTTCATCAGTGCACATACGGAAAGTTTTATCTGGTTTTGGAACAAGTATGCATGGTGAACTCCAATCACTTTTACTGGGCTCGATAAAATCATTCTCCGGCAAATATTGAATTTCCTTTTTTGAGTATTTGTTTGAGTGGATTCATCCTGTATGGATGTTGCTTGACAGGTTTGGAAGTTACAATTTCAATGTCATGAAAATTTTTGTTTGTCTTTGTAGGAACATCTGGAAATAAGGGCTCATATTCAAATAATAACTGTTTCAGTTCATTTCTTTCTTGCACTTGTAAATGTGAAAGTTTTTGGTCTAGATCTTTCATAATTTCTGAATTACAAAGATTCGTCATTTCAATATCAGTAGAATCTGATGATACTCCTTCACTGAGTGGGAGAGGTACAACTAAATTAATTACATGTTTAACATGGCTATCTCTTTCAATATACTCTTTTAGCATGTTTATATGGCAGAGTTGTTTTTGTTTGCGCCTCCCAGGAGTATTTATGATGTAATTTAAATCATTAATTTTCCTGTCAACTGTGTAGGGACCATAATATTTGGCCTGAAGAGGATTTTGTGGCATTGGTAAGAGAGCCAGGACTCTATCACCAGGCTGAAAACTCCTTTCCTTCGATTTTTTTTATCATATCTTAATTTCATTTTAGATTGAGCCGAGTTGCTCTTGCGACCTCACAAGCCTTTGACAACTTGTATCTAAAATTGGAAACATAATCAAGAAGATTGCTCTCAGTATCTTCATTAGAGAGAAGTTTCTCTTTCAATAACTTCAATGTTCCACGCACAGTGTGTCCAAAAACCAGTTCAAAGGGACTGAAGCCTAAAGATTCTCGAACTGATTCTCTAACAGCAAACAATATTAAATGAATGCCTTCATCCCAATCTTTATTCTATCAAAACAATATGATCGGATCATATTTTTCAAAGTCTGATGGAATCTTTCTAATGCCCCTTGGCTCTCAGGGTGATAGGCAGAAGATTTGAATTGCTGAATGCCCAATTCATACATAACTTGTTGGAAAATTCCAGACATGAAGTTTGAACCTTGATCAGACTGAACAGATTTGGGAAGGCCATACTGAGTCAAAAAACTTTATCAAAGCTTTTACTATTGTTTTTAGATTTTATATTCATCAATCCTCAACGGAATTGCCTCTGGAAACCTTGTTGACGCACACATAATGGTCAACAGGTATTGGTCTTGGGTAAGGGACCTACACAATCAGCCATAACTCTACTAAATGGTTGTAGATGAGCCTTAGGTATCTTCTGATTGGGTTTTCCTACCATTTGACAAGTATGACAAGATTTGGCAACATCACTTTTGATTTTTGGCCAATAGAAGCGAGTCCAGATCTTTTGATAAGTTTTATTAATCAATAAATGACCAGCCAAAGGAGTTTCATGAGCAAAATTAAGTAGTTCCTGTCTGTAAGGTTTTGGAACTACTATTTGATAGTTCACCGACCACTCATCACCAGCAGGTACCTCGGGAGGTCTCCATTTTCTCATTAGAATTCCATTTTTAATGAAATAACAGACAGGAACTTCAGTGGCTTCATTATCACTTATGGCCTTTTGAAACAAACAGGAGATCTCAGGATCTTTTTCCTGTTCGACGACGAGTGACTATCGTTTATCACCCTGATTAGAATAAAGAGAATGAGTTGTTAAAAGAGGATCACTATGATCAATACCTTCTGATTGATCCAAACAAGAAGTAAACGTGACCTCATCAAAAGCCTGACCTATACACGTGTCAGCTAAAGGAATACTGTTTTCTTCAACATCATTCTCAAGAGCTTTCTTTGCCATAGCTCTGGTAACTGCACAAGCTTGAAATATATCAGGGAACTTTTTTTTAATTGGATCAACTTTCTGATCCAAATCTGGCTTGTCAGTTACAAGTGGATTAACCACAACCTTGTCTCCAACTAAGTCGTTGCCTAGCAATAAATGAATGCCCTCAACGGGTAAAACCGAGACTGTTCCGACTGTCACAGGTCCTGATACTAAGTCTGATGACAAATTTACACAATGGAGAGGAACATTAACAAAGCCGCACTCTACTCCCTGAATAAGAACACTTTCATTAGAAGAAGACTTCTCAGAAAAAAGGCAAAGTACCTGACAATAAAAGACTGAGAAGCTCCTGTGTCCCTTAAAATTTTAATAAGGGTGGGATTGACTGAATCACCCAAGAGTGATATCTAACCCTTCGATATAAATGGTTCGTAATTCTCCATAGACTGGAATTTATAAGACCCAACAAATGTATTGCTTTCAATACATGACCGTGACCTTGACCTTGACCTCTTAGAAATAAGAGGATTTGGAACAGGTCTGTCTTTATTCTGATGCTTATTTTTCAATTTGTAGCAATCAGAAATAACGTGTCCTTTTTCTTGCAATAGGTACATGTCGGAAGAGACAATGATCTAGAATCAAGCTTCTCTGAAGTTTGATTTTTGAAAGTTGTGCTAGTTTGAGTTTTAAAAGGGATGGTATTAGGCTGAAATACTTTTCTGCCAGAAGACTGTTGAGTAGAAGTCTTGTTAACAAAAGGAACTTTATGTGTCAAAGAATATTCGTCAGCAGCTCGAGCAGCATTCTCCAAGTTTTCAATCCTATGCTCATCAAGATAAGATTTTTAACGTCACTATGGACACCGTTTTTGAACTCTTCAATTAATATCATTTGCTTGAGATTTTGATAATCTTGTTCGATTTTCTTGGCTAAGCACCATCTATGAAACAACTGCTTTTTTTCTCTAGCAAATTCGACATGAGTTTGCCCAGCTTCTTTTCTGCAATTTCTGAATTTTTGCCGATACGCTTCAGGGACTAACTTAACCCCTTAGAATGCATTCTTTAACCACATCATAGTCACCACTTTGGTGAACAGACAGTGAAGTGTAAATCTACTAGCCTTGCTAGTGAGTACACATTGCAATAACTGAGTCCAATGCTCCCTTGGCCACTTTAAATTTTCTGCAACTTTTTCAAAACGAATAAAGTATTTGTCTACTTCGTTTTCTCTGAAAGGGGGCACTAATCTAATATTCCTTGCTAAATCAAAACTTAAATTTGGATTTGAAGTATGAAGGTGTTTTTCACTTGCGAACTCTATTTCTTTCATTTTACATTGATATTCTCTTTCTTCCTTCTCTCTCTCTCTCTCTTTCAATTTGTTTTTCTTGTAACCGAATGTTCATCTGCTCTTTTTGTAATTTAAATTGTCTTTCTTTCTCCTCTTTGTCATATTGTAATTGTTTTTCTTTCTCCCTTTCCTGTCTCTCTCTCTCCTCTTTTTCATATTGTAATTGTTTTTCTTTCTCCCTTTCCTGTATCTCCTTTTTTCATATTGTAATTGTCTTTCTTACTCCTCTTTGTCATATTGTAATCGTTTTTCGTTCTCCCTTTCCTCTCTCTCTCTCTCTCTCTCTCTCTCTCTCTCTCTCTCTCTCTCTCTCTCTCTCTCTGTCTCTCTCTCTCTCTCTCTCTCTCTCTCTCTCTCCTCTTTTTCATTTTGTAATTGTCTTTCTTTCTCCTCTTTGTCATATTGTAATTGTTTTTCTTTCTCCTCTTTTTCATATTGTAATTGTCTTTCTTTCTCCCTTTCCTGAAATTCCAGCTTCTTCAACTCTAATTCCATCTTGAATTTTAATTCTAATTTCTTTATTTTAATGTCATAGTCTGATGAAGACTTACTGACCGAAATCAAAGCACTTTTTCCCAAAACATTCTTTTCTACCAAATATTGGACCAAAATCTTTTTGATATCTTGTTTCGTTAAAGAAGCCTTGACTTCAGAAAGATCATATTTTCTGACAAGTTGAATCAACTCATCCTTTTTTAAAAGATCTAATTGCTCCTGAGTAGGATTAGAAAGAAATATTTCTACTTTAGATGTCATTTAAATACAAGCCTGTCAATCTCACTAAAGATTTCAACAAATTTCAAAAACTAGGGGAATTCAAATTTAAAACAAAAGTTTTCTGAAAAAAAATTCTAGCCAAATTCCAATTGATCCCAATCTCGGACGAGGCCACCAATTTCTATGTTACGTGCTTAGGCTCGAATAAACAGTAACATAAAAAGAGTGAAAATAACAAGCTTGTAAAAGCTTAATAAACAATTTGTTGAGCACAAATATTTTCCAGAAAAGAAAAATAAACTTACGGCTTTAAGAATCATTTCCAAAATTATTCCAAAAATAATTCAAAATATAATCTACTAGTGTAATTGCAAAAGTCCTGGTAATAAAATGTCCTAATAATTCCCAGTTCGAATCTTAGTGAAGCATCCAAGATGGAAGACGATGTCACGTGATGAAGTCAGTTTTGGTCTTATGAAATTCAATGAGCACAATTATTTTCCAGATAAATAACAAACTAAATCCTCTTGATCCAAACGAATTGAAATAATTTCCAGTACAAGGTAATTTAAAATAACTCAAAACAACACAACTTAATATTCTAACAGCCCAACTTCTACTAAATAGTTCGCTCTAAAGCATCATTTATATACCTGTTTTTCGTAAACAAGGAAGGGGTCACATGATCTTGTAGAATATTTAGAACAAATTTACGTTAAAAAAATCTCGTGCACACCGTATGACCCAACTAAAAATAGAAAGATGTTTATAACAAAGCTCCATAATATCCTTCGAATCAACCAATCATTTTAAAAGCTTGTTTACAACTCTGAAGCCAGGTCAGAAATGAGGTCAACACCTGGTGTTTATTCACAGAGTACAGGTGATCCCACTTTCTAAAAAAATATATCTCCCAATGAATGAATCTTAAACTTAAAATGTCAAATTTGAATCTGACAAACAAACAACTAAAATAAAAATAAATGACTTAAATCAAATATACGTAACAGTTCATAGAGACGAAAGGAAGGTATGCAATGGTTTACAGATGCGTCTAATAAAAGAACTTAAAATGTTTGGCTGTGTGGCTTTTCGAATTTTTACATTACAAACAGGTTCGTTTAAATTATGTCTGCAGCTATTGTTACACATAGAAAAAAAAATATCACCTGGGTTGTATTAGCAATCAGTCAAATGGTCATGTGTCAATTTTTCGGTAATGGGCTGATTTTTGCTTATTAAGCCCAAATTACATAGTGATTCGGCCCTGATTACGGATTGTTTCGACCCAAATGCCAGACTGATTCAGACAACGTGAAATATATAGAGGATCTCAAATAGGTAATGATTTAATATTGAATTTATAAAACGAGTTGAATAATGTCCATCTTTTGCTAGCCTTGGACATTATTCAACGAGTTTCATAAATTTAATATTAAACCATTACCCATATGAGATTCTTTTTATCACATTGTTTTTAGTTCAGTGGAAATTATTTAGATAGAAAGAAGAACGAATAATTGTGCTCATTCTTACCGGCGGTACACCTTTCACTTGTGCATAAAATATAGTCCCAAACAAAGGTCAACTAGTAAAAGTATATTGTATTTTAAAAAAAAAAACTATAAATCAAAGAAAAGGCTTCCATCCGAATAAAAAGAACATTTTAACACGACAAAATCAATTTTCAAAACAGAATGAGCAATACGATGTGATGCCATATTGTTTGATACGGTAAACAGTAGACCTAGAGTACATGTTTACCTTGATAGAAAATATAATGCTTCCTACGAAAATGAAAAGTATAAGGTCAGTAACTCCAAACCGAAGCCTCTAACTCACCAAGAGTTTCTTTAAATGGGCTATCTCATTTTTATTACTTTATCTTTTGTCGTTAGTGTTTTTCAAATTTTATATGTGTTCGTTTACCCACCCGGACGTTTCACTGAGGCCGCTCCCTCTCTGCTGCTATTTAGGTTTGGGTAACTAAATCATCATTATATCAGACTATAGATACTATTTCTTAACCAAAAACGTTGTCAACATCTACACGATATCGCGACCTATGATCCTGTAAATTTATCGTTGTAAATCTGTGTGAGGTAGTTAGCGCACGTGAAAAGAAGGTTCTTTATATTATAAAAAAAAAAATAATTATATCTGTATCCCTTGACACCAGGTCTGGTGAATATTTCGCGTATCAACTCCATTAAATGCAGCTAAAATATTACAATTATCTCAGGTCACTTTAGGTATTTGTGTATATTGCAGAGTAACATAAATTACGTCTGTATTTTTAAGTCTACCTCGACAAAATATTCTTGCCGGATTTGATTGTTTGTCCAGCATAACATCATAGTATACTACAAGATTATTAATAAATCCACGATAGGCAATATGGCAAATTTATTTACCACCACCTAAACAAATTCAGTACGCACATTTTGATGTCATCACTCCTAATGAAGTTATAGAAGCTGATATTTTGTTTTTACCACACGATACTATTAAGATTGGTAGACATCAATACACATACAAATATGCATTAACTGTTGTTGGCGTTGCAAGTAGATATGAGGAAGCAGAACCATTATCAGCTAAAACAGCTGCAGACGTTTCATCTGCTTTTGAAAGAATGTATCAGTGAGGACCCTTACGATGGCATCAGTTGCTGGGAGGTTTTTATCGTCGACGCATTTCTTCGTTGAAGCGGCATCTTGTGATTCTGGTTCTCAACGACCAGTAATTTTATTATTTGTCATATTGAGCGAACCAGTTATTGTATCACGGTATCGTTGTATTTGATTGCGAATATTAACACCAGGTTTATTTTTTCCATTAACATCAAACACGGCTATAATATTTTCAGTTACTCCATAAATTCTGACTATAAAAACCTGCAATGAAAAATTACTAGTTTTTTTTTTTAAATTTTCGTTGCTTAGTTTGAAATACAACCACTTCGTTTGGGTCTATATTTGCAAGATTTAATAATTCAGATATTTCATCACTAATGATTTTGTTTACATTTTCGTGTGATATGCCTTCAATTGTTTGTTTTTGTTTAGAGGGAGATCTTCCGTAAATATCTACCAATGTTTTTTTAATACTTGTTTAATGTGTGTTCACGTATAACATATGGGGTGGTTTTGTTGATTTTGATACAGAAATGAGATAACCTGATCAGAGAAACTCTTGGTCAATTAGAAGCTTCGGTTTGGAGCTTTTGACCTTATATTTGTCAAAAATGACGTTCTAGCAAAAGTTATGTTCACCCTTTCTGCTGCTCTGTTTATCATGTATCAGCAATAATAGTGGAATAATGTCAAAGCAGCTAATTCCCTTTTGTGCAAATTTCAAATAATCTAATAGAGAAATAATATAATTACTAACACTGAAAAGAAATTGTGAAAACAATACATAAATACAGGGCGGGCGGATGGCCGAGGGTATATCTCCGGGGTCGTAAGAAGGACCGAGCAGAACAACTCGTTTTTACTTGATAAAAGACAACTTTTGTTTCAGCAAGAACTATGAGAATCCCTGGTGTTTCTTATCCGAGGGCCCGTGATCTACAGTTATGTAAACTACTGACACAGATATAAATCAAGAAAACGTTACTTGTACACACACACACACACACACACACACACACACACACTCGTACATAATTTAACATCATACTATCACCGTTTGGTTAATACTTTCTTTTGATCAGCGCTTACTTTATTAACTGAACTAAAACACTAATAGTGTCATCTGACCATAGTCTGGCGAAACCCGTTTGATTAACACCATTATCATTAAAGCATTCTATAACACAAAATATAGTGCATACTTTAATTAAATTTGTAATCTTCGGTTACAAGGAAGTGCTATTTATCTATATATTAAGAAAAGAAAATACCTTTTAATTAATTAACATTTAAAGGTTTTAATGTGTGCCTAAAATTACATTTCAGGTTTGAAAGGTAAAGATGTAAACAGGTTGGGTTAATGGTTCGAGATTTTACTCTAAAGATGAAATTTCAGAGATAAAAGGTGTATTATTGTGCTGCTCATCAATAATTCTGTACACAACATTGTTAGTGGTAGATGTAATGCAAATAAATCATGATTTTTGTATGAGAAATCCATGGGGAAATTTTAAACATTACTGTTTGATTATGTTCAAATTAGTCATAATGTTTTTTCTTCTCTAGAAATACTCATTAAAAAAAGAATTTCATATTTGCCTAGTGTAAACATTTAGAAGTTATTTTGCTTTTAAACAAACTATAAATGTGATGCCTCATGTATTCTGATTTCGGCTAGAGATTTGTTAATTACTATCTGATGTAAATTTAAGAGCTGAAAATCAACAATCAACATTCTCTTACTGTGTTTGCGAAAACAGGAATAACTACTAAAATAAACCAGGTACATGTGTTCCATTGATTCTCTTACATACAGTTCAGATGGTCCGAATTAGCTTTACATTTGATCCGTATGAGCCGAGGACCAAATCAGCCACGGACAGTATCAGCCAGCATTTGAATCTTTCATCTAGATAATTAAGCGTCTTTGATCTGGTTCTATTTGATTTTTCAGTTTTACTCCCGTACTTAGTTTTTGTGGATTTTTAGTTTTGTGTGGGCATTTTTCTTTCTTTTGTTTTTAATCCTTTCGTCATCAGATACACCTGGATCAGAACACTACACCTCTAATCCTTATTGTTATTGTATCCAGTCGATTTATGAATAAGAAATCTTGATCATGATGCCAGTTTTAATTTTACATGCTGATGATCGAGAAGTCTTTGCTTCTGTTTCCGTGCAATTGTTCACGAATTGTCCCTTATGTCTAAGTCATATCAATGTTGTTTTATATCGAGACGTTAAATAAGATGTACAAAGCTTCGATTGTAATTTTTTTAAATAATGTTCTTTAAACAGTTATACAATTACTATTGAAAGGTCGCCTTGAATCTTCTTCATTTGGAACGAATAATAATAATAATAATAATAATAATAATAATAATAATAATAATAATAATAATAATAATAACAACAACAACAACAACAACAACAAGGCAACACTACATAAAAGTCATGTGCAAAGTTATAGTTCAATTAATTCAAACAAGATGCTAGTATGCGTGCCTGACAAACAAATGAACATGTTTCTTGGTGTTAAGAGCAGATATTTCCTAAATCAATTAAAAACTTTGTAGTTGGATTTCTCAGTATAAACGAGCTTTTATGCTATTAGAAAAAACGCATACAGAAGATATTCGGGAAATAAAAATCCCAGTCATACATATAAAATTACAATATTTTGTATCGTCTTAGAAAACTCGTGCGTGCTAAGAATTGAAAACTTACATATATGAAACACTAAGACGCAAGGAAGATTCAGAATCGAAATATTGCATATGTGGCACTATAAACGAACAAGTACACGATCAGAAATAATGAAAGAATTTGTAAAGCCCACCATACGTACGTGACAGTTCACGATGTACATACAACGGGTTAACGTTTGACTGATATTAAATGGTATACTTATTTACACTGAGATTACATAACTTATAATTAAAGATCAGACGCCGTAGTTGCTTGCAAAAAGTCGTAATTGCCAAAACTTCTGAATAAATTTGAGTCTTGAAAGGTATTGGTCCTAAACTTCGTTGGCTTCCTTTAAAACTAGAAAATGACGTTTCAGCGTTTTACGAGCTTAGGTAATTATAATATCACACTGCATTTTTAATGATGAAGCTTATTTATTACTATATATGTTTTTGGTTAAGCATTTACAACAAGCATATGGTATGATTTAGCATACATAAATCGTGAAAATGCTATAAATTAATATAGAAAAATTACTAATTGTTTAATACTGTAGTAATCTTTTCGCATTTTTAAATATATTCTTAGCTGTATCGTGACTTGCGCGTCCAGTAAAAATACAAAATTCATTGCTTGGAAGTAGCAATCATAATCACAATCACAATCATGTACACACACACACACACACACACACACACAGAGTAACAAATCCGATGGACAATACGTTAATTTCTTCCTTTATTTTTCATATAAATGTCAGAAAATAGAGTAAAGATCTCGATCTCTCTCGCGTGCTGCCATACCCGTGATTTATGAACAAGCACCGATAAGTTGCCATCGGGAACGCGTTCTAATGGATACAAAACGAGTTATTTCCCCATGGCTAGAAAGAAGAAAGAGAAAAAAAATGGAGACTGTGTAATCAACTGGATGCAGAAATTTACATCAAGCAATATAGCTGCTCATTAATTTGACTGTGCCTTGGCTACGCAGCTACATTGGAGATATGTTTCATGCTGTTCAGTCTAGACCGTTTGGTTTATTGGAGAACGCAAAACTTTACAATGCAGCACGAGGTGTATAATCAGACTGTCAAATCATAGGGGTGGGGGTAAAGGTTGAATTCGACATTCGTTACGTTGAAACAGTAACACTGAACAGTGCATTCATTTTTCAGCAAGTGTCAATATCAGATTTAATCTATAAGAAACATATTGGTTAATATCTTTTAATACAATGCAATGAAAAACTATTTCACGGTTTTTAGCGGACATAATGTTTACATTGCAAAAATTTGTGTACTAGAAGTAGAACAGCGGTGTTACTAAGCACCCAAATCCACCAAAGTCAACTCCACACCAAATAGCATTGTGTCTGCCATTTCATCTATAAATGACAAAGCTCCCCTCCCCTCCTTTCCTTTTCCACAAACCGATTTTTTCCTAATAAAAAACAATCTATATCTTACCAAATTTAATAGATGTTTAAGATTAATATGAGTTATTTGACTTTATGAATACGTTCTTGTATAAAGACATTCTTTTGCTATAGACCCCTAATTATGTGTGTAGTCATCCAGTAGTACAATGGATTTTGAAACGATTCGATGACCATTTTATGTACGAACAAATGCAGCCTATGCACGAATTTACATATTTTAATTTGACTGATATTTATATTTTTGTTAAAAGAACATAAATGTGTAGTATAATTATGATACAACCCAATCACACGACATTGCAAATCTATTGTACCAGGTGAATTTCATAACATGATGTAAGTTAGTCTTCACCTAAGATGGGACAAGAATGCACACACGGGTATATAGTTTATTGCACTTTCTGTGTGAATACTGTTTTAAAATGATTCAGTTATTAGAATGTTATATGGTCAATGTGTTATTTTTTTTTCAATGTATATTTCCCCTCACCAAAATTTGGAATCTTCTTATTATTAATTGTAATATATTTAATTTAATAATAATGCAGTAAATTCAAAAATGTTATTGGCTAATAAAATCTTGTAATGTTATGCCAGCCATCATACACATTGATCCTACATGTTGAGTTAAAATAACGTTCAATTTTCGACAATGGTCACTTGATTTGCAACATCTGCGACTATATTTGGAAAAAAAAATAACCCGCATATTCATCTGCCTTGATCAGGAGAAGGCATTCAATACAGTTAACTTCAAAGTCATGGTCCCAACTTTAGAATCTTTAGATTACATGCAAATTTCATGCCAGATTTAATATTTTTAGTGGATATACATCTTGCCATGGTTAATCTTTTTTGGCAAAAGTACATCACAAATATATATATTTATGATTGTTAATAAATATTTCATAATCATATATGGATACACATTTAAAATTTACATTAAAATAAATATAATATTTGTTATAGTCAGCTGGTTTGGATAGCACTTACTTTGCTTTAGTAAAGCATTTGCACATCTTACTAAGACTTACAATAATGGTACTAACAGCTGCCTCGCTTGGCGCTCAGCATTAAGAGGTTAGTGTTAGGACTGGTCGGCCTGGTGGCAGGATAATGCATGCTACATGTCTGCGGCATGATGCCCCAGAGCTAGACATCACTATAAACTGCCTCACTGCAGACATTGTAGCGATATGACTGAAAAATTGTTTAAGCTACGTTAAAAATCCTAAACAAACAAATAAACAAAAAGCACATCTTACTTTGTCACAATGAACATTTATTAATAATTTTTGGCATATGCAAAATTACTTGACACAACTAAGGGAGCGTACATATAATTTTTTTAAATTATTTACAAGAAAAGTAAAATAAGAAATTATGTCAGTCATACTAAGGCCATTGAAAGCTACATGCTACCCTGAATAATTGTTCCATGTAACAGTTTCCAAATGTCAAACGATAGAAAAATAGCTGATGTTCAAGACACGTGTGATGATATGCATATAACAGATTCCTTTGATAAATAAACAAGATTTGTAGCAGCAATTAATTAAATCTGTTGTCATCACATTCAAAGCTATTACATAATTGTAATCGGATTAATTTCACACTCGACTGTTCAACAACATGGATTGATATAAATTATGTATCTTCAGTAGCTATATGTAGTGTAATGTGGATAAAAAACATTGGGATATAAATATTTTGAAAACCTTTTGAAAAGTATGAAGAGAAAAGGAATTAATTAACAGACAAACAACAAGGGAAATGAGACAGAAATTGAGGAATGACATTATAATTATGCAAAATGATATAGACATATTATGGTCATTTATATATTGTGCAAAACATACCAGATAAACCAGTGAAGATTATTTCACAGTTGTGGTATTTTTAATAAAATCAATAGTGATAGTAAATATATGTCATAAAAGAACTAAAGGGAAGGAAAGTGAAGAGGCAAGATATTAGAAAGGAAAATCACAGTATATATGTAATGCTACTTTTTTTTTTAATTCTTTGCAACTTTGTGGCTTTTTTAAATTTTTGATATATACGCAATGATGCCAGCTAGCAGCCCTGGAAACTTCATGACCAAGGAAGAATTACTGAAAGTTATCATGTCCACTGAAAGAAGAGAAACAAGCATCCCTCGTTGAATAAAATGTGACGTATACCTTGTTATTGAAGCATCTGATCAGAGATCTCAGAAACACTTAATTACGCATATTTGGATGCAAATTTTTGATCTGGGATGCAGAAAATCACCCACACAGGAGTCCTTCTAATGCATGTTTTTTGGGGGGTGGCTTTTTTGTTGTTGCTTTTTTCTTTTGCAAATAGGAAAGTTTCGCAGCACAATAAATGTGTTCTAATCGCTATGAAAAATGAGGCAATGCTTTTATATGAGTTTGTTGCTGACTTTCATTGAGCAAAGGTCATTGGCTTGCTTTGATGATGGTGCATTTGTTATTGAAGGCACCGCTAAAGGCTCCAGGTGAAGGACCTAACAAACACCTGTTTGTTATTGCTGTGGCAACATTAGATAATTGTAGAACATTGAGACAGATTTGTTTTATTTGTTAATATATATCAGTGCGTGAAAGGTAATCAGTTTTCTTTTTAAGTGTCAGCAAAACTATTTATTTTTTCCATCTGGTACTTTTTTAAAATTAGCTTCATCTGGTTGACTATACTCATTTCACGTTTCCGCCTTCAGAGATGTTGGATTTTAACTAGTCAGTTGCATGGTTATTTTGATTTTAATACAGCATACAGTAATAAGGCCAGATATCAGCATAAGTGGATTATGATATAACAGTGCATTGTTCTATCCAAGTTCACTGCTTCCTGTCATGGTGCCTTTGATTTTCTCTACTCCAAACGCAAGACTGTATATACAGTTTTTATCAGCCAAAATTGGTGTCGCCACAAATATCGCCAGATGGTATATTTTGTCACCAAAAAGGAAAACAGAATTGCAATTCGTTACATTGGTGAAGCCCCGTGAACCTGTATTTGATTTCATTTCCGATTCTAGCTGTATAAATATTGCATGCAGACTCAAAACCAAGACACATAGAGACTTGGACAAAATGCCATTTGCAAATTTCGACAAGTATTTTAGGGTTAAACGAAAAAATGATGAAGATTTAAATGAGATTCAGAGCTGTGCTTAAGTTGCTAGAACTGATATAGTGGACTATTCTGCGCATGGCTTTGAAAAGATGTAATGTTTATGCATCAGGCTATGGAAATGAAATACATTACTTTGGAATCAATCTGTCTGCATTTCAGCCTAAAAAAAAATTAATTTTTTTTTACCAAAAAGGCACGATATGGAATAATTACAGAAATGACGTATTGTTATGCAGAATTACCAGACACGCCGAATAATCTGATACAGTTGTACATGTGATTGTTATAAAGAATGGGAGAAATAAACTCAATGGCAAGCAACAGTTCTTCTAATCTGCAAAGTTTTAAAAAATTTGGGATGGGACTGCAACTTTTGCTGGTAGGACTCCTATTTTTACCAAATTGGGAGTCCAGGACTCCTAGTTTTAAAATCCTAGCAAGACCTCTGATCTGATGACGATAATGGTGCCAAAAACGTCCCCGATGACTATGGTGTTTGGGATTGGAGAAGTGCTACAACAGTTAATCAGACTTTTGTTGTCACAGATTTGGTTGACAAATTATGTACCGTGTAAATGAAAAGAATCAGTACCAGTACTATATCCTCAGCCATCAAGTGTTTTAAACTGCATCAATATTATACTAAATTGATGGAAGACAAATCATTTTAAGAAAACCTATTTACAGCAATTTCCAGTTTTGAAATGATATTGGCAAAGATTGGTGTTGGGCAAAATCAACACTTATGTTTTCCGCCCATTAAGCGAAGGAGTAATCAGTGTACCATGGACAAATAATAACAGCGAGTTCATGAACCATAAGTTAAAAATGGCAGTTAATTGGGACAGAAACAAGTTCCCACATCTTATTGAAGAGATCAGAACTGTTATAAAAAACCAAATTCTGTTTCTCAGATGTGCTATTTATAGCAAAGGAGACTTGTGTCCAGCACCTTCAATGGAACAGCATGTTATTCCACAACTAGTATGACATGGTATGCCATAAATGGAGAAGACATGTATATACACAAATTTATGCCGACAAAACCACCACCAACAACAAAATCCAGATATATCAGTGCCAGCAACATAGACTTGAAGTGTCAAAAGGCTTCTGAGAATGTTGGAAAAAAACAGAGAGAGAGAGATTACTCCATATCTCCATCATGTAGTGTTTGGCCAGGCGACCGAGTGATGCAATGGAGAGATTTGTCATTTATTTATTAATTGAGTGGAGATTACAGTTGAAATATATAATACTAGTAAATTGCATTTGTATTTATTGTTGATCAATTTTACACAAGAACGCAAAGTTTTAAAGAAAAAAATCGGGGAAGGGGAGACCATTTTTAATTTATAGATTAGATGGTAGACACAATGCGATTTGGTGCGAATTTTGGTGGAATTTGGATCAATTAGGGTGTTACATTCAGTGGATTTATGTGTTTTGTAACACTGTAGAACAGTGATAGTTTCAAACACACACTATACCACTGTAACTTTAGATCATACAAGACACATTTGACTTTGTAAAGCAGCAGCATGCATTTAATAAACTGATTAAGTTTTCATTCTCACGAAACGATTATTAAGGATAATTCATTGAAGGATTCCATCCTGATAAAATGTGCTGGCTTTGATTTTTATTGTTCACCCTTGCTGAAATCCCACAAAGAATCTGAATTGAAAATTGTTTATGTTTGACCCAATTAGCATTTTACCTGATTTGAGCATTTGTACAAAAGTGCATCACAAAGCCAAAAGACATTCAAACAAATTCTTTAAACTTTCAGATTTGTTTTAATTTCTTAAGAGCAAAATTAAAAATGAAACAGCACACCTGTGACGATCAGCTTGAACAGTAGACCAACTAGTTCTCTGCCTTCCTTGTGTTTTTGGACATGACTGATAGCAGAGAAGAACTGTGTGAAGAACTGGAGCATCTACTTTGCAATTCAGTTATCAGTCCACTTGTTAGTAATTAATACATTTATTTCAGCTAAGGTTTGTATCCAGACAGTGAGTATAATAACTCATATTTTGATCCATTGTGTTAAAATCCTTTTTTATTAGCAATCTAAGTCAGAACAGAACACCTGCCTATTTAGTGACTGTTGACCTTGGATTTGAATTTATAATATATGCATGGAAACCTGCATCACCCTGAGGCAGGAGCAATGTGTTAAAATATAGCAGAGGCTATATTGCCAGGAACTGACTAATGTGGAACCATTATGATGCATTGCTAACGTTTGTGAAAATAAATTGATGAATTAGTAGCAAGTTGCCCATTAATCCGACTGAATTACAAAGTTGACACTCCAACATGAATCATGTCTTCACAAAATTGTTCAGTTATGTTTAAGAAAAATAGGCTGAAAACTATTTGTTAGTTTACCCAATTACTGACAACACAGACATTTAGCTAACCAAGCACAACATTCACAATTTGAATGGTTTGTGAGAAAAATATAAAAATGACTTTCAGTTTACTGATGCAGATTTTATATCAAAGTTAATTAGTTCTAGTTTAAACTAGGTCAAGCACACACACATTTTCTGTTGAGGGATTTTAACAATGGTGAACAGTAAAAATTCATTATTAAAAAGGCTATGCCAAAATCCCACCAGAAATTTGTAGTCAGAATACAGCTTCATGTTTCCATTCTGTTCAGAATGCAGGAGATTTAATTATCTACTTAATGCTTACTGTGTACAAGCAGCATAGTTTTTGGTCCTCAGAAATATATTACTGTGGATCAAAAGGGGTAAAGATGCAAATCTTTTTTAGAAACTGATGGCACAGTATAGAATAGGAAGATTTGGCATCATTATGATTACAACGATTGCCGCAACCACCAGTAATATCACTGCCCATATTCCTAACCATTTTGTGACTGCCATATTTCACAATGGAAAGTTTTTTTTAAAAAAAATTAATTAAAAAAAAGAACAATGCCATTTTCATGACCATGTCTAGTCTTGGGCTGTCCAGACTATCTGCTTCTTTGAGCCATTGTAATTTAACAGTTTACAAGTACATCTAATGTAACAAAATTATTTGATCTTATTGTTAATCTGGAGTTATTCCATCTTTGTAATTTAACAGTTTACAAGTACATCTAACGTAACAAAATTATTTGATCTTGTTATTTTATTTGGAGCAATTCCATCAGCTTGAAAAAAATCACTAATTGTACTTTCTGGTAAAATTGTACTGAATGATTTATTAATTAAGATACCCAATTATTTTTTTTCATGTTTCACCAATTGAGGCAAATTAAGCACCATTAAAACAATTAAAGTATGTCCACTTACCTTGGACAGCTGGCTTTTTTAGTTGCTCTATTTTCCAGTTTGTTCAAATTGGTTATAATTTGATAGGCAAGCAAACAAATGCCAATATTTGTTAATCCAGTCAAGTCATAATTGATTTCTTCATGTGACTTTCATAAATGTTAAAGATCATCGCAAAACAATCTAAATTTCATTCATTTATGCACAGCTAAACATGACACCATCCATTGACTTCTTAGCTCCTGTCCAGTTCATCTTGATAATTATTATTGGCCATTAAGGTGTTAACAGTGTTATGAGTTTAGGCTCTAATAAACAGTAACAAAGAAAGAGTGAAAACAACAAGCTTTAAAAAATTTTAGAAATAATTTTTTTCCCTGGAAAAAGATTGTAAAAATGGAAAAATCACTTACAGTTTTCAGATACAAATGCAAAAATAATCCAAGAATAATCAACAAATTAAATTACAAAAGTCCTAGTAATGAAATGTAATAGATTCAAGTTTGAGTCCTGTTGATAAATCCAAGATGGAAGACTATGATGTATGCTGAATTCTGTTTTGCACTTAACAACAGTTCCTTGTAGAAACAAAGTATTTTACACTCTGGTATTGGAAATCTGAATAAAATTTTGATAAACTGTCTTTGTCCAAGAATTCTGTATGAGTAACTTGCCACAAAATTAAAATCCCATTTTTTTTAAAAAAAAAATCATCATATGGTATTGTGATTTCCATATGTCTACTCTAAGCATTGCACATAGGCATGAAAATTCAATTTTTGTACTTTTCGTGCTAGTATGCAAGACTGGTCGGTGTTTGTGGTTTACTTATTTGTGATCCCTCCCTTGGAGGGGATCCACTGTAGTGTTAATTGCAGTGACATTTTCATTTCTTATGACCATGACAGTGGTAGAGCATATTATCCTGTTCCAATAGTCCTTCTGTCCATCCATCCATGTATCCATTCTAATTTAAGTTTTGCATTCAGGCACATTTATGGGGTATCATGGTTTTGCAAACAAATTTCTGATTTTTATAGAACTTTATAAATGTTATCCTGTCATGTTATAGTTACAACTGTTGGGTCACAGTTTAGGTGGGTTTGGGTGAGAGACTGGGAGTCCTGGTGATCTCAATTTGTAATTTAATACTGTTTCAAATTAAGCAGTACACTGTATGTGACATGATAGGAAATATGATGGCTAGCCATTAAGTTTTATTTTTCTTGTTGCTAAAACTATTTCAAGTTATATCAATTATGAATGTGTAGGATTTATAGATGATGAAGGCACTGCTGAAAGGTTATTTACTTTTTATGGTATTGTCTTTTTTGGAAATTTATGCTGATTTTATTGAGAATGAAAAATAATTAATTAAATGTCTGAATATTTCTTTAACAAATTAGAGAGGTAAAGATTTAAATACTGTGTATTATACAAAAATACACATGCACTTTATGATACCGTTTTCTTTTCAGGAAATGTTGACTTTATTCAGAAACTGAAGCTTGAAAAGAAATTGGAGGTTCATAATGGATGTGTAAGTATAACTGATAAATGAATATATCTCTTGATGAGGAATTATTTATAGTAATAATCCAACTTTGGTTTATTACAATACAGTCCTTATATTCACTTAGGTATAAAATATAAAGATTCTTGGATATTTAAGGATATTTTATCAATGGAGGAATCTTTGTTGCATTTTTCTCAACATTTTCCTGCAGTGTCTATCTATGGCTATAACTCGTGTTTCACTTGTGGTCTAGTTACGCATATACTGGTATCATCCCCTTTAACCTCTGGTGACTGTCATTTTGGAAAAAAAGACTGACCTGATGACTAAGGCCAGTGAAAAATGACTACTGTATATACTCGCATATAAGCTGAGAAATTTAAGAAAAAAATAAGGTCTGGAAGAGGGGGGGGGGCGGCTTATCTGTGGGTCAAGGTCCAAATCTGAAATTTATAATGCTTTTTTCCCCTCGATTTCCAGTATTTATTGTTTCTGTCGATCGCCAAATGAGTTCACATGCCTAATGATACCACATGGTTGATAAGATTTGTCCTGTCGTGAAGTAAAACAAATATTTGTTTTCTAACTTAAGTGGTAGGATAATGAATGAAAAACGTTTTAATGTACTTGACGTCTATTTGACAGATGTCCATCCACCAGAAAATACAACCATATGTGTTATTTGAACCACAGAAATACGTGTATTTTCCAAAAGAACTGCCATTTTAGTAATCTCTAGTCAGGTATTTAATCCTCAGCTAATCAGTAATCATTAAACTCTATGGTTTCATAGAAATGCTCGCTAGTTTATTTCAGTGTAAATATGAAAAGAATCTACGTAAAAAAAAAAAGAAAAAGAATTACGATACTGAAGGTATACAGCCATACGTGTTATTTAAACCACGGAAATACTTGTATTTACCAAAAGAACCGCCATATTAGTAATCTCTAGTCAAGAATTTAACCCTCAGTTAATCAGTAATCATTAAACTCTACAGTATCGTAGAAATGCACGCTAGTTTATTTCAGTGTAAATATGAAAAGAATTACGTAAAAAAATAAATGCATTATGATACTGAAGGTATATACGACAAACATTTTAATCGAGAGTAGAAATACATGTACGATAGAAACAATCGCGAGAGGCTCCATAGGGGTTTGTTGCGTGCACGCTTAGGAAGGGTAATTAACATTGCAATATACGAGTCAGCGTGAATAATTGTGAAACAATATAATTTGTTGGATTTCTTTAATAGGTGTTTTAGACGTAATAGGCAGCCACAGTTTATATACTACTGTTGATTGGTTGTTTTTAAAGCAAAGTGGTTTCTTAGTGGTAGAGTGTTGTACAATAGCTACCATATGCTTAATATGTGGTAAATGCCTCGGGGATAATAGTTTTTTGTTGTTGCACAATGCCAATGACTTTACTAAAATATGCCGACTCTCAGATGTATTGTTTACTGAGATATGGTAGTGGACATGGTTTCTGCTCAAAGTTATAAACTGTCACAATACTTGAATAATATCCACGCTGAAACCAATCACATGTTGATCAATTGAATCACACTACTGGTAGTTAAAAAAAAATAAACACAAATAGACAAGAATGATAAATAATTATCAAATACAAATTGATAATCAACTGTGGAAATAATTACAGGATAAGGTATATAAATAGTACACTACCACTATAAGAAATTATTTCAGTTTAATCTCTCTAGAAGTTTATATTCAATTCAATCAGATAAAATGAGTAGTATAGAAAGTAAAAGAAAGCATTCTGATTATGATGTAATATTCAAACTTAACGTTATTGAATATGCAGAAGCAAATAACAACTGTGCAAATAACAACTGTGCAAATAACAACTGTGCTGCAGCACGCAAATTTTTGTGAACAAGAAGCGAGTACGGGAATGGCTGCAATTCGTCTACGTGCTATGCAGGTGGTGAAAAATAATAACTATAACTTGGCAGATTCAAAATTTGTTGCATCAGCCGGCTGGTGCTCTCCTTTTATGAACTGGACTATCGGATGACCATGATGACAATGACGACGTATATGATGAAAGCACGCCCGTAACAGAAGCTGAGTTTCATAAATTGTTTTGTGAGTCTGATACAGAGCCCGATTTTAAAGGATTCTAAAAGTGATTGAACTTTTATAATTTGTTGTTTTAGAATGAGGATTAATTAAATTTCCATTAAGACTTAACACTTTAGAATTGTTTTTATTTCAACATATAAGTTAGCTTTCTTATTTTCATTTTATTTAATAATGTGATTTGCCTAAATGAACGGTTTCAGAACTCACTTTGTGCATCTTGTGATGTACCAGTAGTCTAAAAATTATGGGTCGGCTTATACGTGGGTCATGCACTTTATAACAGCTTTAACGATTCAGTTGGGGGGGGTTGGCTTATACAGGAACGGGCTTATACGCGAGTATATACGGTAAGTTTTGTACATCTTGGTAAGTTTAACTTTGTGTTTACTGTTCCATCATCATGTCACTGAAACTTGCCTTGTTTATGTTGTAATAATTAATTGTAATTAATAATTGTAATAATTAATTGTACCCTTGATCACCGATTGTTGTCATTAAGTCACTGAAACTTGCCTTGTTTATGTTTGTCCATGTTGATCAAGATATTGTTTATCAGTTTTATTGTGGTATGTGATAATGACAATGACATACTTCAGTGTTGACTGTTAGCAAATGAGATATAATGTAATAATTAATTAATTGTAATTAATAATTGTATTTAATTAATTGTAATTAATAATTGTAATAATTAGTTGTAATTAATAATAGTAATAATTAATTGTAATTAATAATTGTAATAATTAATTGTACCCTTGATTGTTGTCATTAAGTATGCTTAAGTCATATGCTAGTGTACATAACAAAAATAAACAGGAATGCAAGTTATTTTATAACATAGAGGTGTGCCATCATTGGATGCATTCTGTTTGCTGATCCTTTTGTACTGATGACCTTAAAATTAATGGACATGCATAATGAAATATTTTTATGTTTGTTGCATTAAAATGAAGTTGATAACAGGAAAATTAAGAGTAGCCCTATATATCAATATCCTTGCTGAAATAATTTAAACAAATAACACGTCCTTGATTGATGTAATTTCTTTTGCATTTTTTTCACCAATATACTACACAACTCAGTATAACATAGATGAATGTGAAGTGATTTGCTTTGACCTATATTTCAGGTAAACACTATTTGTTGGAATGACCAAGGACATTATATTCTCTCAGGTTCAGATGACCAACATTTGGTAGTAACCAATCCATTCAGTGGAAAGGTAAACCTCTTCTCTAGATGCAGGTTCTTTTTCTTTGTCAGATTTTCACTAGCATGCGTTTATTTATTTTACAAACTTTTGCAAGCATCATACTCTTTCCTGACAACCTAGTGGCTAGAGTGTCCGCTGTGGAAGCGGGAGGTTGTGGATTCTATCCTTGGAAGAGTCATTCCAAAGACTTACAAAAATAGAACTAACCACTGCCTCTCTTGGCGCTCAGCATTAAGAGGTTAAGTGTTAGGACTGGTCGGCCTGGTGTCAGGATAATGTAACTGGGTGGGACATCATGCTACATGTCTGCGGCATGATGCCCCAATGCTGCCTCACTGTAGACATTGTAGCGATGATTTATGTTAAAAATCCTAATCACACACACACACACACTTTCCTGACAAAGCATATACACATCCTAGACAAAATATATCGTGCCATTATACTTTGGCAGGCTTTTCCAAGCATGCTACTATATCATGACACACTTATACTTACAGCCTATTGTCATGCTACTATATCATGACACACTTATACTTACAGCCTATTGTCATGCTACTATATCATGACACACTTATACTTACAGCCTATTGTCATGCTACTATATCATGACACACTTATACTTACAGCCTATTGTCATGCTACTATATCATGACACACTTATACTTACAGCCTATTGTCATGCTACTATATCATGACACACTTATACTTACAGCCTATTGTCATGCTACTATATCATGACACACTTATACTTACAGCCTATTGTCATTTGACAAAATTTTAGAAACTTGCCATTTATCCTTAGCAGACTTTCACAAGCATGCTGCTATTTATGTACAAAGTTTAATTAGAATGATAATTTACATGTTCACAGCTATGATTCTAGTTTATGCCATTGTTTTATCCTGCTATTCATTGACTACCTTTGGAAAAAAAATGCTACTATTCTTAAGCAAACATACACAAGCATCCTACTGAACCATGGATAATGATTATCCAGACAACCAAATGTGAGACACTAATTAAGTCCCTTTACATGGAGAATGATTATCCAGACAACCAAATGTGAGACACTTATTAAGTCCCTTTACATGAATTTTGTTGCCCAACAACTGCTTACTACATGTTCATTTTCCATTTTTATTTAATACATGTTTCGCCATCAAATACATTACCTGATCACATTAATACTAGGAATTACTCTCTGCTGTCTGTGAATTTAACCTTTCCTGAAAAATTAAAAAACATCATTCCCATTATATATGTATATATATATATATATATATATATATATTTTTATATATATATATATATATATATATATATATAAAATGTAGATCAAGGGAAGTAACTCTTTGTTTCAGCTATAAGGTAGCTGGTATCTCACATGTAACAAGTTTAAATGTTTGCCTTTGGCTGTGAACATTGCTATAAAGATTCTATTAAGTTCTGACTATCCAAATTTTTTATTTTCAGTAGTATAGTTAATCAGTAGGATGTTATCCATGGTATATACACACATTTGTATTTTTTATCCAAGTCAGTTTATTTATGCAGTTTTTTAAAAAAATCCCAGTCAGTTTATTGGTATTTATGCGTTTTTTAAAAATATCCCAGTCAGTTTATTGGTATTTATGTGTTTTTTTTCCCTTTAAATGTTCCTTATGGTCCATGTGATATTGCTGTATGCACTTGTTTGTTTTTTCTTCTCTCTTCCATTACAAAGTTGTCAGCCATGTACAAGAAGTGCAGATGATTTAGTGTCCTGGAGGACAACCCTGAGGTGTGCCTTGCCTTACAAAATGTTGTTCCTCACACCCATGTACCATGTGTGCAGTTTGGACAGAGGTTTTGTTCAGTATCTTGAAAAGCCAATCTTTTGAACAAAAAATGTGACATATTCATGCAAATTTGGTATCATTGAACAACTTTATGATTCTAAGCTTTAAACAAAGTACTGTAACAGAAATGAGTGAAAACCAGCAAGTTTTCTAAACTTTAACAAATAATTTATTTTTTAATAAAATTGGCACCCTGCAGGGCAGAAGTTCTTATTCTCATATCTGCATGGAATTAATAATGAAGAAGCTGGGCATGCATGATTACATTCCAACTTTTCCAGCTGGACCTACAAGTAGGTTATAGATTGTTCTTCATATATGCTGTCCCTGCTGACAATCAGTGCATGGTTTTGGCAGTCATCATTGTCATCCCAGACTGGCAAGCAGCATGTCACTTGAAAGTTCCTGTAGTAACAGCATCTTACACCCAGCAAACCACCCTGAACTACTTGCCAACCTGCTGATTAGCCAATTCCAGAACCTAGCAAATCAGCATCACATTTGAAACCCAACCAACCTCGCCTGATCATGCTTCATGCTGGACATGCCTTAGCCAGCTCTAGTCGTACAGCCAACAGGTAGAACCTTTTTCATGCATGATGAAGTGGACGACAGACTTGTCTGAACATTGTGATCCAATCATGGAAAGGATAGAATTCACTTTTAAGGCAGCTATTGAAGAGGTTACAGGATTTCGACTCAGTGGAATGCCCTCCGCTGTAGTCAAAGTGATGTACAAGGTCAAGGCCTCTGTGGATGGTGGAGAATATGACAAATATCCAGCCTTTGGAATTTTTCAGGAATTACTGGGTGTCTCTCTGACAAAACTCACAACTCTGGGTAACTCAAGGCTTTTTATTCATTGTACTATTGCCTGTGTATTTCTTGATCACACTGGGAATGTGTGCTTATACTATCAAGAGGTCAAAATAGAGTGTAAACCATAGATATTTATGAGGTCATCTTGCATGTTATTTTCCTGAGCTTTTGAACACTCGTGTAGCTATAATCCTGATCCAATTTTTTATCATAGTTGGAATGAGCTTATATATTCAGTTTGAAAGTTGTTGTTGTAGGGTTTAACGCCATTTTTCAGCACACAATAGGCTATACATGGCAGTCAGTATTATTGGTATAGGAAGAACCCGGGAAAACCCTTGGAAAGAACCACCAACCCACAAGAAGCTACTGGCAAGCTTTCTCACATAACTCCATTAGTTGAATCTTAGGCTCGAACACACGCAGAGGTGAGACGGCAGTGTTCTGTAACGGAAAGCGCTTTAGACCACTCGGCCACTTGGGGCCCCTCAGTTTGAAAGTAACTGGAATCCATGCATTTTGATGAAGTGATCATCCATCTGATTGCCTGACTTTGTCACCACTCTAGAAGCCATATTTTTTACCTGTTGGGTTTGTTATCATCCAAATCTGGATGATTTTGAGCAGGAGACAGTACATATAGTGCCGTTATCTTTAGAAGGAATTTTTACCAGTAAAATATGTATATTGAACATGATGGAAAGTTTGGGATATACTATGCATAGCATGTGTTCTTACAATACTAGATAATCCTGATGAATGAAATGGTACATTGTTATATTCTTTTAAGAATTGTTGCTCATTATTTATTTATATTAAGATAGCAAGGCAAATTCAGTTTATAGACTGACAATGTACACCTATCCCTCAATAACACATTCATAGTGGAATCCAAAACATAAACACAATGGGGTCCAAAACATAGACTACTCTTTTATATGCGAGAGCGAGTTACGGAGGTTCCTTCAAATATATAAGAACTTATGCTGGATATTGAGCATACCACTCAAGTGGGTGGCAACTTGGCTGTTAAATGGCTGACTACTTATTTTATAATCATTTTGGGAATAATTGTCAATAAACTGCTTTTTCTAGGGTTGTTAACTTTTCTGTATGAATTTCCTATTATTTTCAACATGCCCAACCTCTGTAAGAACATTATTATTATTCCAACTGGATCCAATAACTTTCACGTGTACTTGAAACATTGTGCATTATGTTACCTGTTTTCGTTGTTGATTTTTCTGGTTCCATGTTTTATATTATCAGCATTGCACTCTGCTATAGCATATGAAGATGCAATTAACCTAACAAGGTTCCGTTTTTAAAAAAAATTTGGACATTTATTTTGTGAAACACCCATCAACATTTAAATTCAGTTTTAAATTTTTTTAAACTGGTTCTTCTAACTAAATACTGTTGCCATGAATTTATTGCAACTAACTTCTTCACGTGCTTAAGGAAAGGAATTTTAACTTTACTAGAAACTCGGAAACTCTTCTCCACAATGAATTGTATCTGTGAAACAAAGCTTTTTATCTTGCCAGGTATTCATTTGGCTTGGTTGCATTTCTGTCTTTGATCACATTTGTGAATGAATAAGCTAATTTAAGGTAGTTTAATTACATACACAATAATATTTATAATGCTGTTTGATTGATCATTTAAATTGAGTTGACCTGGCACATGTTCATGGCAATGAGCTCGTGTGCAGGTAGGATTTGCATGCCTTTTAACTCTTCCTTCCTTCCACCCCATTTATTTGATACAAAAGACATAATTTACGTGATAATACAAAGGTTTGCTTTTAATTCATTGCAGCAATACAATAAATATTTCTGCAAGGCAGATATCAAAATAAGTTGGCACTTTGTATAGTTTTCAAAAGAAAAAATGCTTGCAGATATTACTGTTATGGTGGATTGACATATTTTACGATGATTACACTTAAACTGAATTAAACGATAAAACTAAAAAAATGAATTTCACTGAATAAAAAAAGTTTCTTAATGTTGCCTACAGTAGGAATTAGTGACATTTTCATTGATCAGAATTTCATTGAATGCTGTTGTTTTTTTTATCGTGTACCAAGAATTTTTGTGGAAAGAAAATTTAAAAAATATATACTTATTAAAATTGATTAAAATTTCCAGGTATTATCTACCATTTTAGATGATAAAAAGAGTGATATATCAAGGTTTTAGTTATCAATATTGATTACAATATTCGTTGTGTTCAACAAATAGGAGTCAATTTGTTTTGTATTTTCTATTTAAAAGGATGGGATTCACACCTGAGCCTGTAATATAAGTAAGTTATCATGAGTTATCGAGGACATGGTATATGTCTGTCCATAAGAGTTGACACTTTTATTAACCATGGTCAGTTTTATCAAAACTATTACCTTTAGAGTCTTGCAGCTTGATTGTATAGCTGAGTGATCATGAATTCTATACCTTTCACCCAGAATTGTAGGTCACTGTAGCCTCCATTTAGATTTGAATATAGGTCAATTTTTCAAACACTTCGTGATATGACATGTTGTGTCATGCAGAGTTCTACATCCAAGTGACTAAATTAGCTACTGCGACATCATCTATCAAATGGTTATAATTGTCACTTTCTTAATATTTCCTAAATGGCTTGAATTTTTCTTTATGCGTGGGATGAAATATATGAAGCTGACCTTGGGGTCAAGGTAAAATTTTACGGCAATGCTTTGATCATGGGATTGATATTTAAGCCCTGGCCTTCCTGATTTCATCACAACAAATCTTTGTAATCAGCTGTACTGCTGCTGGTGTATTTTTAAAAAATTTAATCGTAGACATAACTTTTAATCAAATTTGGTATATAAGCCTTATTTAGGAAGAATTTTAACAAGTTTGGTTATAAGTGTTACCTGTGCAGAATAACAAACGTTCTGGCAGCATATTGACTGAGTTTGCTGCACCACTTGTTGCTGATTGATTGTAATCAGGTTAATGGTATCATTCTTACTTGGGCCTATTGTTTATTTAGACACTGCCAGAACTTGACCAGTTTCTGTGGTCAGGCTGGTAGGCAATTTAATGTATTCTTTCTTTTGCTGTTTGTAAGGAAAACTGAAAGTTGGTCATTTATCTAGATGCTTTTGGCTCTATCACATTGAAGAATACTTGTACTGTGTGGACATTTATTATTCAATTTCGATTCAATTCAGTTATCAAATTCAGAAAACAAGTTGCATAGAATATTACAAGTAAAAAGAAGACAAATTCTGGGAATGGACAGGAAAGCATGAATTTGTTTTCTTGAAGGAGGTTTGAAGAACAAAAGATACTGTGGGAGGCTAAGACTACTTCTGATAATGGACATAATGTGACTGCTAGTCCCCAAATGAATACGGAAAGTCTGGAAATGAACACGCTTATTTTTCAAGAAATAAAGATTTATCGTATCCCCACATTGTTGGTAAAACCATGTTAAAATGCCTGTACTGCTAAACCATATTAAAATGCCTGTATTGCCAAACCATGTTAAAATGCCGTTACTGCTAAACCATGTTAAAATGCCTGTACTGCTAAACCATGTTAAAATGCCTGTACTGCTAAACCATGTTAAAATGCCTGTACTGCTAAACCATGTTAAAATGCCTGTACTGCTAAACCATGTTAAAATGCCTGTACTGCTAAACCATGTTAAAATGCCTGTACTGCCAAACCATGTTAAAATGCCTGTACTGCTAAACCATGTTAAAATGCCTGTACTGCTAAACCATGTTAAAATGCCTGTATTGCCAAACCATGTTAAAATGCCTGTATGTCCAAACCATGTTAAAATGCCTGTATTGCCACCTTTGTCAGATTTGACAAATGTTCACAGGCATATTTCTACCATTATTCCTTGACAAACTCAAACAAGTATGTTTCATTTTATATTACAGGTATGCTACATATTCTGTTGTAACTTGTCTCATTTTTCATGACAAGTTTTCTGCAGTGGTGATGGCATTAGTAACTTGTCTCATTTTTCATGACAAGTTTTCTGCAGTGGTGATGGCATTAGTAACGTCTCATTTTTCATGACAAGTTTTCTGCAGTGGTGATGGCATTAGTAACTTGTCTCATTTTTCATGACAAGTTTTCTGCAGTGGTGATGGCATTAGTAACTTGTCTCATTTTTCATGACAAGTTTTCTGCAGTGGTGATGGCATTAGTAACTTGTCTCATTTTTCATGACAAGTTTTCTGCAGTGGTGACGGCATTAGTAACTTGTCTCATTTTTCATGACAAGTTTTCTGCAATGGTGACGGCATTAGTATCAACATTGTGAAGTTTTCCAAAGTCATTAATACTGGGGATATATCACACTGACGGGTAGCAGATAGGACTGATCTGTTAAATTATTGTATTACTGCTGTATATACTTGCTTATAAGTCAACTCAAACTGCAAACAACAAAGATCCTGATCTACCATAGCATTGTGATCCTGCATATCTGGGTCTGTTTTGCTTGTTCTACTGATAGCTCCTAATCAACTGCACAGACAGATTTGCTGGCATATTATGTGCAAGCAGATCTGGGTCTGGCAATTTGAAGTTGGACTCATGAGTGAGAATATACGGTAAGTACCCTCTGCTTTTTATCCCTCCAGTTTTACATTGATCCTTTAGCATAAGCTATTAGTCACCCTTACATAGGCTGTGATTTTCTTGTGGTGCTAAACTGTAGGTTTGGAGTTTGTTTGGCAGCCCTAGAAGAAACTCAACATAATAAGTGCACTAAAATTTTTATCATCATATGTTTCAAAATATTACCATGAATCCAGTCTTTCTTCCACTTATGGCATTTTTTTTCTTTGTTTCTTTCAGAACCTTTTTTCGATCCGTTCAGGACACAGGGCTAACATTTTCAGTGCTAAGTTCCTTCCAAGCTCACAGGACAGAAGGGTATTTTTTGCTTTGATATGTAATGATTTTATTGTATATTTTCATGTCTCACCAGGAATGTGATACGGTATTAACCCTTATCCATATTAAGTTGCTCTTTCTGGTTAAATTATATATTTTAGAGCTTTTTTTTAAGGCACATTTTAGTTTCCATATTTAGCTATATTTTTATTCATTAATAATTTAACAGGTTCCACCTCCCATATGGAACATAACATCATCATATCTTCCCCTTCTGTTAATCCACTCCTGCTCTTGGATTCTCTCAAGGGTGTACATATGGAATCAAGAATTTTGCTGGGGTACACATTTTGGATTGAAAAAATTCCATCACATAAATTCATAACTACTTACTTGATTCACTTCATATTTTGAATATATTATTACATACTCCCCTTCACTTTTTACTACTCTTGCCCTGGGGTGGGGCCATGCAATCAAGGAGTATAAGATAATTCCAGAACCAATTCACATGTTGTAAAAAATATAGATATACAATGACTTTTTGAATTTTACTGATCCTACCTTTTTGCCAAGTTCCTTGGTGGGACCATGGGTCAGTATTTAGGATGCCTTTTGGGTATTGTTTTGATGCCATCTGATATGTTTTGATGAACTTTGCTATGTTCAATTAATTATTATAAATTTGGAACATTGTATAATCCTGAATCCTGCCTTTTCTTATGCTGCTGTTTTTTCCACCATGTTATGTCTATCAGGGATCAGGAAGCTGGATACCTCTTAGCTATTATCCTCATGCTTTAGCATGGCAGATATTGTGATTATCTGGGCCTGTCCATCTATCTATTTATCTAACTGTAACCACAGCTAAACTGTAGTATGAAAATTCACCAAATTTGGTACATACGTTGCCCACATAGTGACCAGCTTTGAGAGGGTATAAATTTTATGGACTGACTTTTAGGGTACCTGTCATTTGATCATAGGTTACAATCGTCGGCATCCAATCATAGGTTACAATAAATTGCAAATAACAGTGATATTTTTTTAATAATTCTTTTACCAAATGATGTATATCAATTGGAGGAATACACATTTTATATGTCGACTTTGGGTTTTGGCCAGTTCACTTGTAGTTCATTCCCTTCTCCCAATACTACTGTTGTCTCAGAGTTGTGTCTCTGAGTCATAGTGTTATGATATGGACATAATTATTATTATTAGTATTATTATTATTTCATGAACATTGGAATAAGACATTTTATACTTGCCTATCACACTGTACACTCACTCTAGGTTTATGTTCTTGGATTGGACCATTGGGTCAGAAAGTTTGATGCTTTCTTTGGTTATAGGGTTTTGCACTCCATATAGACTATATAGCAACATTGTATACTTACTGTAGCATTCCTACCCTAGGGTCATGCCCCTGCTTGTGGTCATCTTATTATGAGGATATGATCATTGGTTTATTGACAGCTTGTCTTATTACCTCTTATGTGTTTCTTGAAATACCAGTCATGTTTTAAAAAGCATTAGGGATATTGTATTACTTTAAGCCTGTCCATCCATTCATCTGTCTGTCCTTTACCACGTGTTTTCAACTGCTCAGTGGAATTTTATGAATCTTAGTAGTTTTGTTGTCCCCATGGTGACCAGCAGCAAGAGGGGTGTCATTTTCAGCTCCTGCACTGTGGTTCTTTGGGCTGCTCAGAGGTATAATGAACAAAAATTATAATTACAATGACATTTTAGGGCATTTTTTAACCAAACTTTATGAAATCACATCAGTAAGGTATATTACATATTGAACAAAGTTTACATTATGATTGCTGGGTCACTGTCATGAGTTGAGTTTAGTACCAAAATGGACACAGATGAGAGGGTTGGAGGTTTAGGATGTGCAGTGGAAGGCATGGTGATATGTTGTAATTTTTGTTTTCAGATTGTCAGTTGTTCAGGAGATGGAAAAATTGTCTACACAGATGTGGATAGAGATGATACCTATGGACTTTTCCGCTTTGACTGCCATTTTGGAACTACATATGAGGTAATACATGAAGGGAGGAATGATGAAGGCTTTTATTGCTGTAGCATAATGGAATTAGTATACTTAAAGTATAACATTACAGCAATAATAAGACTGAATTAGTGCATACAATAATAAGACTGAATTAGTGCATACAATAATAAGACTGAATTAGTGCATACAATAATAAGACTGAATTAGTGCATACATTAATAAGACTGAATTAGTGCATACAATAATAAGAATGAATTAGTGCGTACAATAATAAGACTGAATTAGTGCATACATTAATAAGACTGAATTAGTGCATACATTAATAAGACTGAATTAGTGCATACAATAATAAGACTGAATTAGTGCATACAATAATAAGACTGAATTAGTGCATACAATAATAAGACTGAATTAGTGCATACATTAATAAGACTGAATTAGTGCATACAATAATAAGACTGAATTAGTGCATACAATAATAAGACTGAATTAGTGCATACATTAATAAGACTGAATTAGTGCATACAATAATAAGACTGAATTAGTGCATACAATAATAAGACTGAATTAGTGCATACTTTAATAAGACTGAATTAGTGCATACATTAATAAGACTGAATTAGTGTGTACAATAATAAGACTGAATTAGTGCATACATTAATAAGACTGAATTAGTGCATACATTAATAAGACTGAATTAGTGCGTACAATAATAAGACTGAATTAGTGCATACATTAATAAGACTGAATTAGTGCATACAATAATAAGACTGAATTAGTGCATACAATAATAAGACTGAATTAGTGCATACATTAATAAGACTGAATTAGTGCATACAATAATAAGACTGAATTAGTGCATACAATAATAAGACTGAATTAGTGCATAAATTAATAAGACTGAATTAGTGCATACATTAATAAGACTGAATTAGTGCATACAATAATAAGACTGAATTAGTGCATACATTAATAAGAATGAATTAGTGCATACATTAATAAGACGGAATTAGTGCATACATTAATAAGAATGAATTAGTGCATACATTAATGAGACTGAATTAGTGCTAGTGCATACATTAATAAGAATGAATTAGTGCATACATTAATAAGACTGAATTAGTGCATACTGCATGATACATTGGTCTACTGATTGCTGTAATTTGATTAAGTCACATCTGATCTATCATTGATACATTGGTCTACTGATTGCTGTAATGTAATTAAGTTACATCTGATCTATCATTGATACATTGGTCTACTGATTGCTGTAATGTAATTAAGTCCCATCTGGTCTGGTCTACATTGGTCTACTGATTGCTGTAATGTAATTAAGTTACATCTGGTATATCATGATACATTGGTCTACTGATTGCTGTAATATAATTAATTCACATCTGGTATATCATGATACACTGGTCTACTGATTGCTGTAATGTAATTAAGTTATATCTGGTCTCATGATATTTTAGTCTACTGATTGCTGTAAGGTAATTAAGTTACATCTGGTATATCATGATACATTGGTCTACTGATTGCTATAATGTAATTAAGTTACATCTGGTATATCATGATACATTGGTCTACTGATTGCTGTAATGTAATTAAGTTACATCTGGTCTATCATGATACATTGGTCTACTGATTGCTGTAATGTAATTAAGTTACATTTGATCTATCATAAATTCATTTTGGTACTGTTAAAATATTACAGTATAACCAGATTTTCTTTTGGACAATATTTGCTTTTGTCTAACATTCATGTTGCATAGCTTCCAGCTGTCCTGTCTTTTCTATATTTGTCCTGTATTTTGGACATGAATATGGGTTTTCGTTTTCTCTTTTTGCAAAAACAAGAATACATTTTTGAACTTAAAAAACATAATAATAAATTTCCTTGGAATTTTCAACTTAGAATGGGAACTCTGTTCATTTTGATAGAAATATATCACATGTATATAGGAATACAGTTCTACAATACGATTGTTTCATTCTAAATCAAGGCTACCATGCCTGTCTTTATCCGCCATATTGGATTTTGCAAGCAATTACCACTGTCACTGTATCTCATTTTCGTAATATGCAACTTCTTATTGTCTTGAATAGGAAAGCAGAATATTCAGAATTTTCTCTAGGAAAGATAAAACAACAGGAAGGACAATTGTGCCATCTTGTGTAGATTTGTGAAGCTATCTGGTAAAGGAGAAAACTATGTTTTGCAAATTGTGTAATGTGATTTCACTATTGGGCATGGAGGCCATAAAATACAAAAGCAAGAAAAGCTAATAAACATTAGCTTGCAGTTTTAACACGTGCAACTCAACCTGAACTTACAATGTATATAAATACCAGAGAGACCCTTAATGTAAATTGATCAAAATTCTGTTTATTAAATTTCTTTTAGAAATGAACCTTCCTCTTTCAATTACTAGTGTTGCTGGCGATTTATTTTGCACACATTTTCCAGACAGTAAAATCGCAAAGGAACACTTGTATACTTGAACGAAAACAGTTTAGTAAGAAAATCACAGAATTGAGATCATCAGTGAAAGTTGATACCTTGGAATGATAATGATAAAGAAAGCAAAGTTTGGAAAAGGCTCCTGTAAACAGCCTGTGTCTGAGTGTGTTGCACTCTTGCACTTTCTGAATGGGCACCCGAATGGAACATAGTGCCCGTTCAGAAGGTACAAGTGTGCAACACATACATATTCAATATTAAATAATTATTTAAGGCACTGTTATATTTTACTGATGGTTTTATATGTTGTAAATAGTTACATATGCATTAAAATTTTAAAAATCAGTATGTGTTCCTCAAAATCAGTATTTTTGTCACAAGCTATCAGTATTTTTGTCTCAGGGTGGGTGGGGTTGTTGGCAGCTATGATGTTGATGGACTGGGATACAAAAGTTGCCCTTGATGGATATAGTTTTTACATCTCTATTAAGGTTGCATCTGTATTTTGACTGACATATTGGTCTATCAATTTAATAATTTTGACTGATACATTGGTCTATCAATTTAATATAGGGAAAGTGTGAGTACATTGTGAAAGTCATTAATTGCAGTTTATTTTTTTTACAACACGATGAGCAAACCTTTGGTAAATATTAAATTATTAACACATTTTACATGCAATAAAATCACTTTCCCACAAGCAGTTTATTTTTCTTAAACAATTGAAAAAATTTGGTCCACCAAATGATAATTTTTTCGATAATTTTTCACCTGATCATGTAAATGCAGTTGTATCTGTCCTTGATTTTGCATATGATAATCTAAGTTAAGAAATGTTTTTGTATCAGAATTATAAACACTGTCACTATTGCAGGTTGTGGTTGTTCCCAATGAGGCAGATACATTCCTTTCTTGTGGAGAGGATGGTACAGTTCGCTGGTTTGACCTTAGAGCCAAGACCACCTGTGCAAAAGATCGCTGTAAAGAGGTTGCTATAATTATTTCTTACTCTTTACCCCTACTAATACTATTTAAACATTATACTATCGCTACTAATCCACTAATATTATTACTGCTCCTGTTGTTAGTACTACTATGATTATTGCAACTACTGCTTCTACTGATGTCACTACATCTACTGTCACTGTTACTAGATCTACTGTCACTGTCACTACATCTACTGTCACTGTTACTAGATCTACTGTCACTGTTACTACACTACTGTCATTGTTTCTAGATCTACTGTCACTGTTTCTAGACCTACTGTCACTGTTACTAGATCTACTGTCACTGTTACTACAGCTACTGTCATTGTTTCTAGATTTACTGTCATTGTTACTAGACATTCTGTCACTGTTACTAGATCTAATGTCATTGTTACTAGATCTAATGTCATTGTTATTACATCTATTGTCATTGTTACTAGATCTACTGTCATTGTTGCTAATTTCACTGTTACTGTTAGTACAGCTACTGTCATTGGTACTACAGCTGTTGTCACTGTAACAAGAGCTATTGTTTTTATAGCAGATGTCACTGTTGCTATAGCTACTGTTAATGTTACTACAGCTTCTGTCACCATTACCATAGCTACTATTACTATTACTACAACATGTATTGCTATTGCTACTCTTTTCATCAGTGTCATGCAAGGTTTTCTTTGTTTTGTATGCCCAGCCACAAGCATGGTAGGGACATAAAGTGCAACCATTACCTGTCCGTCTGTCTGTCTGTTTACAACATTCTCATTTCTCCTTCAAATACGTTTCCCAATCACATTAACGTTAGGGATATAAGCCTGCTACCTCGCGAATCCAGCCCAACTAAAAGACGAAAATTGGTCTTTTCTATGTCCTATATACAAAGGGCAATAACTCTTGCCCCTTACCTCCCCTTGCCACCGCCAAATGTCGCTAGTTTTTAAGCTTTGCTTGTACTGTTAACAACGTACAATTACACCTCCATATAATCCAAGCCATCTTAGTGTAAAATTGGGCCATCCAAAGTTAAATTTGGAATAATTGTGTTGGACAATCATTCTTCTACAGGTTGTATTCATTATTTTACAATATTTTCAAATTTTGAGTGATTTTGTCAATACAGACACTTGTATTGTATGTACCAAGTGTACATCATCTATACCATGCAGCGTGTGTAATACGTGGACAGAGACAATGTGGCAATGGAGGAAAATAATGTTGACATGGTACAACAGTCCGCCTTTGAACAGATGCGTCGTTTGGTCCAGGAAACTACGGCGTAGCTAGATATTACCTCATTGGGGGACATCAGGCTAGATATTACCTCATTGGGGGAGTGTTCCGCCAATTTTCGGCTGCCCAGTGGGTGTAAGTACCCCCACATGTCCAAGCATGGCCTTCGGGCCTGTAGGTCAGGACGTATGGGGTTTTTACTGGATCCATTGGATCTATTTCATTATACAACCTCGACATCACTGGCCATCCAGCTGTCCCAGCATGGGGACCTTATTGCTAAAACGGTCCACTACAAAGTTAAGGCATCTGTAGATCTTGATTGGGAGGAATAGACGATGTCCTTCCTACTCCTTCCCCAGTCGGCAAAATTCAGAAAGCTAAGTACTAGCGACGTTCTAGTGTAGCTGGTACAAAACTCAATCAGACGCCTTCAGTACTGATCTCCAATGCCACATCAAAGCTAGTCCCAAACATTAGACTTGGCTTCACTAGCCGTTTTTCTGACTCCCAGGCAAATCCGGCAATGACCACGCTTGCAAAGCGACGGCCCGGATTGCTAGAGTTATTAACAGGGCAGTTCACCATTCCATGGCCAATGCGTTGACTGCTTCTGCCAACTTTGACCTGATACAATGTGTCGCATGTCGGTGGTTCATGTCGCTCAAGCCCCATCCAACTCTGGCTTTATGGATGTCTCCGTTTAGGTCACCTTTATTCTTTTGGGGGGGGGGGAATTGAAGAAGTTCGGAGGCAGACAGCTCAGGAACTGCCCCTCCAACTCGCCGCCCAACTTTTGCAGGTGTTTCGAAACAGTCATCCCCTGCCACAGTGGAGGGATGATAGGCGAATCAGGGATAAGGGATCCTTACAATCAAATGTGCAGTATAGATCCCAACCCAATGCTGGGAGTCAACAGTCTCATCAAGCTAGGAGACGACATACCCTGCCCACCGGCTGCAGACAGCCTACCTGTGAGCGGCCGCCTCCTGCAATTTCAGGACCACTGGACCACTTTATTACCTCAGAACATTTTGGTGATTTAGGTCATTTCGGAGGGACTTTGGATTTCATTTATCCATCCTCCTCCCCTGTCCTCCTCTCCCCTCTTCACGGATGTACCATCAGATCGGGAGAAGGATGCCTTTCTACAAAAAAAAATATTAAAAAACCATAAATAAACCCTGCAATAGCCGGGGTTTTATTCCAGGCTGTTTCTTATCCAGTGGCCGTTCATCGACCTGTGTTGCCTCAACCAATACATTTTACCCCTGAAATTCAATGTGGCGATGGTGAGATCAGTCCGTCTTTCCATCCGACGGGACGGGTATGCTGTCAGTCTAGATATGACCAACGCATATTATCAAGTCCCCTCAATCACACAATAATGATCATGCCTGAGATAAGATCATTCTTGTGTCAGTGGCACAACCCTTGTTGGCTGTCCACAGGGATTCCTCTGGAGATACCCCAAGTGGAGATAACGGTATGTTCCGCCACCAGTACCTACGGTTGGGGTGCCCACCTGTTGCCGGACTTCAATAACCGTCAGCAGCACGTGGTTACCAGTGGAGAGCCCTCTCCACATCAACCATTCAGACATAAAGGCTGTCATCAATGCCTTTCATTTCTGGAAGGATCAACTCTTATTCAAAACTGTCCTCATTATGTCAGACAACTCTGTGGTGGTGACTTGCCTCCTCAAACAAGGGGGCACCAAATCACCAGACCTGTGCAATCTGATCCGGCAGTTTCTACATTGGTGCGAAAATCTCCACATCAGTGTACAAATCAGACACATTCCCGGCAGACTCATGTATTGGCTGACACTCTATCCAGGAAAGGTCAAGTCATTTTCACAGAATGGTCACTCCATCAATTGGTCTTTCTTCCAATCTGCACAATTTGGGGGCGTCCGATTATTGATCTTTTTGCAACAAGGTGGAATCGCAAGTTGCCCACCTTCGTCTCTCCGGTTCCAGACCCAGAAGCTTGGGCCATAGATGCTCTGTCACTCAGCTGGGAGGGGTTGTGGGCATTCTCCTACCCTCCCACGTTCTTGGTACTGAAAAAAATCCAGAGGTTAAGGGGTCATAACTGTCAGATGATTCTGATTGCCCCTCTCAGATGGAACAACTCCTGGGTCTCCAATCTACTCAATCTGGCAATAGATCTACCCAGGAAGATTACAGTCAGCCCAAATCTTCTCAAGCAACCGCGGTCATATGTGTTCCACCCCTGTCCAGACCGTCTTTGTCTTCACGCTTGGCTCTTGTCCGGATGGCCTTGCGAGACAAACTATTTAAATCTTCGATTGTGGAGAGAATCTCGAAGGCATGAAGGCCCTCTACTCTGAAGGCTTCCGAAGGAAAGTGGCATGTTTTCCAGGACTGGTACCATATCAATAACATCGTCCCTTTGAGTGTCTCAATCCCTCAACTGGCCAACTTTTTCTCTGGCTTTTTTAGGAGAAACACTTGCTATCAAATGCTACTGCTCCATGATATCAGACACATTCTGTCATCATGGTAAATGTGATATCAGGCATGACAAAGACCTGTCAGATCTTTTAGCCAATTTAGAGTTCAATAGACCAAAATCACTCTCCCTGCTTCCAAATGGAATCTGTCCTGGGTTTTAACATGGTTCAATTCAGACAGTATTGAGTCTTTAGCCTACAAATTGTTAAAGCTACTATCATACAAAACAGGTTTCTTGATAGTCTTAGCTTCAGCATGCAGAGTGAGTGAGTTACATGCCCTTTCCAGTGACCTGAACTATCTTCAGTTCGGATCAGATGGTTCGGTGGTCCTCTTGTCGCAGCCGGGCTTCGTAGCCAAAAAGAGGTTGCCATCCCTTGGCAATCAAAGAGTCGTCATTAGCTCGCTTTCTTCCATAGATTAGTCAGAAGCAGTAGCTATGCAAGGTCATGTTTGTGCACTCAAGCACCATTTTAAACGCACAGAGGCGATTCGGGTCACATGCAAGCACCTATTTCTTCTGGTGACAGCTGGGAAATGGGATATCACTCCTCAAGCCCTTGCTTCATGGCTGAAGTGGGTTATATGCTCAGCGTACTCTAAGGTCTCACAAGATCAGAGTCGCCTCATGAAGATTACCGCTCATGAGATTAGAGCAATCTCAGCGAGCCTTGCATTCAAACGCAATGTTTCGATCCGAGATATAATAGAAGCTGTTGGCTAGCATGCAGAGTCAACCTTCCTCCACTTTTATCTCAAAGATTTGACCTCGTAGGAGCTAACCTTGAATCTAGTAGGTCCGGTGTTGGCAGCCCAGATGCCCACCAGACCCATTTAAAACACTCAGCACAGCCTATCAGCTTCGCTGGATTCGGCAGAAAATTTTTTTGTAGGTAAGAAGATTCCAATAACTATCTTCTTAACCGTATAAAGGGGTCACATATCACGTGACCCTGGGCTGTGTTGCTGATGAAATTAGGAGAACGGGTTATCGTTCACATGGAGAATCCAGCCATCATTCCCTGGAGGATACCCGGGGGTAGAGGTAGGATGCTCAGCATTCCCTCCTCCTATTATCTATTCTCCTAACGTTAATGTGACTGGGGAACGTATTTGAAGGAGAAAGCAAATTTTTTAAGTAAATTATGTTTCTCTGAAAATACTTACCCAATCACATTACTTAAAAACCCTCCCAACCACCCCGCCATTTGAGCATCCTAGTGTAGTATATATCACTCAGCTTAAAAACTAGCGACACCTGGCGGTGGCAAGGGGAGGTAAGGGGCAAGAGTTATTGCCCATTGTCTATAGGACATAGAAAAGATGAATTTTCATCTTTTAGTAGGGCTGGATTTGCGAGGTAGCAGGCTTATATCCTAACGTTAATGTGATTGGGTAAGTATTCTAGGAGAAACATAATTTACTTAAAAAATTTGCTTTCATGTACTACATACCATACATAATTCATGTATTGGCCATTATATTATTTCCAGAATATTCAAAAAGTCTCAGATTATAAATTGTTCATCTGGCAGAATTTGAAAGGTGAATTTGAAGGCATGATGACAGTAGTTTAATGTTGTGTATATAATATAATAGTATAAGAGGTGCTCAGAAATCACAGAAAAATAATGCTTTTGAGAAAGGTGTTTGATAGGTTCTACAGGGCATTATTGAAGCTGTCAGACAGGCAGCAGTTAAAGTGTCATTTTGATGACCAAAGTAACATGTAAATTTAGTCTGAATTACAATCGTCTGAATAAGATGTGAGGTGTCAGATTATTATTTCAAAAGTATATTCACAGAAACTCATTAAAAGAATTTAATGAATGAGTACTGTACATGACTGGATATTTTGTACAGTTGGTCAGGAGGCATGTTGGCTTAGTGGTTAGAGTGCTGGACTTTCTGACTGAAATGGCGTGGGTTTGAATCCTACCATTAGATCAGCCAGGGTCGGTGATCCAGATCAGTAGTTTAGGTGTTAAAGGCATGAAATGATAACTTAAGAGTGTAATTAAAACCAAAAAAGTCTAAACTAGAAATACTTGTTATAATGTCTAGATGGCCCTTCAATATAAATGGTGTTGTCAGACCTCCAACTTCTAGGTCGTGGTGACCATTTTGAAAAAAAATCTTGTTATTGCTATTTCTACAGAATTATTATACTTTAATCATGGTGAGCTTGGGGTTTTCACTATAAGGCCTCTTACGAAATGTAATTCGTTTTCAATTAAAATTGTTCTAATTGTGCTACAGAAATTCTTGTTACAACTAATTGGTGACCATCTTTAAAGTCTTATCACTACTTGTCGTGAAGAATGGTTATATTGACATAGGGTTTTCAGTACAACTCTAATTCTTATATGTAGTTAGTCCTGAATGAACATGATGTCAAGTCTCCTAAATGAAAAACCATACAGACATTTAAAACAAACTCTGCTTCCTTCTTGCAGTATCTTTGTTTCTTTATTGAAATGATGCTGATCTAATCTCCAAAATGGCTTTCTTATGGACTACTGTGAAAATCTATTTATGGCTATTTCAACTAAAAGGATGTTATTATCCTCATGGGGTGTTCAAAACAACAGAAAAATTATAGCTGTATTTAACTGTGACTAAATTATAATGGTGGTCATTTACTCTTGGGTTTTACTTGTACTGTCTTGTAAGCATGATATGCACACACAAGTTTTCATGGGTTTTAATCAGATGCAGTTTGTGGAATATTAGAAGAATACCTTCAATGTTATCATTTAAATAGCTGGGTTTTTCTTTAAAAAAAATTGTATTTAATCAAACCCTTGCATGTATATATCTTCACCAATGTGAAGATATATACATGCAATGGTTTGCAATCTGTCTCAATAGACAGATTTAGTTATTATCAATGAAATCAGATTCATGGCCAAAGGTCATGATAAAGAAACATGTCAGCACTTACAGGTATCTTGTGAACATGTTAACTTATATATGCAAGAAAATATTTGTTACTAAATTTGGTATGCTTGAGTTTCTCAAGAATATTTGAGTGAGTTGAAAAGAATAGCAAGCAGTTAAAACAGACTTAAATTGGATTGCTGTTAATTCTTTTCAGCCAGACAAACATCAACCCCTTTGTGAGACTCGTGTTCAGTTAATATCAGCCCATTTGTTTATAGAAAATCATTCCCTTTATTATAGTCTTGATCAATGAATATCAGCCCATTTGTTCATAGAAAATCATTCCCTTTGTTAGACTGTTTTTTATATAATGTCTGCCTGTTGAGAGACTAGTTCATACAAAATCAGCCTTTTTGGGAGACTCGTTATTGAAACAAATGTACTCCATAGAATTTCATTGTAGTCTGTTTAGATCATTGGGTCACATGGTACCCCCAACTAAAAAGGCAAATGAAAATTCTGTTCTTGGCTAAGTTATGCTTTTTGGTCATGTCATTCTTGTTGCATAAAAGACATTTCTTGTTTGAATTTTGTCAACAACAAAGAAAGAAACCATTATGATAGTGATATTAAGGACCTGTAACTTATTATTTCAGAAATAGTGACCTTCTGTAAAATACATTTTTCAGTTACATCCAGGTTTTATTTCATTTATATAAATATAGGTCATGCATTTTCATCTGGTGTTCATTATTGTTGAGACTTTAAAGAGTTTTTCTTCTAGTACTTGTCATGCTTTATTTAGATTTCATTGGTAACTGACCATGTTACAATTTGTACATCTGTGCTGCATATATTTGCATTGGTATATATTCATAAAAAAACATTTGATAAGTTGTTATACATATATTCAATGGTAACAGACATCTTTCTACCTGATGCTTTTGAAAATTCAGTTCTTATACATTTATTAATTAGGCAGGAATTTTCATTGATTTTGCAGTTTCTTTTCATTATACATTCACAGGATGTACTGATTGATTGCAAGAGAGCAGTTACCTCCCTTGCAGTGAATCCCATGCTACCATGGCAACTGGCAATAGGCTGCTCGGATAGCAGCGTTAGGATATATGACAGAAGAATGCTTGGAACTCATGCCACAGGTAATGAACTTAAATTTTCTTCTGAGGACAAAGAGGCACAGGTATAATGTTTCTGCTTGCCATTGTAATGTCTTGACCTAAGACTCCTTGAACTTTGACTTAATACACTCTCAGTGGTCCTATTAATTTAGCACAAGTTTATGGTACATCTAATGGAGAAAAAGAAGTACTTTTTTAGCTTAGAAACAGAATACATGAAAACTTATGATATTTGTTTGCATTGGGCATAGGGATGTAATTTTGGCTATTGTGTCTGCTATTTCAACTTTGTTCTTTTCATGTAAGACAGTAATTATGGGTTATATGTTAACTTTATATAGCATAGATCTATAAGACTTAATGGCCACCATTCATTTTTATATGTGTGCCATAAGGTAGAATGTACAAGGAAGTGACCCAGAAATGGGCAATTTTGCAGATTGATTGCAACCAAATGTAGAATGAATGCATAATTAATTATTGATTCAGTAAGAAGGGAATGATTAGTGCAGATGAAGAAGGAAAACTATGAATGATACACAAAAACAAATGCCATTCCTGCTATACAAATATATTTTTATTGCAGCTGCAGTTTATTTATATTCACTATCAGTTCAGTGCTGTGCTTTGAATTCTTTACATTTCTTTTTTTTATAAAGGAAAATTGTATTAAGACAATAATTGAAATGATAAATGTAAAATCAGACTACATTTCTAAAACTGTAAATTAAAAATGATGAGATGATAACTGAATTGTAAGCATGGATGGAATGAAACAGAATGTAAATGAAATGGAAACATTGTGCAGATATTGGTAAAATTACACTTTTCAGGGTCTTCAAGATTTTGTTTATCACTTGATCCATCTGCATATTAATTATATTGTTTCTGCACAATGACTTGAGTTTCCACCATTACCATTTCCAAACTTTGCCATTAGCAGGCGTTCATAGTAATGAAGAAACTTGAGTAAAGGACAGAGGTCAGGGTCACTTGGAGTGAAGGAAGTAAAATAGTTTCCACATAATTTGATTTGTATATCAGATATTTTGACTCAATTTTGCAAATGGCATGCAAATTAGATAAGAAAGACTACTAAAGATTTTGGGGTTAAAAGTTTAAAGGTCAAGGTCACATTTACTCCAAAATTAAAATGGTTTCTGCATGATATGTGGTCTTTATCACATGAATGAGTTGCATTTGAGGTACTGATGACACATTCATTTTTTTCTCCAAAGGTCATGGTCACATGATTTAAAAAAGAAAGGATTTCTGTACCATGTCTTTTCTAAAGTACAAGTCATGTAGGCATTAAATACTTACTCTTTCAGTAGAACATGCCATTTTTTAGAATTTTAAAAGTAGAATTATAAAGAACATGTTCAATGTTTGTATGGGGTAAACATTTATGTGTAATCGGGTATAAATCAGATTGCATTTTGTGCTCTGTCATGTCACAATCAATGTTACACATGTTGAAACAAATTTGTACTACTTTATAGTGTTATGATTGAACTCAGTGACCTCATTTCTTGACCCTGTTTAGCACCAGCCCTGCATGGGTTAAAACTCCATATTAATCATTAATTTATGTCTGGACGATTTTTTGACAGGATTGAATAGACTTTGATCAAGCTATATTAGTATGAAATTTTAATGAAACAGTTCAAGTTTTAAAGGGTCAAAGGTTATTGAACCAAAGATAAAGTTTCCACAAAATAATTCATATACCATAAACAATGACCAAACATTGTGGATGTGTTGCATTTGGGACAAGGAGACTTTCAGTTTTGGGGTCAATAGGACAAATGTCGAGGTCACCAAATTTAACAAATGATTAAAGCATAATAACTTGACATAGGAGTAGTGTTGGTTTTTATTTTAAGCCAAACCAATTAATAATTCCAAATGAACTAATTATTATTACAATATATTTTAATTCAAAAGTCCTCAGTTTAAGTGTTTGTCAACTTGTACAAGTCATGATGAAAATATGGGATAACTGTCTCATAACTATTTCTGTTTTGAGCTTATCGATAGAAGTTTTTTTTATCTTTATTACATTACCGGCAATGTGTCAACAGAATAAATAACGCCTATATTTTCTTCAGTAAAACCACCATATAAGGGACAAACTTGGCGACCTAACCATGTTTTGTATCTTATATGTTTTCAGCTTGTTTTTATGTTTTCCAATTTCATTGTTTTTGTCATTTGTTGTTCTGTAGTGTAGTCATATCATTATTGATGGTGTAAAGCGCTTAGAGCTTCGAAAGATTAGGCACTATACAAAGTCCTCATTATTATTATTATATCTCATTCTAGCACATTGCAAAGTTGAAAAAATTATGACCGCTTGGTGGCATTGTTTTTTAGAGTGTCATGGCATCTCATTAGTTCCTGTTTTTTTTTTTATTCTTTGCATCGTCTACATACAAAAGAAAGAAGATTTACTTGGAAAATTGTTAATTTAGAGTCACATTATGCTAATAAGGCAATTTGAAGTTTTTTTTTTATAATTGCAGGAAATTACTCAGGCAAGGGAACCACTGGGTTAATTTGTAGATTTGTTCCTCCAAATTTAGAAGACAGATCCTACAGAATTACCTCCCTGAATTATAATCCCAATGGTGAAGAAATACTGGTCAGCTATTCCACTGAATATATCTATTTGTTTGGAACCAAGGTGAGAACTTCCTTATATGTTTCTCATTTTCTTGAGCAGATTACAAGACATGCATAGATTTTTAATTCTGCCTGTTATGGACCAAAAAGAGCTTATGGAATGGTATGTCATTCCATTGTCTGGTTGATCCTGAATGAAAATGGTGTTCTTCAGACATCCAGTATGGTACCAAAGCAGCCATCTTGAAAATCTTATTATCCCTACTCCTCGCTGGATGTTCATATCAACATGGGGTTTTCACTAGTTGATCCTGCATGTAAATGGTACCAATCTGATAGCCATTATGGTCTCCATGACAGCCAGCTTGAAAACTACTCCTTCTCAATGGAAAGTCTTGCTGAAATTGAGTTTTCACCAGAAGTCTTCTTTTTAAAAAAAATAGTATTGTTGGTTCTAATTAAAAATAGTGCTGATCTGATATCTAATATGATCACTACATAAACTCCCTTGAAAGTCTTAAAACTACTCATTCTCATTCAAACTACTTATGTCAACGTGATGTTTTCACTAAAAGACTTATTTTGACGTCAATTTGGTCTTAAATGAAAATGGTTCTGATGTAAGACCTAATATGGCCACCACAACAGCCATCTTGAAGAGCTTTTTATTACTACTTATCCTGAACAGATATCATATTTGGGTTTTCACCTGAAGACTTCTTGTGATGTGAAATTGATCCAGCTCGAAAATAGTGCTGCTGCCACATCCATTATGGCTACCACAGAAGCCATTTTGAGAATCCAGTTATTGCTACTCCTAAAAGGATGATCATATCACCGTATGTTTTTTTTTCTAAAATAAACTTCATGTATAGTTGATCCTACATAACAAAGTTGCTGCTCAAACATGGCTTTTACATTGGCCAGCTTGAAAATCTTGTTGGCTGAATGGTTATATTAGTATGGAGATTTTGCTGAAAGATTTCTCATGATGTCTAATAGTTTGTAAATGAAAATGGTGTCAATTTGACTTCCAATATGAATGCTGCAGTGGTCTTCTTGAAGTTCTTGTTACAGCATCTAATTCTAGATGGCTGGTCACATCAGCTTAGTGCTTTCACCAAAAGACTTCCTATGATGTATAGTTGAACCTAAACGAAATTATGTGAGTCGGATATCCAGTATGGCCACCTTGGCAGTAGTCTTGAAAATCCAGTAATTGTTACTTTTCCAAAATGGAAGTTCATATTAACATAGGGTTTTAACTTAAGTCTTGTCCATCATTATTAAAATGGTGCTGATTTTTCATGAGTTTTAGTCAGATGCGTTTTAGCCATGGTGGCAATCTTGAAAATCTTAATGCCACTTTTAAGGGAAAGTCATTTTGATGAGTTTTCATCAGAAGAGTTCTTGCATCCAATTTTTCTGAAATAAATATGATTCAAAGTGACCCTCAGCATGGTTGCCATCTTGGAAATATTGTTATCTCAACTCCTAAATGGATGGCTATATCAGTTCGGGGTTTTCACCAGTAGACTTGTTGCATAGTTGGTCCTATATGAATTAGTGCCATTCATACATCCAATTTGGCTGCCCCAATGGCTGTCTTGAAAATTTTGCTGTTGCTACTCATTCTGAATGAATGGTCTTATTGACATGGTGTTTTCGTCAAACAGTCATTTGATTATGTATGCTTGGTCCTGAATGAATGGTCTTATTGACATGGTGTTTCATCAAAAAGTCATTTGATTATGTATGCATGGTCCCGAATGAAAATGGTACCAGTCTGACATTCATTATGTCCACAACAACAGCTAGAATGAAAGTTGTGTTATCACTGCAGAATATAAAAGATGGTTTCAGCACTCAGCATATAAAGTTAAGAAATGGTCAATCTTGAATTCCTATGAAACAGTTTCGATCAGTTGAGTATTAGTCCCTTTATGGGACACTTCTTTCTAAAAGCAATGGTAGTAATACCAGTATTATGATTTGTTTTGTTAAAGTCTTCAAAAGATGTATAAATGAAAACTCAGCAAGCATAAATGTACAGAATTGAGCTAAGTAAATTAATTTTGTATGGCTTTACTTAGTAGTTTTAGGATTCAAAGATCATGATGCATATACTATAGAAGCGAAGAGTTCTTGAAAAGACCATTGATGAATCTGGTTTAAATATTATTAGCCAATATTTTCAGCATCATTTTAGGCAAGGGTCTGAGTAGCTGAACATGTATGTGTTGTTTAGTGATGGCCGTTTCTTTTGTTTTAACATCCCTCATGTTCAGCAGCATTTTCATGTTATCTGTATTTTGATCCTGGAATTAATACTTTTTTGTTGTTTGTCTTCATGTAGAGTGTATGTGACAACACATCACTGATATATCATAAAACCATTCAGGATCTATTCTAGAACTAAAATTTGAAGATAGTGGAGGGAGATATTTCCCCCATCATTTTAAGCAATGGGAAGATTTTTTTAAATGAAGGTTAGTTAATTGAAAAATTAAAAGTTGTGAATACAAATAATATGCCTGATTTGTAAACATTTGGTCATTTATTTGCGTTTTAGGAATTAATGTGAATTACAATCACACATCCTGTCCTTTACCACTTAAAAGGTTTATTTTTGCAAATAATTTCTTTGCAGAAACTTACATGGCTAACATGGTGAAATGAATGACTTACTAGAATTTAAATGATAATATATTTTGATTTTCAGTATGGTACATTGTCTCAAAGCATAGTTTGCAGTAGAGACAGTATTCAGTGAAACCTTTTTACATTATGATGATATATCTCAAAGCATAGTTTGCAGTAGAGACAGTATTCAATGAAACCTTTTTACATTATGATGATATATCTCAAAGCATAGTTTGCAGTAGAGACAGTATTCAATGAAACCTTTTTACATTATGATGCTATATCTCAAAGCATAATTTGCAGTAGAGACAGTATTCAGTGAAACCTTTTTACATTATGATGATATATCTCAAAGCATAGTTTGCAGTAGAGACAGTATTCAGTGAAGCCTTTTTACATTATGAAGCTATATCTCAAAGCATAGTTTGCAGTAGAGACAGTATTCAGTGAAACCTTTTTACATTATGATGATATATCTCAAAGCATAGTTTGCAGGAGAGATAGTATTCAAGGAAACCTTTTTACATTATGATGCTATATCTCAAAGCATAGTTTGCAGTAGAGACAGTATTCAGTGAAACCTTTTTACATTATGATGCTATATCTCAAAGCATTGTTTGCAGTAGAGACAGTATTCAGTGAAACCTTTTTACATTATGATGATATATCTCAAAGCATAGTTTGCAGGAGAGACAGTATTCAATGAAACCTTTTTACATTATGATGATCTCAAAGCATAGTTTGCAGGAGAGACAGCATTTAATGAAACCTTTTTACATTATGATGCTATATCTCAAAGCATAGTTTGCAGAAGAGACAGTATTCAGTGAAACCTTTTTACATTATGATGCTATATCTCAAAGCATAGTTTGCAGAAGAGACAGTATTCAGTGAAACCTTTTTACATTATGATGATATATCTCAAAGCATAGTTTGCAGGAGAGGAATGTTTTAAGTTAAACCTTCTACAGGATGATGCCTTGCCTCAAAGCATTGTTTGCAGGAGAGACACATTTCTAGTTGAAACTTATACGGTATGATGCTGTGTCTCAAAGCATGGTTTGTATTCAATCAAGCCTTTTTTATTTTGGATAAATACGTTAAATACTGGATTATTTTTTTTATTTTGGATAAATACCTGTTAAATACTGGATTATTTAAAAAAATTTAAATATAATAGTTTCACATAACTGAGGTCCAAAGTAGTACAAATTCATTTCAAATAAGTTGTTGTATCCCTAAATAAAGGCCATTACATTAAAGAGTGGGAAAATGTACCATCATTTGTAATGAAAATATTTGCTGACTGAGTATTTAAATATTAATTAAATTTGCATAGGTTGAAGATTATTGACTCCTTATCAAATACACAAAGAAAAGGGTATACAGTTGAGTACCTGTATTTTCAATTTTCAACAGTTATTGAGATTACATCTGTTTTCCACAACAAGTTTATGGCAGAGTATAAATTGCTAATGATTTGCCGAATCTCCTACTTGTCATTGAATTATAAATTTCTTCAACTAGACTGTTATTGTGATTAAATATAAATTTAGGAACATGTATAAGCCTTTTTTTCTGTTTCATTATTTTATCAGAGACAGGCATTGCAACCAATTACATTTTCATCCAGTCTCTTCCAGAGTTCATAGCTCCATGATACACCTTGGTAAATGTGACATCATGTTGATGATGTCATAAGGTAATGATCATAGCATGCAATAAATGCTGATTTGACAAAAATGAATATCCTTAAATATAGTGTGATCGGTGTCAAAATAATGATGATTTTGTCAAAGACAACTTAGGTACCATCATGTAAGGGCTGTGTTCAAGAAGATGAATGTTAGATGGGAGATGTATGTAATTGGAAAAATGCTTGGAGAGCAATATTGGACTTGGAATTTGGCTCATTGTTTGTGCATTTATACTGAACTTAAGATTTGCCAATAATCACTTAATCAACACTTGTTAAACTGGAGAAAAGCTAGTGCCTATTTATCATTCAGTTGTTTTAAAAGCTAGTGCCTATTTATCACTCAGTTGTTTAAAAAGCTAGTGCCTATTTATCATTCAGTGGTTTAAAAAGCTAGTGCCTATTTATCATTCAGTTGTTTAAAAAGCTAGTGCCTATTTATCACTCAGTTGTTTAAAAAGCTAGTGCCTATTTATCACTCAATTGTTTAAAAAGCTAGTGCCTATTTATCATTCAGTGGTTTAAAAAGCTAGTGCCTATTTATCATTCAGTTGTTTAAAAAGCTAGTGCCTATTTATCATTCAATGGTTTAAAAAGCTAGTGCCTATTTATCATTCAGTGGTTTAAAAAGCTAGTGCCTATTTATCATTCAGTTGTTTAAAAAGCTAGTGCCTATTTATCATTCAGTTGTTTAAAAAGCTAGTGCCTATTTATCATTCAGTGGTTTAAAAAGCTAGTGCCTATTTATCATTCTGTGCTTTAAAAAGTCAGAAAAAAAATTGTTTTCAACTTCTATGTCAAACTGAAAAATTCTAAACAGAGCAGTTTTATAACTTACTTTTGCTTCACTTTATATTGTACAAATCCCCAAATTTGGATGGTCTTTTATGGTTCAAGAGATTTGTAGGGGATATATACCAGACTTTACATTGTATTACCGGCAGGTTACATCTTGTGTAAGATAATGTTCAAGTCTAAAGATACCAGACTTTATTTACATTGTATTACCGGCAGGTTACATCTTGTGTAAGATAATGTTCAAGTCTAAAGATACCAGACTTTACATTGTATTACCGGCAGGTTACATCTTGTGTAAGATAATGTTCAAGTCTAAAGATACCAGACTTTACATTGTATTACCGGCAGGTTACATCTTATGTAACATATTGTTCAAGTCTCCATTGTTATCACTTGAAAATGTACTACCATATATACAATCACTCATTAGTCAGGTCTAATTTCAGTCTTCATAGACCCAGATATTTCATTACATAATGCATTGGACCGACTCAAATCTGTGCAGTTTGTAAGACTAGTTAGTAGAACAACATAGACCTTGATCTCCCAGCACATTATACAATGGCAGATTGGGGTCTTTGTAGTCTGCAGTTGAACTTGACTTATAAGCAAGTACCTATGGTATTTAGAATTGTTTTAATACATAGTTGAACTTGACTTATACGCAAGTACCTATGGTATTTAGAATTGTTTTAATACATAGTTGAACTTGACTTATACGCAAGTACCTATGGTATTTAGAATTGTTTTAATACATAGTTGAACTTGACTTATAAGCAAGTACCTATGGTATTTAGAATTGTTTTAATACATAGTTGAACTTGACTTATAAGCAAGTACCTATGGTATTTAGAACTGTTTTAATACATAGTTGAACTTGACTTATAAGCAAGTACCTATGGTATTTAGAATTGTTTTAATACATAGTTGAACTTGACTTATAAGCAAGTACCTATGGTATTTAGAATTGTTTAAATACATAGTTGAACTTGACTTATAAGCAAGTACCTATGGTATTTAGAATTGTTTTAATACATAGTTGATGTCACTAATTCTAAATTATTTCTGATAATGACTCCTTACATCATTCAGTTTTATATTTATTGATCCTTCTAGTTGTAGATTTTTTATTTCCTGAGAAAGTTTTATTGCATGGTTCTCAATCTTACATTGTGAAGATTCATGTGAATAAATTGGTTGCAAATTTGTGTGAAAAAGCTGTGTATTTTCAATGTTTTTGCATATAATTGCAGCTTAAATGTTATTCTAGAAGAGAGAAATTCATAGTAAATGAATATTTGTGATTTAAATTTTATTGGGCACAAAAATAAATTTAAAAAATAAATTTAAAAAATGAGGCTGAGTAAAAATTTTGATTGAACTGTGTAGATTCATTCTTATCTGGGAACATTTAAAAAAGTTTTCACACAAATTTTGATTGAACTGTGTAGATTCATTCTTATCGGGGAACATTTAAAAAAGTTTTCACACAAATTTTGATTGAACTGTGTAGATTCATTCTTATCGGGGAACATTTAAAAAAGTTTTCACACAAATTTTGATTGAACTGTGTAGATTCATTCTTATCGGGGAACATTTAGAAAAGTTTTCACACAAATTTTGATTGAACTGTAGATTCATTCTTATCGGGGAACATTTAAAAGTTTTCACACAAATTTTGATTGAACTGTGTAGATTCATTCGTATCGGGGAACATTTAGAAAAGTTTTCACACAAATTTTGATTGAACTGTGTAGATTCATTCTTATCGGGGAACATTTAAAAAAGTTTTCACACAAATTTTGATTGAACTGTGTAGATTCATTCTTATCGGGGAACATTTAAAAAGTTTTCACACAAATTTTGATTGAACTGTGTAGATTCATTCTTATCTGGGAACATTTAAAAAAGTTTTCACACAAATTTTGATTGAACTGTGTAGATTCATTCATATCTGGGAACATTTAAAAAAGTTTTCACACAAATTTTGATTGAACTGTGTAGATTCTTTCTTATCGGGGAACATTTAAAAAAGTTTTCACACAAATTTTGATTGAACTGTGAAGATTCATTCGTATCGGGGAACATTTAAAAAAGTTTTCACACAAATTTTGATTGAACTGTGTAGATTCATTCATATCGGGGAACATTTAAAAAAGTTTTCACACAAATTTTTATTGAACTGTGTAGATTCATTCTTATCGGGGAACATTTAAAAAAGTTTTCACACAAATTTTGATTGAACTGTGTAGATTCATTCTTATCGGGGAACATTTAAAAAAGTTTTCACACAAATTTTGATTGAACTGTGTAGATTCATTCTTATCGGGGAACATTTAAAAAAGTTTTCACACAAATTTTGATTGAACTGTGTAGATTCATTCTTATCGGGGAACATTTAAAAAAGTTTTCACACAAATTTTGATTGAACTGTGTAGATTCATTCTTATCGGGGAACATTTAAAAAAGTTTTCACACAAATTTTGATTGAACTGTGTAGATTCATTCTTATCGGGGAACATTTAAAAAAGTTTTCACACAAATTTTGATTGAACTGTGTAGATTCATTCTTATCGGGGAACATTTAAAAAAGTTTTCACACAAATTTTGATTGAACTGTGTAGATTCATTCGTATCGGGGAACATTTAAAAAAGTTTTCACACAAATTTTGATTGAATTGTGTAGATTCATTCTTATCGGAGAAAATTTAAAAAAGTTTTCACACAAATTTTGATTGAACTGTGTAGATTCATTCGTATCGGGGAACATTTAAAAAAGTTTTCACACAAATTTTGATTGAATTGTGTAGATTCATTCTTATCGGAGAAAATTTAAAAAAGTTTTCACACAAATTTTGATTGAACTGTGTAGATTCATTCGTATCGGGGAACATTTAAAAAAGTTTTCACACAAATTTTGATTGAACTGTGTAGATTCATTCGTATCGGGGAACATTTAAAAAAGTTTTCACACAAATTTTGATTGAACTGTGTAGATTCATTCTTATCGGGGAACATTTAAAAACGTTTTCACACAAATTTTGATTGAACTGTGTAGATTCATTCTTATCGGGGAACATTTAAAAAAGTTTTCACACAAATTTTGATTGAACTGTGTAGATTCATTCGTATCTGGGAACATTTAAAAAAGTTTTCACACAAATTTTGATTGAACTGTGTAGATTCATTCATATCGGGGAACATTTAAAAAAGTTTTCACACAAATTTTGATTGAACTGTGTAGATTCATTCTTATCGGGGAACATTTAAAAAGTTTTCACACAAATTTTGATTGAACTGTGTAGATTCATTCTTATCGGGGAACATTTAAAAAAGTTTTCACACAAATTTTGATTGAACTGTGTAGATTCATTCATATCTGGGAACATTTAAAAAAGTTTTCACACAAATTTTGATTGAACTGTGTAGATTCATTCTTATCGGGGAACATTTAAAAAAGTTTTCACACAAATTTTGATTGAACTGTGCAGATTCATTCTTATCGGGGAACATTTAGAAAAGTTTTCACACAAATTTTGATTGAACTGTGTAGATTCATTCTTATCGGGGAACATTTTAAAAAGTTTTCACACAAATTTTGGTTACACCAAATGACGCATGCAGATGGACACAAAATCTACACATTCGTTGCAAACACAATTGGCACATTCAGAGTGGACCTGCCAAGTTAAACCCATTCAGTTTAAATTAATGAGTGGATTAAATTAATGGGCTGACAACAACACAAAATGGACCAGGAAAAGTTTTGCGGAGACACAGGCATTGACACATGATCGAGACAAGTGGAGGGAACTGGTGTGATGTTCAGCAGCACAGTGCCTCAACGACCACACTAGGTCAAGAGACTGATATTAATGACTACTGAATTCATAGTAAAAACAAAAATATGAAAATGTGATCATTACGATCAAATCTGGTCATTGGCTGGTCCGGATCTGGATTTTTATGTTACATTCTGTTTTGTTGGTCAGTTACAGGAGGATTTCAAACACTTAAACCTGCCGATGGTATTCATGCTTAACATGTGCATCATTCAGCTTTTTTTTTTCTTCATGTTGTAACATTATCAAGAATTATTGTCCATTCCATGAATAGAACAATCATTGTCTTCAAAAGTCCACACAGCACGTAGCATAAAATGAATGAATCCAATTCTTGGTTGAAAATCATCCGAAAAGACAACAATTACATTTTCTTGGGCATCATCATGTGTCAATTTGTGCAATGCTTATAACTGGAGAGATGATTGCTACCATCGTAAAGAAAAAACTCCAAAATATTACACAAGGTTGAGATTTGTAGCAAAATAGTATTGAAATCCTTGGGGTTAAGAACTGCAGTTTCTGAAAATGATCTGGAGGTCATGAAGGTTTAAGTATATCTTAAAAACAATTTAGTTGAATACAGTTGTACCTTCATTGCATCAGATCACAATTTTGAACTTTTCAAATTTTGTTTCCAAGTCTACAATAACAGTAAATATTGCATCATATTAAAAACTGGTTTTACTTACAAATATTGACAACCTTACTGAGAATGTGTTTGTTCGGGTGGCAGGTCTGTCAGTGTAATAGTCTGAATAAACTAGGTATGGAAAAATCAGGGTAAATGAAGACAAGACCCTATGGTCATAGGTTGGTGAATGTACAATGTATGATACCTCAGGTGGACAAGTTGTTTTGGTATGTGGCCAATGAGCTGACATGTCACATGTGCAAAGAGAACTTTTCCATCTGTGTTGTCTGACATATACATTAATGTTTTTTATACTCTGTATTATAATGAGCATTATTTACCAGATATTTAAACATTACAATTTGGAAACAAATACAAATATGTAAATAAATATGCTTTTTGTATTCTCTACTCTACATTATTTATTTTATAATTTTGTACATGACACATGAATATATTTGGCACTTTGGATGACGTAATTTCAGATTTCAGACCCTTATTTGATGACGTGTATATTGCATGATGACCTCCTATGTTAAATTGATAAGAGAAATTCAGAGTATATAATAACTGACTTTATCTTTTTACATTTTAACATTTATATCATCAGGAGTTATTTTATACCCCAATTTGTGCATGTCCTGGTCTGGCTTTTATGAAACATCGACTTTGTGTAAAATCTCAGCTCAAGCTTTGCATGCCAGTTGTTTGTAAGCAACAGTGTGATAAAAAACATTGATATTTTGACCAGATACTGAGGGACAAAATTTTGAGCTGACTACACAAGTTTTATTCTCAGTGTCTATTATTAAGTTCAAAGTTGTAAGTGAAACTTTTCACATTTTAGGATAACAGAAAAAAGGAGTTGAAAAGAACAGCATTAGATACACAAGAATCATCAGAGGTAATACAGTAAAACTGACACAGACTTGAATTTCATGGTTATTGTAAGATACATGGATATTAAACTAATATTACTTTTTATAGATTTTCCTCGTTTGCATATTATTTAACATATTCACTACATCAATGGATAAAGAAAATCAATTACAATCATCAGATAATTTTTTCCATAATTGTATACCATAATTATTCTAATTTTGTCACCATTGTTTCTCATTTCAAATTTCAGAGTGCCTGTATTAAGTCATTTCTATGTTTTATTTTGGAAGTTCCAGCATTAAAGGATTTCAGCTTTCAGATATGAAGACGCCCGGTAGATGGAATGTTTTAAGGATTAATAAAAATGGACTGCACGGATCACTTTGTTTATAAATGCATGAAAAATGAACTGCATACATTGGTTTTTATTTTATCCATATGTTTTCTGTTTATGTTCATGTAATCTAAACGCTTCCAAAAGTATTTCTGTTAACAATGACAATATCTATTTCACTATAGCAGTGACTGTTAATTAATACAGCGAGTATTTCTCATGTTTTCATCTGATTTGGCTTGAGGTTTAGTTAAACTGCTGTTTTAAGTGACTGTTTTGAACATTCTTAATTTTGACCTCTTATTTCTCACAGTCTTCTCAGTCTTCTGGCAGGGGGAGAGAAATCACCTTGTCCTTGAATATTACCTAGCATGGATCCTGTTGCAATATTGTTTCTTTTGATTGTTCAAGGGTATTTACTTTCCATGTATCAAGCACTGTGTCAGATAGCACCTACAGCATACAGTTTCCTGTCAGTTTAAATATTGTTCTGGACAAGAGAGCTGATCCTTTGCTAAGTTATTTAGTATCTCATATGATCTCAAAATAATTTTAATTACAATATTTCAGAACGTTTACATTTTAGATGGTATACAGTTAACAGTAAATTAGCCGCAGTTTCATGTTTTATGAATTATTCCAGTTTTACTCTCAATTATGCAGTTTCATTTGTTCATAGCTGGTTAAAAAACACAATGTACATTATTTTCTCTACTTGATGAGAAATGTTGCACTGACATACACTGAGACTGAGTTTCTTCACAACAAAATGTTATTCATTGAATGATTTGTTGATGACTTTTTCTTTTACAGGTGGATAATGTTATTAAATAATTTCCATCACTTTTATCAAACATGTCACAGCCAGATGCATTGTGTTAAATGTTAACTACAGTTCTTTCCTAGCAAGGTCATAGTCCATTATGTCAGTTACTCAAACATAAATGATTCTCACATGCTTATAAGAGACTTTGAAGTACATTTTTTATAAATAAAATTGTATCTCCACCACAAACAAAACATTTGTTATAATGGTCATTAATATTATTCACTTGTTGAACTTAAATCAGGGAGAACCAATGGCTGATAAGCCCAGCTGTGAATCAGAGCAGCTTTCCACCAGTGGTGAGGCAAACAGGCTACCACTGCCAATAAAACGCCTGCGTTTGCGAGGTGATTGGTCAGACACAGGTCCAAATGCCAGGCCAGAGCGAGAGAGGCAGGGTGAAGCAACTCCAGAAGAGGGTAAGCAGACATACTGTTTGACACTTTGTTCTGTACTGTTATGCATTGTACTATCTCACCTATGCCCATTCACTGAGGAATACGAGTATGTAAGCATTGGTACACTAACAGGTGAGGAACACATGCTTGCAGGCACTGGTACACTCAGGGGAACATGAACATGTGGGACTAGTACACTCCAGGAAACACAAACATGCACACACTATTAGACTATGGGGTAATGGCAGCACCTTGTCAAGAAGCAGTGACCTACTTTTGGTTTCATCAGCATAAGCATAATCAGACATAGGTGTCACTTTTTTGGCCGAATGTCATCATCACTGTCAACAATGTTAAAGTTTTGTGTAGACATTTTGTTAAGTATAATCAAATACATTGGTAGGGGGAGTACATCATTATAATGACAGTGGTGAGACTTCTTTTCCATAAGTTACATTTTTTGATTACCATAGAAAGAATCCATTACCTATGCATGGTACAACCAATTCTTACAATTGATACATTGTTTATAATATTTTCTTTAGATGATGTTCATATAGGTGTCCCACAACTGATGATTTTTCCCCACCGTGTTTATAAGCTGATTTTTTTAATACAGTGCCCATGGTGTTAATCACTAGATCCAGACATCTTCAAACATCTATCTGATTGCCAAAATTTGACATGCATATATGTAGCTAAATCTATCTTAAGGTCACCTGTATTAATCAATCACCTGTCAAAAACAGCCTGAACCACTGTTTCAGAGTTTCAGCATTTGGAAATTCTACCTTAAACTATTCCTTCACCAAACAAGTTAGATGAATTAAATCATGGTTAGTTATTAACTTACAGGATTAGATTGTGCCAATACTTTTTGGAATTTTAATTTTACTTCTGGGAGTTGGTTATAGGGCTATGAGGTGGATAATGAGTTATTTGATATAAATATCAAGCCTAAAGTTCAGATTTGTTTGTGTCATATCTCAAAATTGGCTTGTGTAAGACTCGGGCTTCTGGTTCATGCCCCATGGTTTTCCAGTAACTCCAAGGAATTTAGATCGATGATCGTACAATGCATTCTACTGAGCTATCCACCCTAAATCATATATAAAAATGTTTACTTGTCTTTGACCAGAAGAACTTATGGGATAATCTATTGTCTGTGATCTGGTATCTGTCCATCGATTAGCATGAGTTTGGTTTCACTACTCCACCTAAACAAATTGTCAGAAACATTTCACACTTATTAATCCTGTTGTCTAGATGTCCTGAATGACATGGTGTTGCTTGGTCATCAAGTTTGGCCACCACAGTGACCATCTTGAAAATATTGTTATCGCTACACCTCCATTATGTTTGGTCATATCACCTTGGAGTTTGCACTAACCTACTTCTTACGATGTCTAGCCGGTCCTAAATGAAAATGGTGCTGAACCTTTAGCATTATTCAGAGACTTAACATTACTTTCTGTCATTCAAGTTGGACTTGTGTTGATGTCTAGCAAGGCTGTGAATCAGCTGGGGTTTCTATTTCATATCTGTTCAGCAATTCATTGCAGCTGGTATATTTCATGAAGGATGAAGCTACTACTGACCCATGGGAAGCTTATGTTTTTTTTTCCCATTTACTCATGTTGGTTGAGCTGATACTTAAACCCATGTGGATTGAGATGTGATTGATTGGTAAAGGTGAGTGAGCTGATACGTAAATCCATGTTGATTGAAATGTGATTGATTGGTAAAGGTGAGTGAGCTGATAGATACTTTAATCCATGTGGATTGAGATGTGATTGATTGGTAAAGATGAGTGCCTTATATCACTTGGCCACCTGGAGCCCCACCAGAATGTCAGAAATGGCTTCACCAATCAGTAGGTAAAATTTATAAAAGGACAATACAAAACGTTTTATTTTGGATTTTGGGAAATTGAACCAGTAGTGTTAGTCCCTGGGTGGATTTCATGTGTTATTATCTTCCTCTGATAGAGTCTAACATACAGCACATTGTAAATGACAGCAATAAGTTCACTGCTATAAATGACAGCCTTATTGTATTCAGTTCCATGCTGTAAATGACAGTTATACAGTAATCAGTTCCTTGCTGAAAATGACAGTCATAGTGATCAGTTCCATGCTGTAAAGGAGTCATACAGTAATCACTTCCATGCTGTAAATGACAGTCATACAGTAATCACTTCCATGCTGTAAATGACAGTCATACAGTAATCAGTTTCATGCTGTAAATGACAGTCATACAGTAATCAGTTCCATGCTGTAAATGTTGCAGTTCCACGTAGGTGGCTTGAAATGTGTTCTTTTTTCTTTCAGAATAAAATGTTTTTCATCAAATAATAATGATAAAATGTTTTTAAGGTAAATTCAGATCAAAAGCAAATGTCATTAGTTTTATTTTATAATCCAACTCTTGCACTAATGTAATGAAGTTAGATCCTTATTATTATCAATTTCAACTATGTTTTAAACATTTTTAATCTGTTCTTGTTTCTATGTATTTTTCTGCTTCTTTTCCTTATTCTGGTAGTGGAGAGAAGTCATTATTTGTCCACAAATATGAGTTTAGCTAGAACCTGCTGTATAAAGGAAAACAAATTAGACAAACCTTCGCTGAAGGTCTCCAAATAAACAATAATTTGACCTAAACAGACAGTAACACAATTTCTTGTCACACCAAATCTTATTAGGAATAGAACTTAAGCACCTGTCTTGGGAGGCGATGTTGAGAGGTTAAGATAAGTCTGACAGTTGTAGCATTATGAAACTAATTGACTCAATGACAACTTAAGATGTTTTGACAGTATTTATATATTTCATTAGCGGGCGGAAGGAGAAGTCCACGGGATGCCATTATGCAGAGAATGTCAGACATGTTGACAAGATGGTTAGATGGTAATCTCCATCAAGGTGAGAATCCAGAAAATCAAGAACAACCTGTAGAAAATGCTAATCCTTTAGCACAATATGTAGGAAGGACAGCATCAGCATCCACTTCAAGTACGGTGACCAGAGGTGAAGCATCTACCTCAGCAACTAGGTTTGAGATCAGCAATGAATGTGTCCCAGGATTGGTGGTCACCACAAACTGTGATCCAGTTGTTGAGTCAGACTCAGGATCTTCAGAAAATCAGCCTGGAATGGTAACTGAGAGTGATACAGTCCTAAAGGAATCAGGATCATGTAATTTTGTGACTCCTGATACTTCCTTGATATTCCAGTCAGCTGAAACACCCTCATCATCATTAGCAGTCCCTCTATGTGATGGTGAGTATATATCATTGTCTAGTCTAGGACTCAGTAGAAAATCTTTTTGATGGTGAGTATATATCATGGTCTAGTCTAGGACTCGGTAGAAAATCTATATGATGGTGATTATATATCATTGTCTAGTCTAGGATGCAGAAGAAAATCTATTTGATGGTGAGTATATTTCATTGTCTAGTCTAGGTTGCAGTAGAAAATCTATATGATGGTGAGTATATATCATTGTCTAGTTTGGGACACCACCTTTTTGAATTTGCATAGGTTTCTACGAAATTGTTCCAGGAAGTGTAAAAACATGGTTGAATCATGTTCAAATTTAATAACCTGCATCATAACAAAATATCTTTTTAAAGAGACATTTAGCTGCAAATATCTGCACTAGTTCACTAAGTTGTGTGCATAACAGCAGCACACTTGTTATTTATATGCATATGAAAATATTTAACATGGCTTTAACACGAGTCCAACTGCAATGACCCAGATCTGCTATACATAATGTACTGTAATGCATATCTGGGTCTGTACAGTTTTTTATAGTCTGCTATACATAATGTACTGTAATGCATATCTGGGTCTGTACATTTTTTTATAGTCTGCTATACATGATATACTGGCATATCTGGGTCTGTACAGTTTTTTATAGTCTGCTATACATAATGTACTGTTATGCATATCTGGGTCTGTACAGTTTTTTTATAGTCTGCTATACATAATGTACTGTAATGCATATCTGGGTCTGTACAGTTTTTTATAGTCTGCTATACATAATGTACTGGCATATCTGGGTCTGTACAGTTTTTATAGTCTGCTATACATAATGTACTGTTATGCATATCTGGGTCTGTACAGTTTTTTATAGTCTGCTATACATAATGTACTGTAATGCATATCTGGGTCTGTACAGTTTTTTATAGTCTGCTATACATAATGTACTGGCATATCTGGGTCTGTACAGTTTTTTTATAGTCTGCTATACATGATGTACTGGCATATCTGGGTCTGTACAGTTTTTTATAGTCTGCTATACATACTATACTGGCATATCTGGGTCTGTACAGTTTTTTATAGTCTGCTATACATAATGTACTGGCATATCTGGGTCTGTACAGTTTTTTATAGTCTGCTATACATGATGTACTGTAATGCATATCTGGGTCTGTACAGTTTTTTATAGTCTGCTATACATAATGTACTGTAATGATATCTGGGTCTGTACAATTTTTTATAGTCTGCTATACATAATGCACTGTAATGCATATCTGGGTATGTACAGTTTTTTATAGTCTGCTATACATAATGTACTGTAATGCATATATGGGTCTGTACAGTTTTTTATAGTCTGCTATACATAATGTACTGTAATGCATATCTGGGTCTGTACAGTTTTTTATAGTCTGCTATACATAATGTACTGTAATGCATATATGGGTCTGTACAGTTTTTTTTAATAGCAGTATTCAGTGGAACAAACAACATAGAGCAGATGCATTATGTTTTGGCAGATCAAGATCTTTTGTCATTTGCAGTTTGACCCGACATATAATCAAGTACATATGGTACTGTGATTTTGTTTAATTGATAACATATATTAGTGTCAATCTTATTAATTAATGCTTGCCGATCTGTATGCAGTAGCTATATGCATCTACTTGTATCAGTAATTTCAATGAAAACCAAACTTATATTGATGTAAAAGGGATTATTTTAATTGCTGAAGTGAAGAAACTGGTGTAAAAGTGCATTATTTGAAACAATCATTACACTGGTCACATTTTCTATCAACTGCATTTATGTGATTCTCAGTGTATCTTGGTTTCATATATATCACAGTTCTTCATATAATGCAGTCCATATAAAATGTGGTTGCCATTAATACATACATGCCAACCATTATGCTTTTGGTGTAATCATTATACTTTTTTTCACTAAATTACGTATTACATGTAAACGTATATGGATTACACTTTTTTCGGTATATCCACCTTCCAGAAAAAATCAATTATTTGTTGTTTCGTTTTTAGTAACATTCCATTATTCCCACATAATGTAGTTTAGAAAAGATGGCTTTTACGTAGCTACAGTATAAGAGTATGCTTGTCCGTGGATTTTCCTTACAGTATCATATTCTATTTATAGCAAACCTGGTTTACTTTCAAACTTTCGACCTCGAATTCTAATTATAGCATCTGTATGGCTTAGTGAAGAGAGAACAGACTGGTTTTCTAATTTAATCTTTACTTTGTTCTAATTCATATTTACTGCAGAACCAGTCTATAGGTATTTGACACCAAAAAGTATATATTATTTTATTCGATGCATATTTGAGAGCAAAATTATCTCCTTTCAAAAATTTCACAGGCGAATTAAAAAAAGGCACCAAATAAAACGAAATACAAATAATAGAATCCTCTAAATATGAAGACACGAGTCTGCACATGCAGCATCACGTGACATCTATTTCAGGCTGTGTGGAAAGAATTTTAATATTTGGGGCTAAGAGATGGATTCTAGTCAATTTGTGTGTACCGTATTTTCCCGCATATATCCCGCGTGTTATACCAGATTTTACAAACCCCGCAGGGGGGGGGGGGGTTCGGGTTATATAAGGGTGCGGGCTATATCACAATTTTTTTTACACATAATGATATTTCAATATATTGTTTGAAAAACGTAACTACATAACATATATTGTTCTAGTTTTGTTTTGCTAGGGTTGGATATTATGGCTACTACGGTGACTTTACAACAACTTACGGTATCGGGACCAAATCAACATTTTGGGATAAAAACTTAAAATTTCGTATCCGTCACGTTTTCATAATCAATATTTTCTGTTTTCAATCGAAATAACTACGGTACCTAATTTTACCGCTGGGCCACGATCCACTGCTTCAGGTCAGCTTCAAGGTGAGGCCACTTTGCTTTAGGTTTGCGACGAGCACGTTTTCGTGGATTCATCTTCTCCAACGTACCTTTTTCTTTTCTCCAACCTCGGATTACACTCTCATCAATATCAAATTTTCTGCCTGTGGCTCTATTGCCATGCACTTCAGCATACGCAATGGCAGTTAGCTTGAAGTCAGCTGTGTTAGACTTTCGTTTCGGCATTTTTTAAATTAAACAGAAAGAAATTATTTAAACTCGAATCTACACTTCACAAGAATACAAGATTATTTAGAAATGTCCGTGTTTATGTAGCCTGTAGTTGAGGCACAGCTCCTATAGACAGCCTACGCACACAAGCACTGTGCACTGTGTTTTTTGCTGACTTTTATTGAGCAAAGGTCGTCGGCTTACTTTGATGATGGCGCCGCTAAAGGCTCCAGTTGAAGGGTTAAACAAATACCTGTTTGTTATTGCTGCGGCAACTTCAGATAATTGTAGAACATTGAAACAGATTTGTTTTATTTGTTTAGTATATATCAGTGCCTCAAAGGTAATCAGTTCTCTTTGAAGTGTCAGCAAACGTATTTTTTCTTCTTCCATCTGGTATTTGTTTTTAAATTAGTGTCATCTACTTGACTTGTACTCATTTTACGTTTCCGCCTTCTGCGGATTCGGATTTTAACTAGTCAGTTGCATAAAGTAATAGGGCCAGATATCATCATTAGCGGATTAGGATATAACAGTGCACTGTTAGTGTGGTTTGCCAGTATGAGACAAGGACTTGTTATTTTAATAATATATTCCAGTACATTGTTTCCTGTCATGGTGCCTTTGATTTTCTCTACTCCAAACACAAGACTGTATATACGGTATTTATCAGCCAAAATTGGTGTCGCCACAAATATCACCAGATGGTATATTTTGTCACCAAAACGGAAAACAGAATCGCAGTTTGCTACATCAGCGAAGCCCCGTGATCCTGTAATTGATTTCATTTCCGATTGTAGCTGTATAAATATATATATGGTTGCGGGTTATACAAAGGTGCGGGTTATGCCAATGATTTTTTACACAAAACCCCAAAACCCACGGGCTATATGAGGGTGCGGATTATCTGCGTGTGCGGGATATATGCGCGAAAATACGGTAAATCTAAAAGTGCTGCATATGAAAAACTTAAACAGTAAGAGGGGCAAATACATCATTGGTTATTGACATTTTAGCATGTTTTATGTGAATTACGCCTTTTCTGCCTGGATTCCACCTTTCGACCACTTGGATTATGCTTTTTCATTGTCAGAGGTTGGCATGTATGTTAATGGACAGCGGATTAATTACATGTGTGCTATTTATTTAGACCAATATCATTGAGAGTAAACTTGTTGTTACTCTTTTGCTGAATGGAAAGGTTAGATATAGATAACAGGGAACAAATATGGAGTTATTTAATCCTATAAATGTACTGTTATTCTGTCCCAAGAGACATAACATGTCTTCAGATAACTAGGAGATTCACTCGGTGAACTAACATCTAGTTGATGGATAATAATGCACAAAAGAAGGGACAGCCCAAAAATCATTAAGACTTTTTTTAATAGACCTAAATCTTCTCAATTTTCTTTCTTGTCTCAACTTTGCTATTTTATGTATATTGAGATACATCACTTTCCAGTGTTGTTACGTTGATGTATTCTCACATGATGCATAATGTGTTGGGATTTTCTGGCAGTAGTTATATATTGATGCATCACAGAAAATATCATTATGCTGATACTGGAAGGTTCAGTTGGTCATAAAAATAGAAGATTGATCTTTAATTTGTGTGAATATGATGAAGGATTTATCTCACATTTCACTATTATTTTTTGGGCACTTTGTGATGGGTTACTTTTTTCCCCCAAAATTATGTGTAGTTACCCTTACTTGGTCTAAGAATAATGCAAGGAAATGCACATCAACCTTTACATTTTTGTATGGACCCATAGTTACATAAATGCATCTAAAAATGTTTAATTAAATATTCCAACAGTTTGCAGGTGATCATCCTTGAAAAAGGTGTAAAATTGCCTGCCCCATGCTTGCCTTAGTAGTCTCATGCTTGCCTTAGTAGTCCCATGCTTGCCTTAGTCTCTTGCTTGCCTTAGTAGCCTCATGTTTGCCTTAGTAGTCTCATGCTTGCCTTAGTAGTCTCATGCTTGCCTTAGTAGTCTCATGCTTTCCTTTTTAGTCCCATGCTTGCCTTTGTAGTCCCATGCTTGCCTTAGTAGTCCCATGATTGCCTTAGTAGTCTCATGCTTTCCTTTTTAGTCCCATGCTTGCCTTTGTAGTCCCATGCTTGCCTTAGTAGTCCCATGATTGCCTTAGTAGTCCCATGCTTGCCTTAGTAGTCCCATGCTTGCCTTTGTAGTCCCATGCTTGCCTTAGTAGTCCCATGATTGCCTTAGTAGCATCCTTTATAGTAAAGAACCACACAATATGATGAATATCATTAGGTGAAGAGTATTATTACTACATCATAAATGAGCTGATATATTATGTTCCACCTAAAATGTGTTTGGGGGATAAAGTATTTCCATTCTGTCTCCCCATCCAGATTTACATATTCCATATGTGTGTCCTGTTTGTCTCCCCATCCATATTTATGTACTTATGTATATTACTTGATTGTCTCCCCATCCATATTTATGTACTTTCATGCATTGCTTATCTGACTCCCTATCAAATTGATGTATTGTATTTTTTGGCTTATAAGTTGATACTTTTTTTTACTTGAGAGTCAAATCATCGTCTTATACTCAGAATTGACATATATGGATTATGTCATTGAATTGCATTGACTTGTATATAGATTACGGTACCCAGTATGCTATTAAATTTGCTCTATAATCAGCATAATCGAAAACAGATCACATGGAAGTACAAATTCTTGTTAAATTACTATATCAATAAATTGTCTTCAACTAATAGGAGTACGATTATATTTATAAGTTTTGTCATTATTTAGTTTGCATTCTGCATGTATTTTCTTGTTTCTCAAACATGAAATAAAAGAGAATTACTGGTAAAACAAATCATCAGACCAATGCAATTTTAATTTAATTTTTATTCTCTATAGTGTACTGTGCTAATTTGTTTGTTCCTAAAAGAAGATATGAAATAGTTTTGTTTTATTCATCCTTTTTAACCATACCTTATCATAAGTATGATTCCATACATTGCTTGTCTGTCTCCCCATCAATATTTATGTGTAATGATGACATTTTCACAAATATGTTTAAAAGTATAATAAAAGTATTTTTATTTTTTTTTTCATTTGTAATTTTCAGTCTCATAATTTTCTTCACATTTCTGATTTTTCCCTATGAATAGCCTCATTTCCCTGTTATTAGCTTCTCTGAGTTATCTCATCTGTTGAATCTTGCACTCAAGACTAGTTTCAACTGGAATAATCAGGTTAAAGCAGTGTCTTGTTTAATTGTAAAATCAGAACTATGTTAGGATTGGTGATGCAATTTCATGATTGCTGGTAATATGGAATATCATACAGTGATACCATTAACATTCATGAAACCGGAGGTTACTATGGTAAAATATGAAGCCAAGTTATTGACCTGTCCTCATCTTCTACTCCGAATTGACTTATGAAGAATGGAAAATTTAAAAACTTAGTGAAATCAGCTTACACTCCACATCAACTTATAGGCAGGAAAATGCATTACTTCTATACATTGATTGTCTGTCTCCCAATCCATATTTGTGTACTTCCTTACATTGCTTGTCATCACCTCTGTCTGTGTGGCTTTGAGTCTCATATTCAGCCAATGTGGGTATGTGAGAAAGCTTGCCAGTAGCTATAACAACTATAATAACATTGCTTGTCTATCTCCCCAATCCTTATTTATGTACTTCCATACATTTATTTGCTGTCTCCATACCCTTATTTATGTACTTTCACACTTTGCTTGTATCTCTCACTATTCTTATTTATGTACTTCCAGACATTGCTTGTCTTTGTCCCCATCCATATTTATGTGCTTCCATACATTGATTGTCTGTCTCCCAATCTCGGGGGCCCCGAGTGGCCGAGTGGTCTAAAGCGCTGTCCGTTACGGACCACTGCCATCTCACCTCTGTCTGCGTGGGTTCGAGTCTAAGATTCGGCTAATGTAGTTAAGTGAGAAAGCTTGCCAGTAGCTTCTCGTGGGTCGGTGGTTCTTTCCGGGTTTTTTCCGGTTTCTTCCTCCACCACTAATACTGGCCGCCATGTATAGCCTATATATTGTGCTGAAAAATGGCGTTAAACCATAAAAAAAAAAAAAAAATCTCCCAATCTCTATTTTTATACTTCCATACATTGCTTGTCTGTCTCCCCATCAATATTTATGTGCTTCCATACATTGCTTGTCTGTCTCCCAATCCTGATTTATGTACTTCCAGATATTGCTTGTCTGTCTCCCAATCCTTATTTCTATGCTTCCATACATTGCTTGTCTGTCTCCTAATCCATATTTATGTGCTTCCATACATTGCTTGTCTGTCTCCCAATCTTGATTTATGTACTTCCAGATATTGCTTGTCTGTCTCCCAATCCTTATTTCTATGCTTCCATACATTGCTTGTCTGTCTCCTAATCCATATTTATGTGCTTCCATACATTGCTTGTCTGTCTCCTAATCCACATTTATGTGCTTCCATACATTGATTGTCTGTTTCCCCATCTGTATTTATGTGCTTCCATACATTGATTGTCTATTTCCCCAACCTTATTTATGTGCTTCCATTGTCTGTCTCCCTATCTGTATTTATGTGCTTCCATACATTGATTTTTCTGTTTCCCCATCCATATTTATGTGCTTCCATACATTGATTGTCTGTCTCCCAATCCATATTTTTATACTTCCATACATTGCTTGTCTGTCTCCCAATCCTTATTTCTATGCTTCCATACATTGCTTGTCTGTCTCCTAATCTATATTTATGTGCTTCTATACATTGATTGTCTGTCTCCCTATTTGTATATATGTACATGTATTTGTTTGGTTTTTAATTTCATCTCTTTGAATTTTTTTCTTATTAAGTCATATGTTGAGCTGTCAGAGTCTTTAAAAGAAGTTGTATCTGGTTAGTAATACTTCATATGGAGATAAATGAAAGATTAAAACGCTCTTCTCTTTGTATTTCAGTGCCATCACATGATGAAATGCAAACTTTTGATGAGGTGATGGAATGCTCCATGATTCAGACTGAAAACCAGTCTGATATGAAATCTGTTGCTGAAAAACATTTGACAAATCAGGAGAATGATGTTAAGGACAGGTCGGCGACTGATAGTGGTTTTGATTCGTGTGATACTTCTTCAAGCTCACACAACTGTGATAGTCCAAAAATTGTGACACATTTATCAGCAAAAACTTCAGTCATTGCTGTTGAAGAGTCATGCAATAAACCAATCTTGTCTGAAGATGGAGTGAAAGAGAAAAAAAAGAAAACTGATGAACATGTTGAATCAGGAATTGAATCAGCAGAGTCAGGCAGTATGATGAATATGTCCACTACAGGTAGTAGTTCATCAGAAGTGTCCAGTGCATTCAGTGTTGAGAGGGATTCTATTCTACAGCAGACTGTTCAGGCAGCTGTTCAGTCTTGGGATTCGGATAGGGTTGAGCCAATTATAAGTTTACATTATTCCTCAGAGGGTACAACCAATAGTACAATCACATTAGGTTTTGCAAAATTTGAAAATTTGGAAGCAGGGATTCTTGAAAGGAGTGCTGAAAATGCTTCTATGAACATGGATCCATCACAGATACAGGAATCTCCTGGCACCAGTGCTGACTTATCGAGGCCTTCAGCGAGAAAACTCACTAAAATGACTTCTTCAGCTGAGATAACACAAGAAGGTAGTGTCCAAATGAGAGATAACTCTGATGCTCCTGTTATGCTGGATGAAACACAAAAGATACAGCAGAGTTCTAGCAAATGTTTGAAGAATATCACTCAAGTGGACAACATGGAAACTGTTCAGAGTGAATCTGCAATGGAACCTGTAGGATTCCTCCATGAAATTGAAACAAAAGAGGAAGAACTTGAAGATCCAAGGTCCACACAAGAGCAAATGGAAACAAATGATGATGATTCTACAGCATGTACTAATGGATTGTCTAGAAAGCATTCAGAGACAAGTCTGGTCTCCTGTATAGGGATGCCATCAGATGACATTTCATTTTGTTCAGACAGTGCAAATTCTCATGCAAGCAGTTATGTGCATTACACTGATATACATGGCTCAGGTGCATCTAGCACAGGAATGGCAAAACAGACCAATTCTCATGAGAAGATGGTGGTTGAAAGTAGAGACAACAATGAGGAGGTTTTAAGTGGAAGACCAGATCAGAAAACTCATGCAAAGGAAGGTAAGACAGCTTTTATGGAAAAAGAATTTGTTGTTGATGTGGTGTTTTTATGGCACAGCAGCACAAGCAGGTTATTTGATGCCAAGGAAATTGGAGTAATCTGATCAAATGGTAGGATTCAAAACCCACACATTTGCTCGTGAGACCATTATTAACTATTAAGCCACCAGTCCCTTACTGGAAATGTGTTGTTACTCAGTAGGAATGAAATAAAATAGGATTTAAAAATTAAGGAGAAAGGGTAATTTTTAAATCCTGTTTTATTTCACTCCAGTTCATTAACAAGCTGTACTACTATCTACTCTGGACTTATGAAGTTTTGTTCGGTGGATTTGATTGGTCTTTTGGATGAAGGAGGAAACCAATGTACTTGTCCCCCACAAAAATCAATTGAGTAATGAGAGAATTCTCTTTTGTGTATTCCACCCACCCCTCAATAATTTTACTCTTTTGTTTTTCTTCAACACACAGTATTATATTTGCAAACTTTCTGTGCACATCCTATGCACGTGTGAATTGATGAAGTAACATTTGTTTTGCATAAGGTCAATATTGTTTTTGTTAGGTAAATAACCTTATCGCGTCTACATATAGGGTAGATAGATTTATCTAGCCCAGACCAGGATCATCTTGTTGTAAAAGAAATGTTATGAGTTAAGGCTCTAATAAACGGCAACAAAGAAAGAGTGAAAACAACAAGCTTTATACAATTTCACAAATAATTTATTTCCCTGGAAAAAGTTGGAAAAATTGGAAATAGATAGAGCTGTACAGATTAATCGCCTGTACTCATAATCGGGCCGATTATTAGAACAATCGGTGTAATCGGTATCGGCAGAAATAATTGGTGCCGATGTAAATTTTTAAAAAAAATAACAAATTTCCAAAATATATATAAACCATATCATTCATCATGACATATAAGCTTTGAATTTTAAATCAGAATTAAATACAGTCCTACCCGTTTATATTAACATCACTTATATCAACAAGCCGTCTATGTCGACAAAAAAAACAAAGTCCCAGTCCCTTGGTCTACTATTACTACCAAATTTACGTACATGTCGACAGAAACCCTTAGTCCCAGCTTGAACAAATCCTTTGTTTTCTAATAATTTATGCTGACAAGCTGCCAGTTCCATCCCATACTTTGTTCAACAATTAGTTGATCTTGGTGCCAATACAAGTACATGAATGGGTCATTCTACCTCTGAAATTAGTCATATCACACATTTTCTCACCACTCTGCAGCTAGTCAAGTCTTTGATCTTGCCACCTATCTTGTGGGTCATGTTCTTCAGATGTACTCTTATAAAGACAACATGTACATCTGTGGGTCTTTCAGCCACTGAATTTTCTGATTGTAAACAGCTAAAATAATCAATTGATGAACACATTTTCCCACTCAACAGGTGGTTGAAGCAGGACTAGTTAGCCCTTAAATTTGCCGTCCAGTAAATTGATGCATACTGAGAACTCCTGTATATGTTATTGTCTGAATCCTAGATATAAAAAAGCGTCCAAATACACGTGATTATGCTTTTCCGAGACCTTTGAAAGTGATCATTGATTCAAACAAGTTTATTTTGCTGTGAAAGTTTCATTTTTAACTTTATTTACATTTACGATGGCTACCAACAGCAGTGTAAAACGCAAATTAAATTTACAGTCTCTGGAAACTAAATATCTGCCTGTTAAGGAAATTGAGGGCTGAACAAAGAGGTCTGTGAAATTTTTTCGCTTAAAATAACACCCGTACAGGAAGGATTTCTGAAAGCTGCTGAGGCTATAAAGAAAGACTACGTTGAAGGTAACTGTGCTGCCCAAAGGAAGAAGCAAAAAACTGCTACATTTGAAGACGTGGAGGAAGTCACAAATTGGTTCAATGAAACATTTGCAAAAAAACTTAGTGTGGAGACTTCACTGCAACAAGTGGTTGGTTCAGTTGCTTTAATGTTCGTAATATCATCCAATACAAAAGTATTTGTGGAGAATACATGAACTGTTGACAGCTTTTCATTTCCATGTGAATAGCACCATCCCCTTGTTAGCCTCAATAAGATGGGAAGAGATTGACCAAAATCAAGGCCAATTTAAGTACATGTACATAAAGCATGTAAATAACAGCTATCCAACCATGTGCTAATGCCGACATTAAATATCGTACTGTTTTTCGTATCAGGATGTGATCGGTGCAATATTTTATTGTGGATTTTATTACACAAAGGTAACCAGAATGTAATTTGTCAATATACAAGTGTATTTCACACTGATTCTCTCTTCATGTACTCAAAATTTCCATTTGTTCTCAAAGTGTAAATGCTACTCACTGACGACGGGTCACTCTTTGCAGACGAATATTAACTTTTCTCTTTTAAATCAATGATAGCACTTTATAACAGTTTAATAACTGCCGGGTCACCTAAAGTTATTTTTTTATCTTGCCTATGTCTTAGGACACGGAAAAGATTATTGTTTCATGTCTCAAGATTTACATCTGTTACAGTAGTTAACAAAAAGACCTAAAAACGGTAAAGTTTGGACATTGGTCCGCAGATAAGCCAACTCCCCCCCCCCCCCATTCCAAGCCCTTTTTTTCCTAAATTATTCAGCTTATACACAAGTATATATACTGTGATAATGAAATAATCGGTCTCATAATTGGTATCGGCAATTTTAATAATCGGCTATCTGCATAATCGGCAAAAGGTGACATCGGTACAGCTCTAGAAATAGAACTTACAGTTTTAAGAATCTGTTCCAAAAGAAATCCAGGAATAATCCACAAATTAAATTACAAAAGTCCTAGTAATGAAATGTTCAAATAGATTCAAGTTTGACTCCTGTTGGAAATTCCAAGATGGAAGATGATGACGTATGCTGTAGTCTGTACTGCTTACCTATAATTCCTTGTAGAATCACAAAATTTAACACTCCGGTGTTGGAAATCTGAGTAAAATTTTGACAAACTATTTTATCAATGAATTTTGTATAAGCATATGAAATATTTCCAGAGATACAAAAAAAATCCTTTAAAATCCAGCTAATTTGAAGAAAATATAACTTGAAAAACTAGCTACAACAGACGCTTTCCAGTATAATTGTAAAAGTCGAAAACTAAGAATATTTCTCTAAACATCTCTTATTAAATCTAAATTCTGCACTAAAATGGATAACCCTGGATTTTCCACATAAGGGTTGTGTGATCTTATTTACATCACATAGTCCTAACATAACCTTTATGAGAACCAGTCATTATACTTTTCTAAGGATAAAATTAAAAAGAGTTATTTACTCACCCAAAGCTATTTACAAGCCATATGTCATGTATTAATACAGCCTCGATTTTTCCCTTATTAATTCCACCTTATGAAATGAATATAGATGTTGTTACATCCATCTTTCAAATCAAGGTCAGGAAATATATCAACATGGATACAACATTCCTATTTTTTGGTTTTCGAAAAACTAAACTGAATTTCTGGAAAATTGTCAGATCCCTTGTAAACGAAATTATATTATTTTGACATATAATCAAATTAAAAATAAAAATATTTAAAAACAATTAAATTAAAATATATCTTAAATCAGATATATGTAACAAATGATACTAACTTACTTTGGCTTATTGTTTTAACAGTCTCTAAATATGTCTAGTATTTCCAGGCCCTTCTCAAAATACTCATGATGATCCATTGCCATCTGGAAGTGGCAGACAGCGTAGAATTGGACACAGTGGCCCACCCACTGGAGATTTTCAGCTTCCTGCTTTGGAAAATGAAAGCAGCAGCACAAGTAGTGAAGAGGAGGAGGAAGAGGAAGTGGAGATGGAGGAATCTGCTAGACCAAGACCAAGGTTAGTGTTTAAGCCTTAACTTTATTTACTCTCCATTCATTATTGGTACCATACTTTGTGGATTTCATGGTTACTACAAGCCACAAATTTAAATAACCCAGTGTACAAGAATTCATTTTGGAACAGAAGTAGTTCATTCCCAATCCAAATATTTAAGTACCTGCCTATGTAAACAATGCTATTGTAGAAGAAAAATAAATTGCCTATGTAAACAATGCTATTGTAGAAGAAAAATAAATTGCCTATGTAAACAATGCTATTGTAGAAGAAAAATAAATTGCCTATGTAAACAATGCTATTGTAGAAGAAAAATAAATTGCCTATGTAAACAATGCTATTGTAGAAGAAAAATAAATTGACAGCATTTTATGCCAGTTGATACATTGTTAAATGTTCATGCTCAGTTTGGCAGAATGCTCCAGATATTTACTTGTTCAACCGTTTCTTGGCAAAATTGTGTACAGTGAACTAGAACTGGGTCTTCATTTTATTAGCTCATAGACTAAAAGAGCTTATGGGATGGTATGTTGTCCATGTCTTTCCAATAGCACAAGTTTATTATTGCTAGTTCTTGTAAATACCTAGGAGGATTGCCATAAAACTTTTACAGATATTTATCGCATTGTCTGACTAAATGAAAATGGTGCCCCTTGGACACCTTGATTGTAAAATTTGCTACTTAAAATGTCAATATATATCATTTGCAATTGTGGTTTATCTCTTTTCAGGCGTCAAATAGACCGGCACACTGCAGCACTGAGGTTACAAGCCTTTACAAGGAAAAGGCAGGAGGAGAGAGAGAAGGAGGAAATGGAGCTGATGGATATCTTAAGGCCTAAAGTTAACAAGATATTTAGGGGACATAGAAATGCAAGAACAATGGTAGGAACAGAATGGCACACCTACTTTTTCTTCTCGTTATTTTTTTATATTACTGTATAGTTGCTTTCATACCATATGAAAGAAAGTTGTAGGGTGTTATAGTTTACCATGATCCATGCAGGCAGGATCGCAAGCCTATTTTATGGTTTACAGATAATATTTTGAACTCTAAGGAGCATTTTTCAGTCAGCTTGGTAGATATATTTACCTTAGACAAGGGAAGCCCATTTGATTTGGTCCAATAGCCCCATGGTGAAGACTGTTGCTAAAAATACATTTTGCCTATGTATTTCATTCCCAAATGATAACCTGAGATCTAACAACAAAATTCCATTAACTCATTCAGTATCGCTGCTGCCATGCCCCAGCAGCACTAAGCTGTGTCTAGCTGCTTATGCCCCAGAGTTTTGACCTGTTTGAAAAATTTTGTTAACATCATGCACATGCATCCTAATTTCTCTTTTTATATCCCATAAAAATCTATGAAATGTTCACCAGTTGTTATAAATCAATTTGTCAACAGTGATTTATTGTTTTCTTATTTGTTCAAGTTTTTTTTACAACTTATTTATACACAATTTATGAAATTATGTGCAACATTTTTAGAAATATCATGTCATCAGTGATATCAGCATCCTCTTCTGATAATTCAATCTCAGAAACTTTTATGTCCAAATCTAAATCTCTCAAAATATCCAAAATATCCAAAATATCCAAAATATCCATCTTTCCTCTTCTTGCTCAGTATCTTCAAGATCAAACCCGAGCAATCCTCATTTTTGCTCTCATTGTCAGAAAAAAATCACTATTGTTTGCAGTCAACAAACCTTGACTACAGGCGGGATTGGCCATTGAATGCAGAAACCAGAAAACAGACAGGATTGGGGCCGAGTAAGTTAAAGTTAGTACATTTGTTCCCCAATGCACCAGAAAGGCTGAGTTAATTTGGTCTTTACATGCAAGATCAAGGCCACTACCTAAAACCAGATTTTGCCTATGCATTTTTTTTCCAGATAAAAGACATTAATGAATTTAATATTTTTTTCTTTCTCTTAACTTCATAAAGAATTCTGTTGATTTTTGGGTGATTAGCTCTATGTTTAGGTTTGCTTATTTCATTAAAAATAGATTTGACAAATTTTTGTTTCAATTCTGGACAAGAACAGTTACTTTAACTCCACTTAATGCTTTCATATGATGGTTTTTACATATATTTTCCTTTGCAAAAGAAAGACCCATCCCTTTTGATAAGGTGTACATTGAAAGTCAAGGTCAGTGTCAATGTTACTGAAATAGAGGTGTCCTTGCATTTAATTCTGGGCTAGAACATAAAGTGCTCATCAACTGATTTCAGCAAACATGGTTCATATATATAATGTTTTTACCTAAAACAGCATCCTGTTGATTTTGGAAGTTGCCAGTTTGAAGTTCAGATTCCAAATGGGTAACCTAGCGACACTGATAGAACCATGAATGTACATGTCTTTGCATGTGTAGTTAAAGTAGAGTATGGAGAGTACATTCAAACAACTTGCCTTATGTTGATGGCGATATCATATGTTATTTGCATTACTCTGTAATACATGAGATACCAATTTTTGGTTGTTTTCATGTTTGCTGTTATGAAGGAAACAAGATCCTCCCCCTGGGGCTCCAAGTGGCAGAGTGGTCTATTGCGTTCACCATTATGGATCACTGCCATCTTACCTCTGTCTGCATGGGTTTGAGTCTCGGACTTAGGCCAATGTGGTTATGAGAGAAAGCTTGCCAGTAGCTTCTCATGGGTTGGTGGTTCTTTCTGGGGTTTTCCCAGGTTCTTCCTCCACCATTAATACTGGCCGCCATGTATGGCCTATCTAGTGCTGAAAATGGCATTAAACCCTATAACAAACAAAAAGGACCCTCCACCACCAGAAGCATATATGGTTAAATTTAAGAGTAGGTCATGTTGTTGTTGTTGAGTCCATGACAGTGGAAAGCAAGTGATTTTTATCTCAGAGTCATGGTCACAGTCAGTGAAAATTTGCATTTAGGTTTTTCATTGCCAGCACATGGGGATTTTCTTTATACTTCGGATGAATTTATTATAAAGAATTCATTATGTTCATAATCACTTAACTTTTTGTCCTCTGGGGTCAAGGTCCCAGATTTTTACAGCATTGCTTTTTTCATGCACTTGATATGAATGTTCTGGATTATTATTATTTTTTATTATTATTATTATTATTTTATTTTATTTTTGACAGATCAAGGAAGCTAACTTTTTTGGAAACCAGTTTGTGGTGAGTGGATCAGACTGTGGACACATCTTTGTGTGGGACCGTGATACTGCCAGAGTTGTGATGCTCCTGGAAGCTGACAGACATGTAGTCAACTGTCTCCAACCTCACCCTTTTGATCCAAGTAAGAGCACCTTGAATCACAAAATTTACACAAGCAGAAAAAGAAGCAAGATCAGCATAATTTTTAATATTTTATTCATGTAATTTTTCGATCGTAAAGTTTCACCTACCAACCACTAGTTGTCAGTCAAGCATTATTTGTTCAGCAGTCTAATGGGCCACTGCCCACACTCAAAGCAGGCTACTGGCTAGCTTTGTTATGTTTTGATAAGTTTATTTTTTCTGTAGCAACCAGGTTAAATGATGGCCTGTAACCATGGTTGGTTTTACTAACATGTAGAAATTCGAACTGTTTAGTCTTTCTGCCTGTTTGGTTCCACTATACTGTTTGCACTGCATAGTGTTTGATTTTTAAAGAAAAAGAATTTCCCAGGTTTCTTCAATAGTTATCATCTTAGATATTCTTAAGTGGTAGCATGTCAGCCATATTGAATGTCACATTGGCATCATTTTCATTTAGGACCAACTAGACATTTTGGTGAAAACCTTTTGATGATTTGACCACTACTTCAGGTTATATAGCAAACGTTTCAAGTTGACCACTATGTGAAAACCTTTTGATGATTTGACCACTACTTCAGGTTAGATAGCAAACGTTTCAAGTTGACCACTATGTGAAAACCTTTTGATGATTTGACCACTACTTCAGGTTATATAGCAAACGTTTCAAGTTGACCACTATGTGAAAACCTTTTGATGATTTGACCACTACTTCAGGTTATATAGCAAATGTTTCAAGTTGACCACTATGTGAAAACCTTTTGATGATTTGACCACTACTTCAGGTTATATAGCAAATGTTTCAAGTTGACCACTATGTGAAAACCTTTTGATGATTTGACTACTACTTCAGGTTATATAGCAAACGTTTCAAGTTGACCACTATGTGAAAACCTTTTGATGATTTGACCACTACTTCAGGTTATATAGCAAACGTTTCAAGTTGACCACTATGTGAAAACCTTTTGATGATTTGACCACTACTTCAGGTTAGATAGCAAATGTTTCAAGTTGACCACTATGTGAAAACCTTTTGATGATTTGACCACTACTTCAGGTTATATAGCAAACATTTCAAGTTGACCACTATGTGAAAACCTTTTGATGATTTGACCACTACTTCAGGTTATATAGCAAATGTTTCAAGTTGACCACTATGGCAGCAATATTGGATGTCAGACTGGCATGATCAGATTGGATGTCAGACTGGCATGATCAGATTGGATGTCAGACTGGCATGATCAGATTGGATGTCAGACTGGCATGATCTACATCATAGATAAACTAGATAAGATAAGAAGTGTTTTCATGAAAACCCCATGTTGATGTGACTTTCTGTTTAGGAGAATTAGCAATAATCAGGTTTGAATTCCAATATGGCTGCCATGGTTTCCAGTCTGCTTGTCATTTGGTACCATTTCAATTTAAAAACCATGTAGACAGCATGTGAAGTCTTTTCATTGAGAACCATGTGGTGATATGACATCCATTCAGGAGGAATTACAGCGACAAGATTTTCAAGATTGTCAATGTGTGTGGATGTCTGAGTTGCACCATTTTCATTTGGGACTACCTGAAATGAATGTGTCGATAAAATGTCATGGCAATCCTCAACTTTGTTTAAAAGGAATAGCTATAGCAAAATCATCCTAATCGAAGGATGACAGATGATGGACAACAGGCTAGCAATATTTTATGGACTGCTCTGGTGGTGTAAGTGGTTAGAGCATCCACCTCTGATGTGAGAGGTCACGGCTTGAAACCCTGGCCAAATCATACCAAAGACTTATAAAAATGGTACTAGCAGTTGCCTCATTTGGTGTTCAGCATAAGAGGTTAGTGCTAGGACCGGTCAGCCTGGTGGGACATGTAGCTACATGTCTGCGGCATGATGCCCCATTACTCGACATCACTATCAACTGCCACACTGCAGACATTGTAGTGATATGACTGAAAAATTGTTAAAGCTGTGTTAGAAATTCAAAGTCTCTCTCTCTCTCTTACACACACACACACACACACACACACACACAAATAAATGTCCCACCAAATTTATTATTTGACCACCTTGATAGGAACCATCTTGGAATAGAGGCCTATCAGGATTGGACAAAAGATGCTGATATGCCATCAAGTTTGGATGAGTGAATAGAGAAACCTTGAAATAATTTTGTAATGTATGCAGTCAACCCTTCTGTTATACAAAAATTTAATTTCCCTGTTTCTGTATTGAGTATTTCTGTGTCTTGTATGTTTCTTAGTACTTTACCATATCCAGCTTCATTCCCAACTAGATGGCTTTCTCTTGGAAAGTGCATTAATCGTCTTCTAGAGTTTTTAAGCTGGTTTTGACAGACCCAGCAAAGTTGTACAACATGGCAAGCCCCTAATTGACAAGACCAGAGACATTCTACTATCCATGTACAGAGAATTCCTTTCGGCTGTTATTCAACCATAGTACATTGTTGACAAGACACATCACAGCAATTGATGTAAAAGATAAAAGTTTGTACATTCGTTCTCAGGACTTGTACTTGGGTGAGGCAACCAACAAACTTCTAGAGAAGATGAATTCTGAAGCACAGTTACAGACAATAATGCACTGTAGGGCATTTCTGATCAAATCAATGTCATACATAAGGGAAAAATTACCATTAAAGTATGACTTGCTCATTCATGCAAGCATTACAGATGTGTAGCATCATTTAAGGACCTGGCCTTTTTCTCCAGCCGAAGGGAAGGAATCAACACTTATGATCTGCATAGAGTTTAGTCTTTACCAAAGCTACAATTTAGACGCGAAATTAAATATGGAAAGAACAGATCATCATTGAGTTGCTCTTGGGGAAAAAAAGGATGGAACTGGCCAACTGTTGTTTCCAAACCTTGGGAGAGTAATGCAATCAGTACTTTCAATACTGCACAGCAACAACAATGCTTAGAGAGCATTATCAGTGGTAAAAAAAACTAGTCAAAGACCCAGCCTGTCAGCATCAACCCTGGAAGCTATTGTTGTTAGCAAATTTGGCACTCAAGGACAAATAAATGATGTGCTTTTGCAGAAATGCAAATGTGCAAATACAATTGACTGAAATAACAAAAATAGACATCTTTATCATTTAATGTACACCTTTTTTTGTACCTCCTGATATTTTACCCTGCCTCCTGCTTTTAATGGTTTTCCTGATTTTGATTTCTTCATGTTGGCAGGTCTGAGTATTGGAAGAAATATCTACAGAAAGCATCATAATAACCAAGAATGCATTAATGCAACTATTGAAACAAAGGGTATCATAAGTAGTATATATATTTAAAATGCTGCACACAGTTATTTTGTAGATTGAGAGTGGTAGGCCATAGGTTACTTTCACTTGGAGTCTTTCAATAAGCTGGAGTGGGGAATATGTTTTGGAAAGATCATGTTCTGTTTGCAGACGTATCCTTGCCATCTACACATGTAAATGTTGAGAGGGTGATGACCTGGAATTAAGATCAATTTTAGCTTCTCTAAAACACGGCTAGCTGTACTGTAATTGGCATTGATGCTGAATCAAGTAGTCAAAAGATTGTTGGTGATTTAGAATCAAGATGGCAGCTGAATTGTGAGTTAGTACTTAGCTCTTTCATTCCAGTTTAGAATTAAATCATAAAGTTGGATATTGTTTGCTTATAGATTGACTCCATAACTTTATTGATATAAATGGATTGCACAAATACACCAGAGACAGTTTTTCTACAGAATAATACTTTTGTGATGTAGAAGACTACAAATGATTATCAGTATGGTATGTACAAAATTTCTATACCAAATGTAGGTTATTGTGACCTAAATTTCTTGCTTCAGTGACTTTAGTTAAGTTTTGCAACTAGATGAGTGTCTCAGGCATTGTTAGTGCCATAGTAATGCAGCTGAATATAAAGGTGTTTCATGGTGAGTACAGCATTGTATAAAAGGTCTTGGTGATCTACACAGTTCACACTTATGTGACAAGTTTTGTATTTAGCATAATGTTCTTTTGCACATTGTAATGTGTGGTTATACAAAAGAAGTGACAGTAATCATTCTTCTTCTTATTATTATTTCTTATGATTTGTCATATCATTATTATTATTATTATTATTATTATTATTATTATTATTATTATTATTATTATTATTATTATTATTGTTGTTGTTGTTGTTACTACTATTATTTTAATCATTATTATTATTATTATTATTATTATTATTATTATTATTATTATTATTTCAGTCCTTGCCTCCAGTGGAATAGACTATGATATAAAGATTTGGACTCCATTGATGGAAGAACCAACATTTGACAGTGTACGAGCTGAAGAGGTATGAAATATTTAATTTAAAACATCTTGTCAGTACTTACTGGATATCTATAAACTTTGTCAGTACTTACTGGATATCTATAAACTTTGTCAGTGCTTACTGGGTACCTATAAACTTTGTCAGTACTTATTGGATATCTATAAACTTTGTCAGTACTTACTGGATATCTATAAACTTTGTCAGTACTTACTGGATACCTATAAACTTTGTCAGTACTTATTGGATATCTATAAACTTTGTCAGTACTTACTGGATATCTATAAACTTTGTCAGTACTTACTGGATATCTATAAACTTTGTCAGTACTTACTGGATACCTATAAACTTTGTCAGTACTTATTGGATATCTATAAACTTTGTCAGTATTTACTGGATATCTATAAACTTTGTCAGTACTTACTGGATATCTGTTAACTTTGTCACTAGATAATGGATATCTATAGACTTTGTCAGTACTTACTGGATATCTATGAACGTGGTCAGTACTTATTGGATAACTATAAACTTTGTCAATATGTACTGGATATCTATAAACTTTGTCAGTAATTACTGGATATCTATAAACTTTGTCACTACATACTGGATATCTATAAACTTTGTCAGTACCTACTGGATATCTATAAATTTTGTCAGTACTTACTGGATATCTATAAACTTTGTCAGTGTTTACTGGATATCTATAAACTTTGTCAGTACTTACGGGATATCTATAAACTTTGTCAGTACTTACTGGATATCTATAAACTTTGTCAATATGTACTTGATATCAATAAACTTTGTCAATATGTACTGGATATCAATAAACTTTGTCACTACATATTGGATATTTATACATGTATCTTTCTGAAGCTCTATTTATGTTTCAGTGCGAGTACGATTCAAAGCATTTTTTCATCAAGATAAAAGTTGTCAGGATTTTTAATAAATACTTGTAAGCAGTACTAAGTAACTAATGTAGTACATGCACTTTGATGGATAGTGTGGGCAGTAATGTTTCATTCATGGGTCTTTGTTAGGCACAGGTCCAGACAACCAATTGAACATTGACAAATATCTACTTAACATTCCTTTTCAGATGCCTTTTGTAATGGATAGAGATTTATATTAGGTTAAAGAGGTAATAAATGCAAGTGGTACAGTTCTGTTAAACTAAAAGAAATTAAATAATTTTTGCTGTCAAGATTCAGCATTTATTTTGACAATTAGGAACAATATAATTGTCATAGATAACACCTATTAATTGCATGTCGATGTGTGTTTTGAATTTACATAAAATTTGTTCATTCATAAATAGCAAATTTAAAAGAAACAAAAGAGATAGGATCCCATCAACCAGATAAAAAAGATATGTGAAAATGAAAATAAAGCATCCCACATGAATCCCCTAATGTCATTTTATCTGAAGTATTTGCGATAAAATCTCTTCTTTTTCTATCATGTTAATGTGCACAAGCTGTTACTGATTGTCAAGCAGAAACATGCGTATAATCATGGTAAATATTTTATCAAATTAAATTCCTTTTATTGATGGGTGCAGAAAAGGGTTGATAAATTTGTGATTGATGTTTATTACAATCTAGTTGATAAATTTGTGATTGATGTTTATTACAATCTAGCAGCTGTGCATGATTGACTTTATCAGCATCTGATGAAAACTGGACTCTGTGTGTCTCACAGTGGAAGGCAGTTGGGGTTCCAGATACTGAATATTTACATGTTATGTTGCCAGAGAAAATAAATAAAAAATGATGTACAGAGAGATGTCCCTCTCCAAAACATTAGATTGTGTTTGAAATCTTGTAGAAAGAAGCGTTTCTTTTGGTGAAAAATTGAATTTTATTTAGAACCTGGTAATCAGTTCTACTGACTAATGAAAACTTTGTTAAAACAAGGTTTGCTAAAATACTAGTTATATATGAAATAAGCTCATAGAAATATTTAACAGATCTGAAGCACATTACATATACATGTACATCAGTTGTACTCATGAATTTATGTGTATAATATTTGAGAAACTAGCCATTTGAGGCGTCCCATATAAAAGTAAGTTCTGTCACCCATGTAGGCTTTTTTTGAATCAGAGCAACAAAAATGCATGTAAAGTGTACATGAATAACAAGTACTCTAGTGTCTGTCACTAATTAATAAGTGATATATGTGTTTTGTATTGTACATGTGTTTATAATTTTATTTGACCTCAATTATATGCATATAAACATCTGAAAGGAACAGGCCTTGTAGCATTATAATTGCATCTGTAAAAAATATGATAAAATATATTTGGGATCTTGAGTTTATCCAAAATCTGTATAAAAAAATATTGAATTCCAAAGTTTAAACATTATGTCTCTTGTTACCTGTTTAGGCTCTAGTAAACTGTAACACAGAAAAAGTTTAAACATTATGTCTCTTGTTACCTGTTTAGGCTCTAGTAAACTGTAACACAGAAAAAGTTTAAACATTATGTCTCTTGTTACCTGTTTAGGCTCTAGTAAACTGTAACACAGAAAGAGTTAAAACAATAAGCTTAAAAAATTTCACAAATAATTTATTTCCCTGGAAAAAGAACTTACAGTTTTAAGAATCAATCCAAAAAAATCTAAGAATGATCCACAAATTAAATTACAAAAGTCCTAGTAATGAAATGTTCTAATAGATTCAAGTTTGAGTCCTGATTGAAAATCCAAGATGGAAGATGATGACGTATGCTGAAGTCTGTTTTGTGCTTAACTACAGTTCCGTGTAGAAACACTCCATTGTTGGATATATTTTTTTTGATAAACTGTCTTTTTCCATGAATTTTGTATGAGCACATCAAATATTTCTAGAGATACAAATTATTCCTTTAAAATCCATCTGGTCTGAAAAAAAGTTAACATGGATTCAAAAACATGGCTACAACAAAAGAAAATGATTAATGTCATATTTAAAAACACAAAACTAACTATATTTCACTAAAATGGAGATTTATATCGTATTTAATACGTAGTTTTAAAAACTTCCCAAATTGCAAAATCACAAAGGGGTGTTTTGGGAGGCTGAATTAGTCATGTGATCATTTATATCATGTACTCCTAACATGACCCTGATGATAACCAATCATTTTTACTTTAAGTTTAAAAGGTTGTTTCTTAAATCACTAGTGCCATCTCGACCTTGACAAGAACCAATCATTTCAAAATTAAATAAAACCTGTTTACATGGTTGCCACTAACCCTTGAATCAAGGTCAGGACCTAGATCACCATTACTTGTTTACCAAAGAATAATTCAGGCCAACCAATTTTTGGGAAAAAAAACATCATTTTTAGTGAATAAATTTACATTACAATAGCATCTTCGATTTCTGGAAAGATGGCTGCTATCACTTAACTGGCTTGACACAGTTCTTCCGTTTTTGTGCTATTTTTCATGCAATATTTGCTTGTTGTCTTTCTTCGTCTACATTATTGTGTTTCATCATGCATTGGCTGTTCAGTTCGTATGTGTTTCTTCATCTCCTTGTTTTGGAAATGAGAACAATTATAATTTTTCTCAGCTGTCTTGTTCCACTGTTATGACGTCTTTTGTTCTTGAATAAACCGCCATCACGTGATCTCCAGTGAACCTGTTTATGCTATGATGGACCCTCATTAATTGCTGTAAATGACCACACCTTGGCTCTTAATACTACATTGTGCTCAAGACTAAATGAACTGGGACTACATTCATCATTACTTAAATGTAAACAGAAGTGATAAAAGAAACGTTTGAAATCTGGCCGGCATAGAACAGGAAGAAGAATTTCAGTTTTCTCCCTTTTGCCATTTCCAGCTAAACAATTAAAAAATTTGGCCATTAATTTTGATAACCTGGTGCAAATCCATCTGAAATCATCAACCGTTGTGTCAACTGTCCTAGAGATACCACTGTATATTCATTCCATTATTCAATGCCCAAACAGTAGGACCACCAGAAAAGTGCACAGAAATAGTTAATATTATCAACAACCAGAATATTCATGTCTTCTTCTTGACAGAAACATGGCTAAAAAATCAGGTGATGAACCCAAGTGCACTGATTTAACACCCACTGCTTACTCCATCAAGTCGTTCACCTGCCACTCGCGCGGAAGTGAAATTGCCATCATCACAATGAATTCCATGATAAAATGTCTTAAGTACAACACAACCTTTAATTTCTGCCATATATCGTTTGAACTAGTCCATACAACACTCACACTGGAACGAAGGTCAGTCCATTTTTTCTGCCTCTGTCTGAATCTCTCTTTTTGGAGCAGTTTCAGAATCGACTGGAGTATGGAAATTCGCTAGGTGGCAATCTGATCTTATTACTCTTGTAGATTTCAACTTTCACTTTGACTGTCCTGGAAACTTGTACATTTCAGAACTCCTAGATTCCATTCATATTTTCATCCTTAAAAAGTCAGTTAACCAACCCATCCATAAACATCATCACATGTTAGACTGGATTCTTCATAGACCTGATGATAATATTCTGCGATCCACCCTTGTATCCCACGAACTTGCATCAGATCACCTCTGCATTATATGCCATCTCAACGTATCCGTTTTTAACCCTCCACTTTTATTTGCTACTAAGAGAAACCTCCATATGATAAATACAACCAAACTAATACATGACATCCAAGCAAGCTTAACAACTTTCTTACCTCCTGCAGCAGAACAACTCGAAGACTGCCTGCATTCATTGCTTGATAAACATGCCCCAGTCACCAAGTGCAGAGTATCAATTAAAATGTGTTCTCTGTTGTATAGCAGTGTTAGGGATCAGCTTTGCACTGCTAAAAGAGACTGCCGCAAAGCAGAGAGACTTTGGCTTTCCACCAGATTCACTAAATAAATCTACAAAGCCGCTAAGAAGAACGTCAAAAACAGTCCATTTAGCCAAATTATCCCACTATAGTAGTAAGATCACGATCAAAGTTCCAGCTGCAAAGAGCTCTTCGAGATTACTAACAAACTAATGTAAAGGAACATGTACACCATTTCCAACTACCTTCTCTCCAGTAGACCTTCTGGACCCTTTTTGCAAATTTCTTCCGTGACAAAGTACAAACCATTAGAGATAAACGCTTGACAACACAATTTCAATTGACTCATCGTCACCATACAGTTACAATACAGGATTTCAGCAACAACCATTAGGAGCATTTTAACCTGTCTCAATGGATTTAGTACAGAAAATCGTGTTGAAGAGTGAAGCTAAGGCATGTGAACTTGATCCAATTCCAACATCACTGCTGCTTGAGTGCTTATTTCCAATAATGCATCTCTCATCTGGGGAATTCCCATCATTTTTCAAAAGTGCCACTGTAAAGCCTCTGCTGAAGAAATAAACACTGGACCATAACGATTTAAAGAACTACTGCCCAGTTTATAATCTACCGTTCATATCAAAAATAAAAATCAAAGAAAAAGTTGTTCTAGCCCAACTTCTATCTCATCTGAATTCAAAGAGTATTTTAAGTAATGTACAGTCTGCATATGGCCTTTGCCACAGTACTGAAACTACGTTTCTGAAAGTAGTTAATAACATTCTCTCTGCTTTGAATAGCAGAAAGGTTACAGTCCTCACCTTCCTTGATTTTTCTGCAGCATTTGACACAATAGACCATGATATATTACTTCACCATCTCCAGCATGTATTTGGCATTCACAATACAGCCTTACTGTGGTTCAAGTCCTACTTAGTAAACAGGACACAAATTGTATTTGCAAATGGAATATACTCCAGCCAGTTGATCTATGTTGTGGTGTTCCACAGGGGTCAATTCTTGGACCTTTTCTCTACATTCTATACACTCAGCTGCTCTCCAGTGTCATAGATTATCATTCAGTGTCTCACCCAAATATAAAATTCTAACCACCCAACTGAAGTTGATGCTACCATCCAAGAATTAGGGAGGTGCATTTCTGACAAGCTGCAGATGAATATCAGCAACACCAACATTAAATTCACAGTCAGTATGAAACCTAGGTGTTACTCTGGACAGTACTCTCACATTGCACCAACATGTCATGAACATATGCATATCTTGTTCTGAGACGTGTCAGCTCCATTAAAAGATATCTTTCAGTTGATGCCACTAAAACACTTTTGTGTTCATTAGTACTTTAAAGACTGGACTATTAGAACTCAATTCTGTCTGGTTTGTCTTAATATCTACTCCAGAAACTTCAAAAAGTTCAAAATACGCTGTTCAGGTCATCTTTAGAGTACCACGATCAGAGCACACCTCACCACTGTTCTGTACCCTACATTGGCTATCCATTTGATCCAAAATCAAACACAAAATTTGTTCTCTGTGCTAAGTTTCACTGACTGACTCCAGTCCAGCATACCTATCTGGGCTCACCCATGTGTACACCATCAAGATACGTACGCTCCTCTTCTGACAATCATATGCTCATTATTTCCACTATGAAAACAAAGTCATATAGACATTCTTTTGCATACCAGGTCCCAGCAGCGTGGAATGAATTGCCCATTGAAATTAGACACAATGACACAATGATCCCTTTCAAGAGTGCTCTTAAAACTCACTTTTTTCAACTGCAAGAACAAACTTAAAGACCTAATAATGTATCCTACTTTAAACATTTTCAATTTTTGCATCAATTTCATAGTTTTTTTTTGTTTTTTTTTATAGTCATATCATTATATATGTTGCAAAGCGCCTGGAGCATCTGAAGATTAGGCGCTATACAAAGTCCTCATTATTATAATTTTTATTATTATGTAATGATTTTGTTTTTTATTTGTTTGATTAGGATTTTTAATGTAGCTTTAACAATTTTTCAGTCATATTGCTATGATGTCTGCAGTGAGGCTGTTTATAGTGATGTCTAGCACTGGGGCATCATGCCGCAAACATGTAGCATGTCATACCCAGTCACATTATCCTGACACCAGGCCAACCAGTCCTAACACTAACCTTTTAATGCTGAGCGTCAAGCGAGGCATCTGTTAGTACCATTTTTGTAAGTCTTTGGTATGACTTGGCTGGGGATTGAACCCACGACCTCCCTCTTCCGCGGTGGATGCTCTAACCACTAGGCAACTGGAGTGGTTTATTATGTAATGAAAAATATATTTAAAAAATTAAAACTGACAAACAATTAAATATATATTAAATCAGATAACACTCTACATTTTAAAGCTATCACAAAATAAAACTGTATTTTACTGTCGACTGAGCACTTGATATTTGCTTTATTAAAGATTTGAAAATAATCTGCTATACAGAAGCATATCTTGTTTATAAAAAAAATCATCTGTGATTTTGTATTTAAGTTCACCAGTGCAAATAAATTCTTGGGTGATATTAGTAACAAAATGCCAATGTAAGGTAAAGGAGGTTACAGATAAATGTGAGATCACATTTCAGTTTCATGATGTTTATTGTCAAATTTAATTTGTTCAAGGTGGTAAGGCGTAATGAGATTATGTTGGATGAGACGAGGGACACCATTACTGTCCCAGCTGCCTTCATGCTAAGGGTTCTAGCCTCCCTCAACCATATACGTTCAGGTAAGTTGAAATGTGTGTGTGTGTGGTTAGGACTTTTAACGTAAATTTAACAATTTTTCAGTCATATCACTATGATGTCCGCAGTGTGGCAGTTGTCTAGTACTGTGGCATCTTGACACAGACATGTAGAATGATGTCCTACCCAGTCTCATTATCCTGACACCAGGCTGACCAGTCCAGACATGTAGAATGTCTTACCCAGTCTCATTATCCTGACACCAGGCTGACCAGTCCTAATACATATTGAAATGCTTCTTTTTCCTAAGAGTGATATTTGCTTGGCACTGTTTTTGTTCTGTGAGAGAGAAGTATCATGAGCTAGGTACATTGAATAAGGTCCTGTATCATTCTAATACAGTCAGCTGACATAGGTACATTAAATAAGGTCCTGTGCCATTCTAATACAGTCAGCTGACATAGGTACATTGAAAAAGGTCCTGTGCCATTCTAATACAGTCAGCTGACATAGGTAACATTGAATAAGGTCCTGTGCCATTCTAATACAGTCAGCTGACATAGGTACATTAAATAAGGTCCTGTGCCATTCTAATACAGTCAGCTGACATAGGTACATTGAATAAGGTCCTGTGTCATTCTAATACAGTCAGCTGACATAGATACATTGAATAAGGTCCTGTGTCATTCTAATACAGTCAGCTGACATAGGTACATTGAATAAGGTCCTGTGTCATTCTAATACAGTCAGCTGACATAGGTACATTGAATAAGGTCCTGTGTCATTCTAATACAGTCAGCTGACATAGGTACATTGAATAAGGTCCTGTGTCATTCTAATACAGTCAGCTGACATAGGTACATTGAATAAGGTCCTGTGTCATTCTAATACAGTCAGCTGACATAGGTACATTGAATAAGGTCCTGTGTCATTCTAATACAGTCAGCTGACATAGATACATTGAATAAGGTCCTGTGTCATTCTAATACAGTCAGCTGACATAGGTACATTGAATAAGGTCCTGTGTCATTCTAATACAGTCAGCTGACATAGATACATTGAATAAGGTCCTGTGTCATTCTAATACAGTCAGCTGACATAGATACATTGAATAAGGTCCTGTGTCATTCTAATACAGTCAGCTGACATAGGTACATTGAATAAGGTCCTGTGTCATTCTAATACAGTCAGCTGACACTTTCTTATTTTGACTTGTTTTTTCACAAATAGTTTATCTAATAATTAATTCAAAATAATTTGTATCACATATTCTGCCTCCATTCCCCAACACATTACTGGATTGTGACTTGGGGGTCATAATCCAAAATCCATTGCCTATATTATTTGTGTATTTGATTCAGAAATATTAAATAAAAGTCTCCATTTTTGGTGTATTTGACCCATGACCCTTTCCCAAAGATCCCAGGGGAAGGGACTTGTATGTGTGTCATATTTTTAAATTTTGCTGAGCCAATTCTATCTTGACATTGAAAAAAAAATCCCTTGTCCTGCAGAATTTATGATTTATCTGCAGATGTAATCATACAGAAAACACATTCACTATTGTGGCAGGAGTTAATATTTTTATTTTTATTCAGGTGCTTTATTTCTTATGATAGATTATTAGGTACAGGAGTAGTGTCACAGTCATAAGCAAACATTGATCCCTTTGTCAGAATAATGGTCACAGTCATAAGCAAACATTGATCCCTTTGTCAGAATAATGGTCACAGTCATAAGCAAACATTGATCCCTTTGTCAGAATAATGGTCACAGTCATAAGCAAACATTGATCCCTTTGTCAGAATAATGGTCACAGTCATAAGCAAACATTGATCCCTTTGTCAGAATAATGGTCACAGTCATAAGCAAACATTGATCCCTTTGTCAGAATAATGGTCACAGTCATAAGCAAGCATTGATCCCTTTGTCAGAATAATGGTCACAGTCATAAGCAAACATTGATCCCTTTGTCAGAATAATGGTCACAGTCATAAGCAAACATTGATCCCTTTGTCAGAATAATGGTCACAGTCATAAGCAAACATTGATCCCTTTGTCAGAATAATGGTCACAGTCATAAGCAAACATTGATCCCTTTGTCAGAATAATGGTCACAGTCATAAGCAAACATTGATCCCTTTGTCAGAATAATGGTCACAGTCATAAGCAAACATTGATCCCTTTGTCAGAATAATGGTCACAGTCATAAGCAAACATTGATCCCTTTGTCAGAATAATGGTCACAGTCATAAGTAAACATTGATCCCTTTGTCAGAATAATGGTCACAGTCATAAGCAAACATTGATCCCTTTGTCAGAATAATGGTCACAGTCATAAGCAAACATTGATCCCTTTGTCAGAATAATGGTGTACTTTTTACTTGGTCCTATAAGAAACCATCACTAGAATGGTTTATTTTTTTATGGTTTAACGCCATTTTTCAGCACAATATAGGCTTTACATGGCGACCAGTATTAATGGTGGAGGAAGAACCCGGAATACCCTGGATAGAACCACGACTCACGAGAAGCTACTGGCAAGCTTTCTTACATACCCACATGGCCGAATCCGAGACTCGAACCCACGCAGACAGAGGTGAGATGGCAGTGATCTGTAACGGACAGTGCTTTAGACCACTCGGCCACTCGGGGGCCCCGCTAGATTGGTACCCAAGTCTCTGTAGTGCAAAGTAACCTCTTTTATCTTTCCTGCCAAGTGAAGATGAGAAATGCACAAATTACAGTGAGAGCACTTTTCAACACCATGGATAGGAGCTTTCTTGGATAGGTTGATATGTATTCTTTTCAATAATGGTGGCAGTATTCAGGTGTGCAGAGAACATCAGTTGAAAATATTGACAAATACTAAGATCATCAAGTTTTGAAAAACAACTGATTTAACTGGAGTATCACAAACAGTATATGATATACCATTCTTATCACAAACAGTATCACAAACAGTATATGATATACCATTTTTATTACAAACAGTATATGATATACCATTCTTATCACAAACAGTATATGATATACCATTCTTATCACAAACAGTATCACAAACAGTATGATATACCATTTTTTTTACAAACAGTATATGATATACCATTCTTATCACAAACAGTATATGATATACCATTCTTATCACAAACAGTATATGATATACCATTTTTATCACAAACAGTATATGATATACCATTTTTATCACAAACAGTATATGATATACCATTCTTATCACAAACAGTATATGATATACCATTCTTGTGACTTTTATTACCATTGATCTTGACTTTTGAGCTAGAAGCGTGACTTTGAATGCTTAAGTATGGACCAGAGTAAAGTTTCATCAAAATACCAATTGGGTTCAAAAATGACAGTCTAGATTAAAACAATCGGTCACTGAGTTACATTATCCCAAATTGTCTCATTAACAATGAATGCAGCGGGTAAAAGTGAATCTATGAGAAACTGTAAATTAAATTTCATTTGAACATCTATTTTGACTTTGAGGTAGGGGGTATGGCTGGTATGCAACATTGTTGAGTCATGACATATGCTGGGCAAAGATTCATTAATATATCTTCATTGGTTCAATAATTATACTCTAAATTACAGTTTCAGGTCATTGAATTTAATTTTGCCTTCTGTGCTCTTGACCTTGAGACTGGCATGGCACACACCATCTTATCATGATATATACATTGGTGCAGTTTAATGAAAATCTATTCAGCCATTATAAAAATATGAACCAGATAAGTAATTATTAATAGATAGATGTACATTCATCTTGAGTCAGGCATCAGATAAGTAATTATTAGTAGATGGATGTACATTAAGAGAGGCATATAAAAATAATGCAAGTTATTAATCAGAGTTAGAAGTCTGCAAGTTTATGACTTTATACAAAAACTTACTTATCATTAGGAGCTTTCACCAGTTTCTCCAGCTTTCCCTAAAAGTGGGCCCTAAGAACCCTTTACATCTTCATGGGGCGATGATTTTTTATCAATGATTTTATCTATGATTTTATTTATCTATGATTTTATGTATCTATGATTTTATTTATCTATTATTTTATTTCTGCTAAATTATGTCACCACAATTATGAACATTTTATCTGAATTCTTTTATATTACTTATGCAAGTTTGTATTAGTACTTCTTGTTGATACCATTTTCAGATCATTTTCATTTGTTATTATTCATTGTAAGAATTTCTGATGATAAGAATTGAAATACGATAATGACTACACAAGACTCGGTTATGTGTGTATTCCTTTAAGTGATAATTTTCAAGAAAGAGTTGTTTATTTGGGATCATGAAGAGAGGGTTTTTTTTAATTTTGTTTTTGCATTCATTAGGCCAAATTAGGACTTTACTAGCCAGACTGATTGAAAAATTCAGGTGATCTCAGTATCCTCAACTGGCTAACATGTAGATAATAAGTTGTAGTATAAGAAAAAACAGAAAACAATATTTTATTGTAGCTGACATGCATTTGAAGTGTGAACTTTTTCATTTGTCATGCAGTTGTTGTGTAAATATTTTCATTTGTCATGCAGTTGTTGTGTAAATATTTTCATTTGTCATGCAGTTGTGTAAATATTTTCATTTGTCATGCAATTCAAGTCTGAACGTTTTCATTTGTGTTGAAGTTGAAGAGTAAATATTTTCATTTGTCATGTAGTTGAAGTGTGAACAGTTTCATTTGTCATGTAGTTGAAGTGTGAATAGTTTCATTTGTCATGTAGTTGAAGTGTGAATATTTTTATTTGTTATGCGATTGAAGTTTGAACGTTTTCATTTGTCAGTTGGACTTATCAGACCCTTATTAACAATACAACTTCTGTGTATTAATTCATATAAAATTAATATGTACAGAAAAGTATTTGTTAGTGATAGAAAAGGTGAGTGATCCACTTTTTTTTATAAAAAAAAATCCAATCCATTTGACTTAATGGTGTATATTGAATCTGCTATAATTTTTAATTCCAGTGGCAGTTGGAATAAAGTTTTTGATCTAACCGCTCATTATGGTACTGTAGACTTTTAAAAATTCAGATTTTAACAAATTCTTCTTTTATATTTATCAGATGATTATTCACAAATTGTCCTGTGAACAAAATAAATTTTTTGAAGAAACAAGTAGATGTTAGGTAAGTATTGTAGGGAGAAATTTCTGTACTTTTATTGTAAAACTCAAAATAAGTTGAACACAGGTACTGTTCATAATTAAAAGATAATTATTGGAAAGATATAAAACTTAAAAAACGAAAATGATGTTTTCTCTTCTGATAAATCTTTGATAGCTAAAATTGTATTTTGATAAATTTGTATGATTAACTTAATTAGCTAAAATTGTATTTTATACAATTTTTGATAAAAATATAGCTAAAATTGTATTTTATAGGAATATATGATAACACCAAAATAACAAAAATTGTATTTGGTAGAATTATATGGTAAGACTTTAAAAGAGTATTTTGTAGAAATATGTTATAAAACTATGATAACCATAATTGTATTTGATGGAAAAAGTTTAATAGCTGAAATTGTATTTTATAGAATTAGATGATAAACTTTAATAACTGAAATTGTAATTTTATAGAAATATGTGATAAAACTTGAATAACTCTAAATTGTATTTTATAGAAGACTATTGTTCAATTTGAAGAACATTTTAGCTGTGTTTCTTCATCATTTTGAACATAAAGTGGATTACTTAAAGTAGTCAGCAGCCTGTTGAAAGTATATCTGTTTGTTTTTACTTTGATGTCTGATATTTCTGCTGTTTGAGGAAAAATTAATTATTAATAGATGTTTTTTTAAAAAAACAACCCCCACACACTTTTCTACCTCATAATAATGATGTACACGACATTGTCCATGGGAGCGATAGAGAATGTGACCTGTAGTGAGACCACCTTTTAATAAAGCACATAATACACATGATTTACCTAGGAATGAATGAAATAGAATCCTTGACCATACTTAACTTTTAAAAGAAAATGTGTTATAATGAATGACCTTATAGTAAGGGACTGCTGTTGTGATATCCAGAATTTATTATGCTTAAATGCATTGTCATTGAAGAGATAGGCGAGAAGTTTTTTTTTATGTCAGTCTTTGGGTGCCGTTCAACCATTCAATATCACATAAAGGCAACCCTAAAATAAAATCACCAGACTTTCATTGGACCAGATAAGACTTTCGCTGACTTTGCAAAAACAAATAGCAGAGGGACACTCATGATCATTGACATTGCTTATTCTTTTCAGACCAGATTTGCAGTTTTACAGTATCTGTTTATTCTTTTAATACCAGATTTGCAGTTTTACAGCATCTGGAAATTATCTTGTGTTTGTTTTATGGTATAGTTTACTGCCTTACTTAAAATATTTACTGATTTTTGCTGAACACTTTTTTCATTCTTATTTTTATCATGTTTTCCTCACTGTATCGTTTAATTTAAAATATCAGAATCTGCATCCCCATTTAATTACCAATTATGTAATCTCATTTTGTAAATTACTATAACAAATATCATAACAAAGTATCAAAAGCTATTTTTCATTTTTTAAATTACTATAACAAATATCATAACATAGTATCAAAAGCTATTTTTCATTTTTTAAATTACTATAACAAATATCATAACATAGTATCAAAAACTATTTTTCATTTTGTAAATTACTATAACAAATATAACAGAGTATCAAAAGCTATTTTTCATTTTGTAAATTACTATAACAAATATAAACATAACATAGTATCAAAAACTATTTTTCATTGATGAAAACTCCTGGTTTTATTCATATTTAGTTATAAAAATTTCAGTAACATCTAAATTAATCCAAATAAAGGTCAGAAAATTTGGGGAAAAAAGTGCTATATTGTTTTGGTGAAACGTGTTAAGAAAAAAACAATGATTGTTTCAGCATTTTAAAAATGTTGAATTTGCTGATGCATTGGAAAAAGGACAGAGTATTTTTAAAATGTTGAATTTGCTGATGCATTGGAAAAAGGACAGAGATGAGAGTTATGGTGGCACAATAGTTAGCTTGCTAAACTCATAATCAAAAAAGTTTTTGAATCTTACTTGTGATATCACTCAGGGTCAACTACCTTACGTATCATTGGGCAAGGTTTTTAGCTCCAATTATGTCTACTCTAAAAAAGCAATTTGACTTGCTGTGCCATAAAAGACCGAACCCAAACCAAACTGCATGGATAAGAAATGGGTGAATCAGCTCATCACATGACTAAAACTGAGATATTATTGGCCTTATATACTCGCATACAAGTCAGATCCCACTAAAAATTGCATAAACCCAAATCTGCCATAGCAGAGTGCACTGGCTGATCTGGGTCTATGCAATCACGTTGAAGTAATGAGTAAAACAAAGGAGCATAGACCCTTATCTGCCCGTGCATTGTGCAAAGGTAGCTCGGTGTGTATGTTGTTTGCCTTTTGGACTGACTTTTAAGCACACATATATATTGTTCTAGAGATTGCAATCATATGGAAAAATTCCTTGCTGACTTGCAAAATTTTCAACTAACAATTGACCATTTCAAAAAGCAGGGCTTATATATTATTGTAAGAACACAAGTTACATACCAATGTAACTATCTTTGAAACTTTATTTGAAGTCAGTTTTACTTAGTTTAATATAGACTGATAACAACTTAGGCATAATTAATTTTGCATTGTCTCTAGCTTATAATTGAACTGTTGAAGATCTTGATGATAAAAACCATTTTATGAATTTTTATCAAAACTGAATAAGAAATATAGTCTCTAGAGTCAGTCAATCAGATACAAGATTACCATTAAATATGCATATATTTTACTCATCACCAAACTCGTCTAACTGTTGAATAAGAGTATATTACAAGTTTGATCAGAATTCGATAAGAAATATAGTAGCAGGTTTTGATGAGTTTACCTAATCCGGTACAGAGATCACATTAATAATATTCTTGGCTGTTGCTCATAATCATCTGCAGCATCTTTTTTATAATATAGTAATCCCGCATTGTAGTTCTTATAATATAGTAATCCCGCATTGTAGTTCTTATAATATAGTAGTCCCACATTGTAGTTCTTATAATATAGTAATCCCGCATTGTAGTTCTTATAATATAGTAATCCCGCATTGTAGTTCTTATAATATAGTAATCCCGCATTGTAGTTCTTATAATATAGTAATCCCGCATTGTAGTTCTTATAATATAGTAATCCCGCATTGTAGTTCTTATAATATAGTAGTCCCACATTGTAGTTCTTATAATATAGTAATCCCGCATTGTAGATCTTATAATATAGTAATCCTGCATTGTAGTGTATAATATATAGTAGTCCCACATTGTAGTTCTTATAATATAGTAATCCCGCATTGTAGTTCTTATAATATAGTAATCCCGCATTGTAGTTCTTATAATATAGTAGTCCCGCATTGTAGTTCTTATAATATAGTAGTCCCACATTGTAGTTCTTATAATATAGTAATCCTGCATTGTAGTTCTTATAATATAGTAATCCTGCATTGTAGTTCTTATAATATAGTAGTCCCACATTGTAGTTCTTATAATATAGTAGTCCCACATTGTAGTTCTTATAATATAGTAGTCCCACATTGTAGTTCTTATAATATAGTAATCCTGCATTGTAGTTCTTATAATATAGTAATCCTGCATTGTAGTTCTTATAATATAGTAATCCCACATTGTAGTTCTTATAATATAGTAGTCCCACATTGTAGTTCTTATAATATAGTAATCCCGCATTGTAGTGTATAATATATAGTAATCCCGCATTGTAGTGTATAATATAGTAGTCCCACATTGTAGTTCTTATAATATAGTAGTCCCACATTGTAGTTCTTATAATATAGTAATCCTGCATTGTAGTTCTTATAATATAGTAATCCTGCATTGTAGTTCTTATAATATAGTAGTCCCACATTATAGTTCTTATAATATAGTAGTCCCACATTGTAGTTCTTATAATATAGTAATCCTGCATTGTAGTTCTTATAATATAGTAATCCTGCATTGTAGTTCTTATAATATAGTAGTCCCACATTGTAGTTCTTATAATATAGTAGTCCCACATTGTAGTTCTTATAATATAGTAGTCCCACATTGTATTTCTTATAATATAGTAGTCCCACATTGTAGTTCTTATAATATAGTAGTCCCACATTGTAGTTCTTATAATATAGTAATCCTGCATTGTAGTTCTTATAATATAGTAATCCTGCATTGTAGTTCTTATAATATAGTAATCCTGCATTGTAGTTCTTATAATATAGTAGTCCCACATTGTAGTTCTTATAATATAGTAGTCCGACATTGTAGTTCTTATAATATAGTAGTCCGACATTGTAGTTCTTATAATATAGTAGTCTGACATTGTAGTTCTTATAATATAGTAGTCCCACATTGTAGTTCTTATAGTATAGTAGTCCCACATTGTAGTTCTTATAATATAGTAGTCCCACATTGTAGTTCTTATAATATAGTAGTCCCACATTGTAGTTCTTATAATATAGTAATCCTGCATTGTAGTTCTTATAATATAGTAATCCTGCATTGTAGTTCTTATAATATAGTAGTCCCACATTGTAGTTCTTATAATATAGTAGTCCCACATTGTAGTTCTTATAATATAGTAGTCCCACATTGTAGTTCTTATAATATAGTAGTCCCACATTGTAGTTCTTATAATATAGTAGTCCCACATTGTAGTTCTTATAATATAGTAGTCCCACATTGTAGTTCTTATAATATAGTAGTCCCACATTGTAGTTCTTATAATATAGTAATCCCGCATTGTAGTTCTTATAATATAGTAATCCTGCATTGTAGTTCTTATAATATAGTAATCCTGCATTGTAGTTCTTATAATATAGTAGTCCCACATTGTAGTTCTTATAATATAGTAATCCTGCATTGTAGTTCTTATAATATAGTAATCCTGCATTGTAGTTCTTATAATATAGTAGTCCCACATTGTAGTTCTTATAATATAGTAGTCCCACATTGTAGTTCTTATAATATAGTAGTCCCACATTGTAGTTCTTATAATATAGTAATCCTGCATTGTAGTTCTTATAATATAGTAGTCCCACATTGTAGTTCTTATAATATAGTAGTCCCACATTGTAGTTCTTATAATATAGTAGTCCCACATTGTAGTTCTTATAATATAGTAATCCTGCATTGTAGTTCTTATAATATAGTAATCCCACATTGTAGTTCTTATAATATAGTAGTCCCACATTGTAGTTCTTATAATATAGTAGTCCCACATTGTAGTTCTTATAATATAGTAGTCCCACATTGTAGTTCTTATAATATAGTAGTCCCACATTGTAGTTCTTATAATATAGTAATCCTGCATTGTAGTGTATAATATATAGTAATCCCGCATTGTAGTGTATAATATATAGTAATCCCGCATTGTAGTTCTTATAATATAGTAATCCCGCATTGTAATGTATAATATATAGTAATCCCGCATTGTAGTGTATAATATATAGTAATCCCGCATTGTAGTTCTTATAATATAGTAGTCCCACATTGTAGTTCTTATAATATAGTAATCCTGCATTGTAGTGTATAATATATAGTAATCCCGCATTGTAGTGTATAATATATAGTAATCCTGCATTGTAGTGTATAATATATAGTAATCCCGCATTGTAGTGTATAATATATAGTAATCCCGCATTGTAGTTCTTATAATATAGTAATCCTGCATTGTAGTTCTTATAATATAGTAGTCCCACATTGTAGTTCTTATAATATAGTAATCCTGCATTGTAGTGTATAATATATAGTAATCCCGCATTGTAGTGTATAATATATAGTAATCCTGCATTGTAGTGTATAATATATAGTAATCCCGCATTGTAGTGTATAATATATAGTAATTCCGCATTGTAGTTCTTATAATATAGTAATCCTGCATTGTAGTTCTTATAATATAGTAATCCTGCATTGTAGTTGTTATAATATAGTAATCCCATCATTGTAGTTCTTATAATATAGTAATCCTGCATTGTAGCTCTTATAATATAGTAATCCTGCATTGTAGTTCTTATAATATAGTAGTCCCACATTGTAGTTCTTATAATATAGTAGTCCCACATTGTAGTTCTTATAATATAGTAATCCTGCATTGTAGTTCTTATAATATAGTAATCCTGCATTGTAGTTCTTATAATATAGTAATCCTGCATTGTAGTTCTTATAATATAGTAGTCCCACATTGTAGTTCTTATAATATAGTAGTCCCACATTGTAGTTCTTATAATATAGTAGTCCCACATTGTAGTTCTTATAATATAGTAGTCCCACATTGTAGTTCTTATAATATAGTAATCCCGCATTGTAGTTCTTATAATATAGTAATCCTGCATTGTAGTTCTTATAATATAGTAGTCCCACATTGTAGTTCTTATAATATAGTAGTCCCACATTGTAGTTCTTATAATATAGTAGTCCCACATTGTAGTTCTTATAATATAGTAGTCCCACATTGTAGTTCTTATAATATAGTAATCCCGCATTGTAGTTCTTATAATATAGTAATCCTGCATTGTAGTTCTTATAATATAGTAATCCTGCATTGTAGTTCTTATAATATAGTAGTCCCACATTGTAGTTCTTATAGTAGTCCCACATTGTAGTTCTTATAATATAGTAATCCTGCATTGTAGTTCTTATAATATAGTAATCCTGCATTGTAGTTCTTATAATATAGTAGTCCCACATTGTAGTTCTTATAATATAGTAGTCCCACATTGTAGTTCTTATAATATAGTAGTCCCACATTGTAGTTCTTATAATATAGTAGTCCTGCATTGTAGTTCTTATAATATAGTAGTCCCACATTGTAGTTCTTATAATATAGTAGTCCCATCATTGTAGTTCTTATAATATAGTAATCCTGCATTGTAGCTCTTATAATATAGTAATCCTGCATTGTAGTTCTTATAATATAGTAGTCCCACATTGTAGTTCTTATAATATAGTAGTCCCACATTGTAGTTCTTATAATATAGTAATCCTGCATTGTAGTTCTTATAATATAGTAATCCTGCATTGTAGTTCTTATAATATAGTAATCCTGCATTGTAGTTCTTATAATATAGTAGTCCCACATTGTAGTTCTTATAATATAGTAGTCCCACATTGTAGTTCTTATAATATAGTAGTCCCACATTGTAGTTCTTATAATATAGTAGTCCCACATTGTAGTTCTTATAATATAGTAATCCCGCATTGTAGTTCTTATAATATAGTAATCCTGCATTGTAGTTCTTATAATATAGTAGTCCCACATTGTAGTTCTTATAATATAGTAGTCCCACATTGTAGTTCTTATAATATAGTAGTCCCACATTGTAGTTCTTATAATATAGTAGTCCCACATTGTAGTTCTTATAATATAGTAATCCCGCATTGTAGTTCTTATAATATAGTAATCCTGCATTGTAGTTCTTATAATATAGTAATCCTGCATTGTAGTTCTTATAATATAGTAGTCCCACATTGTAGTTCTTATAGTAGTCCCACATTGTAGTTCTTATAATATAGTAATCCTGCATTGTAGTTCTTATAATATAGTAATCCTGCATTGTAGTTCTTATAATATAGTAGTCCCACATTGTAGTTCTTATAATATAGTAGTCCCACATTGTAGTTCTTATAATATAGTAGTCCCACATTGTAGTTCTTATAATATAGTAATCCTGCATTGTAGTTCTTATAATATAGTAGTCCCACATTGTAGTTCTTATAATATAGTAGTCCCACATTGTAGTTCTTATAATATAGTAGTCCCACATTGTAGTTCTTATAATATAGTAATCCTGCATTGTAGTTCTTATAATATAGTAATCCTGCATTGTAGTTCTTATAATATAGTAATCCCGCATTGTAGTTCTTATAATATAGTAATCCTGCATTGTAGTTCTTATAATATAGTAATCCCGCATTGTAGTTCTTATAATATAGTAATCCTGCATTGTAGTTCTTATAATATAGTAATCCTGCATTGTAGTTCTTATAATATAGTAGTCCCACATTGTAGTTCTTATAATATAGTAGTCCCACATTGTAGTTCTTATAATATAGTAGTCCCACATTGTAGTTCTTATAATATAGTAGTCCCACATTGTAGTTCTTATAATATCGTAATCCTGCATTGTAGTTCTTATAATATAGTAATCCCGCATTGTAGTTCTTATAATATAGTAGTCCCACATTGTAGTTCTTATAATATAGTAGTCCCACATTGTAGTTCTTATAATATAGTAATCCCACATTGTAGTTCTTATAATATAGTAGTCCCACATTGTAGTTCTTATAATATAGTAATCCTGCATTGTAGTTCTTATAATATAGTAATCCCGCATTGTAGTTCTTATAATATAGTAGTCCCACATTGTAGTTCTTATAATATAGTAGTCCCACATTGTAGTTCTTATAATATAGTAATCCCGCATTGTAGTTCTTATAATATAGTAATCCTGCATTGTAGTTCTTATAATATAGTAGTCCCACATTGTAGTTCTTATAATATAGTAGTCCCACATTGTAGTTCTTATAATATAGTAGTCCCACATTGTAGTTCTTATAATATAGTAATCCCGCATTGTAGTTCTTATAATATAGTAATCCCGCATTGTAGTTCTTATAATATAGTAGTCCCACATTGTAGTTCTTATAATATAGTAGTCCCACATTGTAGTTCTTATAATATAGTAATCCCGCATTGTAGTGTATAATATATAGTAATCCCGCATTGTAGTGTATAATATATAGTAATCCCGCATTGTAGTTCTTATAATATAGTAATCCCGCATTGTAGTGTATAATATATAGTAATCCCGCATTGTAGTGTATAATATATAGTAATCCCGCATTGTAGTTCTTATAATATAGTAATCCCGCATTGTAGTGTATAATATATAGTAATCCCGCATTGTAGTGTATAATATATAGTAATCCCGCATTGTAGTGTATAATATATAGTAATCCCACATTGTAGTTCTTATAATATAGTAATCGTGCATTGTAGTGTATAATATATAGTAATCCCGCATTGTAGTGCTCTCCATGGGAGTCACACAGTGTCCTGCTTAATAGTTTAGAGTGCCTTATAATGAAGTTTTTACATTATACATATAATGTGAGTTGCTAGCATGTTGACAAGCTCAGCCAGTCAGTCATGATTACGTGAACTCTTCTGAGATCTTGATGATAATAAACTATATTCCAAATTTGATCATAATTGGATCAGAAACATGGCCTCCAGAATGCTTTCAAGCAAATGTTGAAGAACAGATGACAGTTGAAGGACCATACCTTAAGATTGCTTGTCCTTACATCCAGGTGGAATCAAAGTGACATGTCCAGAAGTATATAAGAAAAAGGAGCAATGGTAGCTTTGTTGTTAGAATACTGGACTCCTCATTGAGAGGGTATAAGTTCAAATCCTATCATTGGATTAGCCTGGGTCAGCTACTGTGTTGTGGTCAAGGCATATTGGATTAGCCTGGGTCAGCTACTGTTTTGTGGTCAAGGCACATTGCTCAGATTCCTCAGCACTGGTGTTACTGTGTCAGTAACCTTACCAAAACCAATCATACTGACAACAAAAAGCCATGTCAATTTTGTTTTAGTTCCTGGAAGCATAATAAATGGAATTTTCTTCAAATGTTTTGATACAAGACATAATGCAGTAAGGACTTTTTTCAGATCATCATAATTATCGCAGTTTCATTGTTCTTCTAGTGCCAGCCTTAATTTTTGTGTTACTATATAAGGAATGTACAAGTCTAATTACAGTTTATTTCCTAGGCATCCTTCATATCCATTCATATGAAATTTCTTATCTTTTATTCAATATAATCTGCATGTTACAAGTATAGTTTTAGTAACTGGAAGTTGGTAAAGCTCTTGAAATTCATTTTTGATTTGCATGAAGTCAGACATGCATTAACAATCATGTAAGGACCATGAATGAGTGTATTGAGGCTGAATATATCAGGTTCCATTAAATCAGTGCATATTAACACATATAAAGACCACATGATCATGTAAACCGTTTCTGGATGGTCCTCAGAGTGATTATTACATACATGCTGTATTCTATATATGATGGGCTACCATTCTTGACTGAAAGGTTTTACTGCAGTTATGGCAACTAACAGCTCAACAAATGCACTAGAAAACTTTACACTTCAAATGGCCGTAAAATGTTTCCTTTTATGGACCATAGCAGATGTACATATGAAAACATTATATTGATCAACCTAGGTGGCCAAACACTCCTCATTAGTGTATTTACCTATTTCGTTTAATCATGTACAATTTGTATTAAACTGCAAACATTGTAGATTTGTATCCGCCATGTCATAATGCACTGTCACATCAGTGTCCAGGTGAATGCTCGGTAGAACAAACACCATGGACCCTAATCTGCCATCAGCACCTAATGCAAATGCAGGTCAAAGATAGTTGTTTCCTATATACATGAGCAAAATATTTCTATACTTTTCAGGTCGGGTAGTTCCTCCAAGTCGGCAGAATGAGGCAGAGAATGAGAGTTCCAGTGATACCTCAGAGCAATAGCTGTGATTGTCTTGATGGAAACTCAGTATAGACAGTGATCATATTGCTGTCTTTGTTCATGCACACATGTCCATAGGTCCATCAATCCTTCCCCACCCTAGATTAGTCAGTGTTACACTTTTTTTAATTAATGGTAAAAATCTTTACTTTCTAGGTGCATACAAACCAGCCATTATGCTTTTGATGTAATCACTACTTTTTTTAACCTCATTATGTCATACACTTAACTGTATATGGATTGTGCCTTTTTGGTATTTTAAAAAAATTAATAAAGCAATAAAAAGTTGTGCGAGTCATTTTCATTATAATCTCTTTAATTCCACATTGTATAATTTTGATAATATTCTTGCAAAGAAGAATGCTGCATAAGAATAACTTAATAATACATTTGTCCATCATAGACCTGCATGTATGGTGCTTATTTTCTGTTTTAAACAGCCATGTAGGATACATTTCTAACAAAATTGAAGGATTTTGTTGAATTTGAGAACTTATCTCAAAGCTTCATTCTATTATGGTAATATATTTAGCTAGCATACCAGTCTATACTTGAACAACGAATGTGCCATATGTTAAGTTGATGTCACTCATGGATGATAAATTCTGGAAAAGTATATGGACAGATCAGTAATGCTTTAAAACTTTAAATAATATAGCACTGTCATTAAGCATATTGTCATACTCAATGCACTGTTTGTGTACTTGACTTTATCTTCATTCAGTGAAATGATGTGTATAAATAATTTGTCAGTATGTTTGCATTTGTAATCAAGTTGGATTTCATAGATTTGTGGCAAGATTTTTAACCATCAGCAAACCCAGGTTAGTAGCAAAATTGAAAACATTTTTTATACAGTTTATTGTAATTATGGAACAGATTGCACTTTTTTGCAAGTTGCTTTGTGCTTCTAAATCTCTAGGGGTTAGCATGTATGTTGATGAATAAAATGGTGGGCTGAACAAAAAAGGGTTTCTCATGTTTTATCATAATAGTGATGTACATTGTTACACAATAGAATAGATATGAAAGAAATTTCTAAGTTGGTAAAGTAATAAGTGAAACAGTTACCTGACAAGCTGTTGAACTATACTTAGTTAAACTATGCTACTACACAAGAAGTAATTCATTGCAGTTTTAGATATTATAACTTAGATTACTTTACACTTGTATGTATTGCTTTCAAATATTAGTAAAGTACGCAGTAAGAAAAAAATCAAGTAACATTAGTATAAGAAATCAGTTGTCACAAATCTAGGTGTCAAATATACTCAACAGCAATAGAAGCACAAAAGTAATAATCATATAAAACAAGATTGAAATAGATGAGATATATTTAATGAAAGCTTAAAACTTAAACGTAATAGTGATATAAAACAAGATTGAAATAGATGAGATATATTTAATGAAAGCTTAAAACTTAAACATAATAGTGATATAAAACAAGATTGAAATAGATGAGATATATTTAATGAAAGCTTAAAACTTAAACATAATAGTGATATAAAACAAGATTGAAATAGATGAGATATATTTAATGAAAGCTTAAAACTTAAAAGAATGAGAAACGTACCATTTCTTAAATAGCTCTGGTATATATTCCTTTAGTGAATATTGTTATAGTGAAAGATTGTTTCTAGTTACCTTGAAATGTGTTATAATAAGGAATTATTTATACACCCCACCCCAAACAGCATGATAGTTAGGGATTGTTACAGTGAGGATTACTTATAGGTCCCCCATACAATGTTATAGTTAGGGATTGCTACAGTGAGGATTACTTATAGGTCCCCCATACAATGTTATAATTAGGGATTGCTACAGTGAGGATTACTTATAGGTCCCCCATACAATGTTATAGTTAGGGATTGCTACAGTGAGGATTACTTATAGGTCCCCCAAACAATGTTATAGTTAGGGATTGCTACAGTGAGGATTACTTATAGGTCCCCCATACAATGTTATAGTTAGGGATTGCTACAGTGAGGATTACTTATAGGTCCCCCATACAATGTTATAGTTAGGGATTGCTACAGTGAGGATTACTTATAGGTCCCCCATACAATGTTATAGTTAGGAATTGCTACAGTGATGATTACTTATAGGTCCCCCAAACAATGTTATAGTTAGGGATTGCTACAGTGAGGATTACTTATAGGTCCCCCATACAATGTTATAGTTAGGGATTGCTACAGTGAGGATAACTTATAGATCCCCCATACAGTGTTATAGTTAGGGATTGCTACAGTGAGGATTACTTATAGATCCCCAAAACAATGTTATAGTTAGGGATTGCTACAGTGAGGATTACTTATAGGTCCCCCATACAATGTTATAGTTAGGGATTGCTCTCATAAACTGTTA